>JALBCR010000157.1:0-570977 GCA_030710515.1 Abscondita cerata | reverse complement strand
TTTTTTTTTATTTTCTCTTTTAAATGTTTTAAATCGCTTACACCGGATTTGCACCATAGCGAATCTGACGAGTCTTTAGAAAATAATAAACAAACAAAACAGTAAAACACGTTTGATACTTCACAACCACATATCCAGTTAGCTAAATCGTACATTACCTTGCGAAAGTTTCGATGAACATCTTTATTTTTATCTTTGCTAGTCTGTCGTAAACTTAGTTCTGGCAAAGGACGACCATTTGCCTTGAACTCAACTAATTTTGTAAAATTAAGTTTGTTAGCACTTTTTAGTTGTTTAATTTTCTGCACTACCGACATTTTCTATTATAGCGCATGCACACGCGAATCAAACATAGTATTTTTACAAAACAACACAACAACAGTAAAACATATCAATATAAATTCTTAAATTGATTTAAAACACGCGAAAATCGAATTAAAAATCGAGCATAGTTGTACACCCTATACGAAGTCAACGTAAACTGCGGGACCCAAAGTTGATTATTGTTTCGGACGTTCGCGTTTATTCGGGCGCTGCACGTTTTTCGAGTTTTTCCGGGTAGATCTAATTCAATGAGGACAATTCGCACCGCCAGCCCAAGGTTGAAGAGGATGAATTACTAACGACGGCCGATAAATTTTATTGTTATTGTTATTGTTATTGTACTTGCGACTTAATTACCTATTTTAATAAAATACGTAATAATGAATATTTTTTATATATTGTCAAAATTTTTGGGAGGTCATTGACCAAATGACCATATGGACAAGCCGCCACTGATTATTAATAACATCTCTATCACCAATAATTTGCAACAGTTTTTGTAAATGCTGAATAGTTTTAATTACATGCAGATTCGTTTTATCTTTCTAAAAAATCAAATCATTTCGGGTCCACGTATTGCGAATTCCTACCTTATCTTGTAATTCCATTAATATATTTAGTTTGTTACGAGTAAGATCTTCTTTAACAACATAAGGAGTTCCTCTCAGCTTACTTCTATTTTTCATAATTAATTCGCAGGATTTTTAACGGATAAACTTAACAATAATCGGTCTTGACTTACCATCATTTCTTCTGCCTCCGGTCCTATGAATTCTATCAACGGTAGTCCGATGTTTCCCGGAAAAAAGGTATGGGTAGAACCTTGACTCTCCCAAACTTGTGAAACGGAGTAATCCAGTAAATGAGATGAGAATAAGCTTAAATGCAAAAATGATTAAGTTTCCATGCGTAAGCGTAAGCGTAATGCACTCAGTAAACAAATCGAGGCCTAACTTCTGCCGAAATAGCTGTACTACCCTGTTTTCTAGATTTTCATTCGCCGCTTCTGATATACCAAAAAGACGGATATTATTTTGCTAGGAATATTGTTCAAGAGCATCAATGCGTTATTTTAGGATCTGATTTTCTTGTTTGATCTCTTGCACCGTATCAGTTAATTATTTGTTGACGATACATCCAAGTTGCACACTAACCTTTGTTACTAACGTATCTATAAGCGTTGCATTCTTCATTTGTTCGACAATGCTTTTGTAACACATACATTAATTTCACTAATCTGGTCTCAGGTAAATGGCATCTTTTCTGATTATGTATAAGAAAAGTATCACTACAATGTTAACGCACTTAATTAGTAAAATGTTAGCTGTGTATTAATAATTTAACAAATTTGATAAACTGCGACCGCTGAACGGACACGTCTACTCTTGACCGCTCGTAAACATCGAAAAAAAAAATTCGTACTTCTTTGAGGAGGGCCACTATTCATGTTTGTTTGTTTCTACGTATACAGTGTGTCCAAGATAAGGATGAACAGCATTTTAATCTCGGAAACCGTGAGAGATACAGAGTCGGTTAAATTTGGAAAAAGTTGCCCACTCGAGAGTGTTAACATTTTGCTGTTAAGAAACTTGCTTAGTTACTTACATCCGGAGATATTAAAAAAAAACCGAAATTGTGCAATTTCGTTTTTATTATATTCTGAAGTTATCCAAAAAGTTACCAAAAACTGAATGAAGTTTGTCATTGCCACTTTTTCTTCTCTACATGACGGCGTTTACGAATTTTTACTACAACGTTTCGTTTCGAAAAAAACATAATCAACTTTATTTTTTCTTATGGCACTTAAAAAAAGTACAGTTTGTATAAGAAAGCATTTTTTAGTACGAATTCAACACAATATGGTTATACGTGATTTTATTGAGAAAAAATAACATTTTAGTAAATTTCTAATATTTGTGGTCTAGTGTGCGCTGAATGAAACCATGGGAACGAAAAAATGAAATCAAATTAACAATCGACTTCATTTCTTTCATTGTTAATTCTGACAGAATCTATTTCAGTGTAGGTCATATTTTACAATGGAGCAAGTAATATTTTTAACAGTTAATTGTAACGACATGTGTGCGTTTAACGTGCATAGCGCTATTTAAGCAACAGCTTTAATGCTTGAAACGCACGTGTGTCGATAAAGCCAAGTAAAAACTTGTACAGAAGCATAACACGCAACGAAAGAACACCTGATGCCGCATTTCGCTCTTATTATGAGCTCATCAGAGGTGTATACTTAAGTGCGGTATACAACTGTACAAGACGGCGGTTGGTGTTTTTAACTCTCGTGGAGCAATGAACATAAGCAAAATGTGTGTCTTACGACATCTCGTGTAAAAGCATTGACACGTATGATTAGTATAAGCTAAGAAAAATGCCAACAGTTAATTGTAACGACGTGTGCGTTTAACGTGCATAGCGCTATTTAAGCAACAGCTTTAATGCTTGAAACGCACGTGTGTCGATAAAGCCAAGTAAAACTTGTACAGAAGCATAACGCAACGAAAGAACACCTGATGCCGCATTTCGCTCTTATTATGAGCTCATCAGAGGTGTATACTTAAGTTGCGGTATACAACTGTACAAGACGGCGGTTGGTGTTTTTTACTCTCGTGGAGCAATGAACATAAGCAAAATGTGTGTCTTACGACATCTCGTGTAAAAGCATTGACACGTATGATTAGTATAAGCTAAGAAAAATGCCAACAGTTAATTGTAACGACGTGTGTGCGTTTAACGTGCATAGCGCTATTTAAGCAACAGCTTTAATGCTTGAAACGCACGTGTGTCGATAAAGCCAAGTAAGTAACTGTTGGCATTTTTCTTAGTTTATACTAATCATACGTGTCAATGCTTTTACACGAGATGTCGTAAGACAGACATTTTGCTTATGTTCATTGCTCCACGAGAGTTTAAAAAGACCAACCGCCGTCTTGTACAGTTGTATACCGCACTTAAGTATACACCTCTGATGAGTCGCCAAAAGAGCGATATGCGGCATCAGGTGTTCTTTCGTTGCGTGTTATGCTTCTGTACAAGTTTTTACTTGGTTTTATCGACACACGTGCGTTTCAAGCATTAAAGCTGTTGCTTAAATAGCGCTATGCACGTTAAACGCACACATGTCGTTACAATTAACTGTTGGCATTTTTCTTAGTTTATACTAATCATACGTGTCAATGCTTTTACACGAGATGTCGTAAGACACACATTTTGCTTATAATATTTTTAAATGAAGAGATATTTGATATGCTGTCCTACTACATTACATGCCGGAGTAATTCTGTAAAACGATTTGATCAAGTAACCGGGACGGAGGCAACCAGGAAAATACATATTAAGACGTTTGGTGTCCAATCTAAAAGAATACGGTTCATTTAAGCAACCCGTACTGTCCGGCCAAAAACATTTGAGCGCAGCAACATTTTCTGTTTGCCGCAATTTTTTCAACGCACACTACATCAAAAAAATTTGAAATTTACGTGTTCCATTGTAAAATATGACCTACACTGAATGACGTTGCTAAACTGATACTACTATGTCAATTGAATCGATTCTGTCAGAACTAAGAATAGACTTCACTTTTTCGATGCCATGGTTTCATTCAACGCACACTAGACCAAAAATATTATAAATTTAAGTAAAATGTGTGTCTTGACTTTATCGACAACGTGTGTTTCAAACATTGAAGTTATCGCTTAGATAGCGCTTTACACTTTAACACACGTTACAGTTAACTGTTGGCATTTTTCTTAGATTATAAATTTACTAAACCGTTATTTTTTCTCAATAAAATCACGTATAACCATATTGTCTAGTACATTGTTGAATTTATAATGAAAAATGCTTTCTTAAACAATGTGTATTTTTTTTGAGTGCCGTAAGAAAAAATAAAGTTGATGATGGTTTCTTCGAAACGTAACATTATAGCGGAAATTCGTAGACGCCGTCTTGTAGTGAAAAAAGAGTAACAATGACAAAGTTCATTCAGTTTTTTGGTAACTTTTCGGATAACTTCAGAATATAATGAAAACGAAATTTCACAATTTCGGTTTTTTTCGAATATTTCCGGAAGTTAGCCGAATTCTTTAACAGCAAAATGTTGACCTCTCGAGTGGGCAACTTTTTCCAAATTTAACCGACTCTGTATCTCTCACGGATTCCGAGATCCCCATGCTGTTCACCCTTATCTTGGACACACAGTATAGTGTGTGTCTTAATAGAGATATTTATTTAAATTTAATCGTTAATTTAGTTGGTGATTGTTGAAATCCATGTGGTTTTTATGTTATTTTAAGTGGGTCACCATTTCTTTGTTTTAAAATCCTGAGGAAGTAAACATTCATTGCACGAAACGTTGCCTGAAAAACGACTTAGTGGTTTTTTGGTGCCCCTCCTCAAAGATAAACGAATCATTTAAATGAAAAACTTTATTATTTAACACCATTTAAATGATTTTGACCAAACTTAGTTTTAAGATTTTATATCTGCACAGATTTTCTCGCAAATCTGTCTTTTGAAACACATGCTTTTACAATAGACTAGATGACCCAGCATGCTACCAACGCGTTCATATTATATGTTTGGTTTTTTTCTTTAGGTTGTATAAATAATGCTTGCATAAATCTGATGTGCACAGATTATTTCGATTTTTAAACATGAACATCTTTATAAGTTTAGCTTACTTTTTTTTCAATTTTATGAGAAAGCCTCGAAACAAATTTTTTTAGAAATTACGACAGAAAATTTCAATTTATCATTTACTTTATGTATATTACCCTTATTCGAACCGTTAATTCAAAAAATTTAAAATAAATTAATTCGAATATTTATTGACTAAAAATTCAATAAAAATGAATACATTGCGGGAAGACTTAATAGTAACCGTGATCATGATGATAATGAAATACTGTTAAATGGATGCTTGATATGAGTCTCTGGGTGTTTGGCGTGTCCTTTCTTGATGACTTCAGCGTTGAATCCGTTTTTGTGATCCGCAGTATATTTTACAATGCGAATTGTACCATCGGGTTCATGAAGAGAATATTCACCGTGTACTACATCGCCGTCACGAGATTCATGCTGGTTGTGATGGTCATGGGTGTGATCATCTGACACTCCATATTTAAATTTGTATTTTGGATAAGCCTAAAATAATCATCAATTATTATGTCTAAATTTACAAAATGACTTACATAGTAATCAATGTGATGATGTCCGTAGCTTCCATCTTGAGCTAAACACAACACAAGAACACAACCGATTAAAACAAGTTTCTAAAAAAAATTAAATTTTGTTAGGTATAGTATATGCACACTTTTTACATACCATAAACATTGTTAAATATTGGAATCAAGTTGAACTGAATATTGTATTAAATGTGGGTGTATTTATATTAAAACCGTTACCCTTAGTTTTTTAAATGGTTTCTACGTAGGAAAGTAATATTAATTTTTGCTGATTATGTTAATTTGTGCTGTTTAAAATACTTTCTTTTCGTATTATAAGAGCATAATTTTACAATATATATTTTTGCCTACTTATTCTGCATAACGGACATTAGTTTAAAATAACAATTGGTTTGTTTTTGGTTTGAAAGTTTGTACCTATTTGAAACGATTTGTTTGTTCGTATTTAATAAAGGACAACATTAAAATTTCAATATTTAATCTAAAATTTTGTAATTTTGATTTCTTTATAGTAATACAAAAGTGTACTGACGTTTAGTTTAATTTTTTTTACATTCTCAATAGATTTTTATTAAAATTAAAGGTCATGTGTTTTTTAAAGTATTGGTTGAATTTACAATTAAAAAGCTACATAAAAAATTAATAGTGATTCAAATTAATTCTATTTTGTCGTTGACCAGTAACGGCTTGTACTAATAAAAACAAAAATCGTCTTCAGACATTAATAAGTAAAAATCAGATACCACATTAAAACAATTAAATAAAAGTTAAATTGACACGTTAAACACTTGGTTATGACTATGTAGAATACAGATAAAAGTACGCGTAGGCGCAAATGCGACTGAAATGCCAATAAATCATTCGATAAAATTTGTATTCTTAGGAAGGACGCTAACCAAGGTCACGACAATTTCATCTCTTAGCCTACGGTTACCAGAAGTAGTCCAGGATGAAGTATATTTTTTTCTTAGAGCTTATTCAGTAAGGATATATTGTTTATTCTGAAACATTTGCACAAATATACACAAAAGCAATAAAAACAAAAGGACTCGTCACAATATAAAATTTATAAAAGTTTATTATATTAAAATAAACAAAACTTGTACAATGAAAACGATTTTTATCAAATAAAACATTCTAAAAGAAAACAACATCATAGATATTCTATACGGACCACTTGATCGTAAATTTTAATTAACCAATAAAACCACTATCTAATTAACTTTTACATGCGCTACATTATTTAAATTTTACAATCAAATGCAGATATACGAAATTGAAATGTAATTAAGTTAGACAAATTTATACTGCAATTCTGTACTTATTATTCGTAATATCGTAAAATCGTAACATTGTATCTTATAATCTATTCGTAGCGGAATAGTTTACAGATCGGTATTATTTACTATTCTGCAGCTCTGTCAAATTTTTTAAAGTCTATGTGTAATGATTTACGAGAAACCGTAAATACTTACGAGAATCTATAGCATATGGTAACACACAAAATTGCAATTTTTTACGCTACGATCTTATGATCGCTACAATTTGTACACAGAATTGCAGGTGTAATCTTTCCTTTAAATTAAATTAAATAAATCTCTTACTTTGCGTTAAACGCACTTGATTGTACGAAACAGGTTTTCTTAGCATGCGGACAGGTTAATTAATGCTCAGACGTTGCATCAAATAATTGTTTACACAGTCAAGTACAGCAATTTAATGCTTTTAGTTATTTATAACCTAAAAAAAATATTTCGTGATGGGGATAGAATAACATAGAAAAGTCACGGTGGCTATATCCAGCAAAAGTGGTAAATGAAATGAAGAAAGAGGAAAATCTATGAAGCAAAAGGATATGGTTTATTTTAATTTCTTCGGTAAACATTAAAAGAAAAATCTTGGTCCAAGCATTTTTTAATCCGTCTGTAAAAACTTATAGTGGGTGTAAACTGTTTACCAGTGAAACTTCATTTTGACATTTTAATCCCGATGGTATTTATACAACAAACGATTGTAGTTTATAAAGTCACAGCCACTTTAAACTTATTTGAAAAATCATCATTAGCTCTGTCATTTTTTACTTTAGGATAAAAAATAATAAAACACTTTTTGTTTGGTATTCAATTTTCTATCGATTGAGAATATTGTATACAGGGTGTTCCATTTAAAAAAATGGAACAATTTGACATAACTCGCGAACACGATGTTCGATTTTTATTCAGTTTTCACCATACTGAGCACTATGTCATAGATGAATGATTAGCCAGTGCTTCCTCCAACTCAACTGTTCTGACTGTTGTACGTCTCCCAAGAGGAGCTTTTGAAGGTGTCTGATTCGTAATATATTTATAGTATAACAAGCAAGTTTCAACGTCGTACTAATTTGCGTCTTATAGTTATTTACAAGAAACGTTTTTTTGGAATTTTGTTTTATTTTATTTTTGTTTAATTTTAATTTAATTTAAAAGTAGTAACTTGATTCAAAATTTTGTTTCCTTTTTACAGCATTTTTACTTTGTTTGTTATTTCTCAGTTGTCATGTAAAACTAAAAATTAATTAAGGCTTGAAAAAGCTTTCACACATAGAACGCGAAACGTAGCGGAAACATTTAGCAAATAATTATACTTTTCGTAACTATTTACGAAAAGTAGAACATTTGGACTTCTACGTTAATTATGAAAACTTGTACTTTATACGTCAAAATTAGAAAAAAAACAGAGTTAAGAATTATGCCAAATGTCACGTAACATTTTGATAATAATGATGTTCAAAATTTCTACAAAACTGTAATATAAAGAACGAACCACAAAACGATTCTACTAGCTGCCCACCTCTCTGACTAACTTGAATTTCAGCTTAAAATGTAAGTTATTAAAGATCTTCGACATGTACACTCATGAAATTTAAAACTTGGACACCACAATTTCTGTAAACAAAAGTTTGCACATTGTGAAGCGGGCTTAAGGGTATCATTTACAATTCTAACAGCAGGTAGTCTCAGCAGGGGTTATCTTATAGAAGGACTGTAGAATGAATCATTACACTAAGCACGTTTTAGAAAATAGGTAATTTACGTTGCTTACTTAATTTTTTCTTTAAAGAATATATTTGAAGGTATCGCTAATTAAACACCATAGCTCGATTAATTATCGAATCAAAATTTTGTTTAGGAAATGTTTACAAAATAAAATTAGAAATAATTTTGATTTAAAAAACGTCTACAAGCAATAACTTTTAAATTAAATCAAAAAACTAAACATGGTTATTTGGGTTGACTGATTATTACTTATTTTTAAATAAATCTAACCTACTAATTATTGTAAGTTATTAAAAAAATCATTAAACTCTCTATTCATAATATTTAGTCCTTACAAAATGTATATTTTATGACGTTTCATTTTTTTCTGTAGTTAATATAAAAGTGAAAATAAAAACTAAGGCAATTCTTATTGTCAACGTATATATTTAGTTTTTGACAAGAATTTATTACATAATTATAATTAAGATACCAAGTTATAGTTTAAAATTAAATGAAAACTTTTTTTTAAATAAAGGTATTACTATATAAATAAATATAAGAAATCAATAATGGGTGTGACCTCCATTATTATTGATACATTCTTGGAGGCGTCTGCTCATTGACGCTATCAAGGTATCAATATAATTAATATTAATCGTTTCCCATGCGGTATCAATGGCTGCAATTAGTGCATTACGGTTTACTGGTATAAAATTTGGCCCTTGTTGTCTTCGGATAACAGCAAGTATTCGAGCCCAAACATTTTCGATAATGTTAAAATCTGGGCTTTTTGCTGGCCAGGGTAACAGCTCCAAGTTATTTTCTCGTATCCAATTGCGCACAACCCGCGAAGTATGAATAGGGGCGTTGTCCTTTAACAACAAAAATACATTATGAAAATGTTAATTCAACAGATCCCGAACTATGTTTTGGAGAAAGTATAGTGAAATAAGAATACTTACTTGTTGGAAAATATAATCTTCGTCTGGATAAAACACTTCGACTGAAGGTTTCATAATAGTTTCCAAAATATCTAAATACACAGCAGAATCAAGACGTCCATCGATAGCCCAACAAACTCTTGGACCCCGCGCGTTAACCCAACCCCACATATTCACAGAAAAATAACCACTTCGTTTTTTAGGACATATGTGATTATTTTCGTAACGATCCATTCTAAAAACTTTTAGTGGTCCATCGTTGCGGCTATTGAACGTTTTTTCGTCGCTAAAAATCACTCGATTCCAAAATTCCAAAAGTTTGTTCACATATCGCCTTGCAAATTCCAGCAGCATTATACTTCTTTATTCCCATCTCCTTTAATCTTTTTTGTGCAGTTATACGGCATCCCGGAAAATGTGTATCTTCTATACCCCTGGAATATGTAGCAAATGGTTGTTCTGTTACGTAATGAAACAACTCGAGATCTTGAGCACGTGTAGATACTTTAGGTCTACCACTTCCGATGGCTCTTTCAGTGTGGGTTCAAGATTTCATTTTACTCGGTAATGAGGTGGCATTTTCACAACACTTGAAATTTTAAACTAAAATGGAATTTACATTTCTTACTTTATTTATTGGTTCACACTACCCCTTCTCAAACAGTAGGTAATTATTTATTTATTACATACTTCTAATGACCAATGTAACAACCCTAAGAGCAATATGACTCAAAGGAAGTAAATTAAACAAGCAAGGATATTCTATTGTTTATTCGCCGTTTTGTTTAGATTCGTTCAAACCTGCAAACGCATTCTCGCGCATTTTCTTTGATGTCGGAGAAAAAACCGACAAGTTGCGGGAACGCCGCAAACCGTTTGTGGAACAATCAGGACTTGCGAATCTGTTCTAAAATTCGTACGCAGCACCGTTGTTCCTCGGTTTGTTGTTCAGGTGTGTACGAAGCTTTACAATAAGCATATTAATATGAACTATATCTTATGAAAGGAGAGTTATGTAACTATAATTAACGACTTAACGTTACGTTAGTAGATTCCATTTACTATTTACACATATTTTCTTGGAACATTCGATAATTAACTATCGGGATATGATGACCCTATACTTCGCAGGTTGTGCGCAACTGGATACAAGCAAATAACTTGGAGCTGTTACCCTGGCCAGCAAAAGCCCAGATTTTAACATTATCGAAAATGTTTGGGCTCGAATACTTGCTGTTATCCGAAGACAACAAGGGCCAAATTTTATACCAGTAAACCGTAATGCACTAATTGCAGCCATTGATACCGCATGGGAAACGATTAATATTAATTATATTGATACCTTGATAGCGTCAATGAGCAGACGCCTCCAAGAATGTATCAATAATAATGGAGGTCACACCCATTATTGATTTCTTATATTTATTTATATAGTAATACCTTTATTTAAAAAAAAACGTTTTCATTTAATTTTAAACTATAACTTGGTATCTTAATTATAATTATGTAATAAATTCTTGTCAAAAACTAAATATATACGTTGACAATAAGAATTGCCTTAGTTTTTATTTTCACTTTTATATTAACTACAGAAAAAAATGAAACGTCATAAAATATACATTTTGTAAGGACTAAATATTATGAATAGAGAGTTTAATGATTTTTTTAATAACTTACAATAATTAGTAGGTTAGATTTATTTAAAAATAAGTAATAATCAGTCAACCCAAATAACCATGTTTAGTTTTTGATTTAATTTAAAAGTTATTGCTTGTAGACGTTTTTTAAATCAAAATTATTTCTAATTTTATTTTGTAAACATTTCCTAAACAAAATTTTGATTCGATAATTAATCGAGCTATGGTGTTTAATTAGCGATACCTTCAAATATATTCTTTAAAGAAAAAATTAAGTAAGCAACGTAAATTACCTATTTTCTAAAACGTGCTTAGTGTAATGATTCATTCTACAGTCCTTCTATAAGATAACCCCTGCGGAGACTACCTGCTGTTAGAATTGTAAATGATACCCTTAAGCCCGCTTCACAATGTGCAAACTTTTGTTTACAGAAATTGTGGTGTCCAAGTTTTAAATT
This sequence comes from Abscondita cerata, assembly GCA_030710515.1. Lineage (NCBI taxonomy): Eukaryota > Metazoa > Arthropoda > Insecta > Coleoptera > Lampyridae > Abscondita > Abscondita cerata. Next base: position 559,399 of record JALBCR010000157.1, on the reverse strand, counting down.
TCATGAGTGTACAACACCGATTGTAGCTTAGCTGATTGATTTATAAAATGGTCAGGTGTCATTTGGGAATGCTCCCAATTGCGTCTAAAGAACACAATATGTAGATTTTTTGAATGAAAACTTTTAATTAAATTTTCTAAAACTATTGCATTTTTTATATTACTATTTTTTAGATTATGATCACAAAACTTGTTTTCCAGTTTATATAGTTTTTTAAAGCTGTGTCTCGGTTAAACCGTGTGGCCTGTTGCATATTGACACAATAAGTTTAGCTAAAAATTTTATTTTCGATTTCAATTTAACTTTCACCCTATATACTACTTGTAGGTAATTCAAATCTATTATAAATTAGTATAAAGATCAAAGTTCAATAAAAAAACGTATGTATTGTAAAAACTTACATATTTATTGATTAAAAATTCAATAAAAGAATAAATACATTTTATAAAGACTTAATAATAATCGTGATCATGATGATGATGAAAAACTGCGAAAGGATGCTTGACATGAGTCTCTGGGTGTTTGGCGTGTCCTTTCTTGATGACTTCAGCGTTGAATCCGTTTTTGTGATCCGCAGTATATTTTACAATGCGAATTGTACCATCGGGTTCGTGAAGAGAATATTCTCCATGTACTACATCGCCGTCACGAGATTCATGCTGGCTGTGATGATCATGGGTATGATCATCTGACACTCCATATTTAAATTTGTATTTTGGATGAGCCTAAAATGATAATCAATTATTTAATTATAAATTTACAAAATGACTTACGTAGTAATCAACGTGATGATGTCCGTAGCTTCCATCTTGTGCCAAACACAACACAACAACACATCCGATTAAAGCAAGTTTCTAAAAAAAAAATAAAATTTTATTAGGTATAATATTTGCACACCTTTTACATACAATAAACATTGTTGTTAATTGTAGGAATCAAAATTGAACTGAATACTGTATTAAATGTAGTTATATTTATATCAAAACCATTACCCTTAGTTTTTAAATTTACTTTCCACTAAGAAAGTAACAATAACTTTATTTTTAATTATGTTAATTTAAATGCAGGTGTCAGCCAAAAGAAATACAAATGTAATCGTAATATTTACGTAAAAATTTTTTTGGCGTATTATAAGAAAATAATTTTGCAATCAAAATTATTACTTAATAATTATGCATAACGGATATTAGATTTAAAAAAACAATGTGCTTATTTCTGGTTTGAAAGTTTAAGTTTTTAAAGAATAGATCTACTCTCTATAGAGCAACTGCATGAATACATACATATTGTGCGTACTTTTTGTTTCTACCTTTCTCGAAGAATAAATTTATGCAAAGTTAAATAAACACACATAAAGCAAAATATAATGATTACCTACTTTATGTAAATTTTAATAATCAACCATCTAATCATAAATATCGTTAAAATTAAATTAAATTAAAATTTATAGCTTTGAATTCTTAGTGTCCATGTTGTTTTTCGAATAACATTCTGATACTTATTTATACATAGTTTTGATGGACACCATTATAAATCTTGTTTAAACATTATTTAAAAAATCGGTCATAAATTAGCTTAAAAACTTAAAAAATTAAAATACCGATTCACTAACACTATGAGGTTTATAACAAATGATTCCAACCATAGTATGCAACATAAACTTGCATCTTTCAACTTTTTGATTCACCGATTATTACACTTCCCATTGTCAAAACAAAACTTTGATAAAGAACTGCGAAATATTAAGCAGATTGCATCATACAATGGTTTTCAAGAATCAATTGTGACAAACATAATTAGAAAACATGAACATAAGTTAAACATTAGAAACATTACAACGTTAGGAACTAGTAATAGCAAAATAGATAAGAAATATGTCAAATTACCAAATTATCCCAGATACACAAAAGGTCTTCAAAAATATTTTCAAAATTTGATTATAAAACAGTAACCTCTAGTAGTAACAACTTGCAAAATCTTTTAGGCAATCCGAAAAGACCCAATAGAAATGTGTGATAAATCGGGAATATATAAAATAAATTGTAAAGACTGTAACCAAGTATATAGGGCAAACCAAGAGACCTATTAAAACTCGTTTTAAAGAGCACGTAGCTCATGTCAAATATCATCGCACAGATAGGTCCAGTGTTGCCATGCATATGCTTGAAAATGGCCATAGAGTAGGCGACATTGAATTAATTAAGAGGGTATATAATAAAAACGAACTTGATTCTTATGAAAGTTTAGAAATTTTAGAAACAGAAATTTGCTTATGAATTATGATTATAACGGTCCATTAGGATTTTCGGAATTATTTAAGCTTATCTAAGAATCAATTAAGTTTAACGATGCGTGATAAGCAGATAGTATATATAAGCTTCCCGTTGTTTTTATTTTTCCAAGTAAAGTTTTTGTGCAGTTTTTGGTGTTTTTCTGTTGGTTAAATAGACGCTGCAGTTGGTGTTCCTTTCCTTTGATGAAAACTTGTAACTTTATACTAATAGACATGGTCTACTTACAGAAAATATTTTCATTGCCGTGTCACTTTTGGTTATATCAGAAGTGGATACAAACTTTGTTATTTTAAATACAATGCCCCAATTTTTATTTTACTTTCGGTTTTCGCATAAAATTTTACGTCTTCTACTATCAGGTTTGGCCTACTTATCTCTTACCATTATTAAAAAAAAATTTTTTGGGCGTTAGCAAGAAAAATTTGAATTTACTGAAAAATTAATATTTCATGAAACATAAAAGACAGATAAGCGAAACTTGTGCAACGGCTAGACATGGTATTGGACTATGTTTTCAATATTAGACATTTTAAAATTTATTTCTAGGGGAGGACCGGGACTAACGGTAGTTGCTCTTCTTTTTCTTCTCAATTCTCCCTATGCTCTAGAGAGTGTCGGAGGTTAGTTGTTCATTTTCTTTTATTCATTTTTCTATTCTTTCCGGTCTTTCGGCAGTTGTTTCATCTGTTGTATTGTTTTCCTTATTTCTTCTCTATTTCATCCATTTGTTCTAGCCATCCTTTTCTAGATCTTTCTTTTCATCTTTTTCACATCTTTTCCTTCTAGTGCTTTTTTTTCTATTCTATCTTCTCCCATTCTTAGAACGTGTTCATACCAGCTTAATTTCCTTCTATTTATTTTCATTTCTATACCTTTCTGTTTTAATTCTTTTCTTATGTCATCGGTCTTACATTTATCCATTTTTGTTTTTTTGTTATTTTCCTTGACTGTTTTATTTCTGCTGCGTTTATTTGAGTTCTCTGTTTTTCGTTAACTACCCAGGTCTCACTTGCGTATAGTAATGTCGGTACTGTTATTGCATTGTATATTTTATTTTCGTATTTTGCTTTTCCTAGAACTATTTTGTTTAGTGCGTAGTATAAAAAATAAAAATTGTCAAGGAGTCAATTTTTTTAATTGCAAGTGAATTTTTTTATATCCTCATTCGATGCAAAATTACCTATCAGGTGATATATCAGTTCCTATACCTAAACTGAATGATTTTCGTGTGATCTGATTTTTTCTACTTTCTTCTCTTTTGCTTTTTTCCTACTTTTTGACAATTTTAGTTTTCTTAACTACCGTTACTCCTGGACCTACCCTAGAAATAAATTTCAATAATGCCTAATACTGAAAACATAGTCCAATACTATGTCTAACTGTTGTACCATTTTCGCTTATCTGCCTTTTATGTTTCATAAAATAATTATTTTTCAGGAGATTCAAATTTTCGTTGTTTACCCCTGAAATTATTTTTATTTCTCAATATTGGTAAGTGATAGGTGCATAAACTTGGTAGTAAAAGACGTAAAATTTTATGCGGAAACCAAAAATAAAATAAAAATTGGGACATTTATTTAAAATAACAAGATTCGTATTTACTTCGGTTTAACCAGAAGTGACTCCCGGACCTCCCCTAGAACTAAATTTCAAAATGTTTAACACTGAAAACATAGTCCAATACCATGTCTAACCGTTGTAGCATTTTCGCTTATCTGCCTTTTTATGTTTCATGAAATATTAATTTTTCAGGAGATTCAAATTTTCGTTGCTTACTCCTGAAATTATTTTTATTTTTTAATATTGGTAAGATAGGTGCGTCAAATCTGGTAGTAAAAGGTGTAAAATTTCGAAACTACACGTACACTTTTCACTTCGAGTCTAAGTTTTATTTTAAAATGAGAATAAAGTACCAAGGCTGTCTTTTCTATGTCTACTTTCTTTCTGAACTACATTAAATATAATATTAATAAAGTTGAAATACCAATCTTGAGGTTTATACTTTTCTTCTTAGTTCGTCCCAGAATGAGACATCTGGACTTTCTTCATTCCCTACGAAATCTACTCTTAAATCATTAATTGTTTACATAAATTCTCTGTGATTGGGTTGTCACATTTCTGAATGATTTAAATAATTTATCATACGTCTCATTGTATAATTTTTATTACTTCTGATTTGCTACATAAAAAAAAGCATTTCTATAAATTTTGCCTAGAGTTCGTCAATCTAATTTGAGATTATCTTTTCTATCAAATACCTTTCAAAAATTTATCTTTGTTTTTGTTTTGGCGGGATTTCACTCAACAGAGTCCCTACACAATGAAGTTTAGATTGCACTGAATCTCACGCCACGCCAAAAGTTTTGACCTGTTGAAACTTAACGCGCCAATTCCGATGCAAAGACAAATTTTCCCTACACGGTCGAGTTTGAAGCAAAATAAAAATTATGCATTTCAAAAGCGAGTTCTGGCGTGTACTTCAATGGCCACTTATATAATAACGTTGTTTTTAATGTTGCTGTTTGGCCGAGTTTTGGGAAAGATTTTGATGTATCGTAACTAACAATACTCATCTTGTTATCAAAGCCATAGCAACACCTTATCTAAACATTTTATGATCACTTGGTACAATTGATATAGTTCCGTAAAATATCTAATAATTTTTGAAATATTTTATGTTTGAACATATATTTTGACAAATATGTCATTGGCATTTATCGTATTCTTAAGCCGGCTACTGAAGATCCGGTTACTTGAAAGATATACCTGTAGAATTTTACCAGTGGCAGTGCCACAGTTCTGTATGACGATATACCGAAACATGGGTGTACTAACCTGTACAGATCGTCAGTTCTTGCCACATGTTTAGTGATCACGTTAACTTCTAATGAATACGATATCTTTGAAAAATAATGGCGTTAAGAATTGAAGAGCAACGAGGGATATTGACATCGTTTATAGAATTTAATAAATTTGAGCCCAGGTTGTGGCGAATAAAGTCAAAAGAATTCCATAGTCGGGAAAAAAGAGCGACATCTTTTAAAAAACTGCTGGAAAAACTAATGCGAATCAATCCTATTGGAAATAAAAAAATTGTCTTAAAAAATGGGTTCAAATATATCTGCATAGGTCTACCGGAACGTTTTTATACAAATAGATATAATTTAGAGATAACTATGCTTTAGGAAGATCGTAGAGTTGTTTCTGTTTAACAAAACTAAATCTCGTTTTTTTTGTTTCATTGCCTAGTGTAAAAACATCTTTTATTTGACTTAATCTGCCAGTATTGCTATTGAGTTGAACATATTACAGCTGACTGCAAGTCAAAGTCTTTATAAGGACTTTTAATAAATTCAATGCCTTTATTTGAAACAATTAAGTTATAGCAATATTTTTAGATTATTTTGTTTTTAAAAATGTGTGCTGACATTGTCAAATAAGATTGTGTTCCTAATTATGGAACAATAACCTTTTATTTAAAACAGTATGCACTAAAATATCAAACAATTGATACTAATACGATGTTGCTACAACTAGTGCCGTTCGTGGTAACGTAGCACGCCCGAAAAATGATCTGTGCTAGATTTTGTTGACAGATGTGTAAGCAGTTGCAATTATCGCCAACTAAACGTTGGCATAAAAAACAACTTAAAATTGCCTGCTGTAAATTTCCACGAAATTGTACAATAGCAGTCAAACATCAAGAATCACTCGCCACCTGTTTCGTCGTTTTGATATCCTTCAGGAGTGATAGAACTCAAGTGTTCATTATTGTAGAATATGCACGTTTGTCGATCTATTACCGAAAGGAAGTTACATCATATACGACTAATGAAATGTTGCAACATATAGTGTTGCTCGTGCTAATGTAGCACGTCCGAAAAGTGATCTGTACTAAAGAAAGTTTGTCGACAATTGTGTATACAGTTACAAAAGTTGATTTCTTGCTTTCATCCCCAACTGGCAAAAAAAAGTTCACTATTATACAATATGTGCGGTTGCCGACTTATTACCCAAAGGAAGGTACATCATATACAACTGATGTTTGGACATCTACGCTTGTGTTAACGTATTACGTCCGAAAAGTGGTCTGTACTAATACAATTTTGTCGACATATCTCTAAGCCGTTACAAAAGTTAATTCTTCGATTATTATTGCCAAATAAACGTTGGGATAAAAAACAATCTCATTCGCCTGCTGTATTAGTCATATATGGTGTACCTTCCTATAATTAATTACGTTTTTATTGCCTACAGCTTGTTTCATACTTATTGTCTTCTTAATTATAAATTAAGACATTTTTACAGTTATTTATAGTTTATCTACTTTGTATTTTGGCATATTTAAATTTTAAGTTAGGAATACCTTGTACTAAATGTATGAAAGGAAGGTTTTTCTGTAATTAATACTTTAATTAAAATTCATAATAAACTGTTTCAAATATTTATTATTCAACAAAAATAAATATATTGTGAAGAATTAATAATAACTGTAATCATGATTATGATGTTAAAAAGAATGCTTGACATGAATGTTTGGTATGTCCTTTTTTTGATATCTCGGCATTAGGGGTATCTTTCTACATGAATTGAACGATCTTTTTCATGAAGCGAATATTCACTGTGTACTGAGTGGCCGTCTCGAGATTCTTGGTGGTTTTTATGGTCATGGGTGTGGTCGTCTGAGACTCCATACTTAAATTTGTATTTTGGATGGGCCTAAAGTACCTACAATTTATATTTTTCTAAGAGTATTAAAGAGACTTACGTAATAATCAACGTGATGATGATGATGATGCCCATAACTATCATCTTGTGCCAAACATACGGCAACAAAACAAGCGACTAAAGCAAGTTTCTGAAAAATTTAAAATTAATATTTCCATAAGATGCATACCTACTGCATACAATAAACATTGTTGTCAAATGTAAGAATCCAACTGAACTGAATGTCGAATTAGATAAGGATATATTTATACCAAAACCATTAACCTTAGTATTTAAAATCACTTTCAACTAAGAAAGAGACATTCAATAATTTTCTTAATTATTCCAATTAAATTAACACAGTTGCACACCAAATTGGCGCAACAACTAAAGTGACAATCGTTATATTAACATAAAATATTTTTTGAAACACTAATAAAAAATCATTTTGCAATATGACTTTAGCTATTTATTATTCACAACGGATATTACTTTTAAAGCAATGTGCAATTTCTGCTATGAATGTCTGTACCTACTTTTTGTTTTTATATACAATTTTTTTATTATTACATTAATAGTCGTTTTTATAATATTTTTAAAAATATTACAAAATGAATGAAATAGATAAAAAAATTATTATTATTTTTAAGTATATCTTGAGAAAAAGCTGACAAGGTTGAATACACACACTTTAAGCAAATGTGTTTCAATCTATTACTTAATCTATAACTTTTAAACAATAATAAATAATTGTAAATATATGTAATATTTAAACTATAAATTTTGAATTCTTTTGTAACAAGTACAATTAAACTTATAACTAAATTTAATTTTAATTTCCGAATATATCGTGTGACTCTGGCAAAATAGATTTGATGTGATTTCTTAATGCTATGAAATGTTCGGATTGAAGTATACGCTGTACGTTACGGAAATTAGAAAGAGAGAGCAAGTATATGTTTATTATTTTGTGATAATGACTGTTAAATGGCTTTTATACTTTACAATAGTTACATTAAGTAAGGATTATGAAATACTTTTGCATAAATATTTGTTGATTAGATTTGGTATCCAGTGGAGGAGACAACTGTATACTTCTCGAGAGAGGATTACAATAATTGCATTCACTTTATATTTTGTTATACTAATTGAAACATATTCTTTACTATAAACCCAAATATTGTGAGAGTTTTTTGAATAATTTAATGAAGTAATGTTTTATATCGTATTCACATTTTGGGTAAAATTAGCATAAATACTATTGAAAAAAACTAAAAAGCAAAAATTATTTTCTGTTTGTTCTTTAGGAAATAAGATCAAAACAATGTCTCATGTAAAAATTCAACTGCTTTTGACTAAAAATAAAGTGCTGTAATGCGCTTTTTCAATCATTCACTTATGAGCTCGTTTAGCACTTTATTTTTCCGTCAAAACAATTCATCTGATTTTTTAGGGATAATTTTAAACATATTTTTATAAACTTATTATTATTAATTATTTTTACTAGTAAATTAAAAATTATTTACCGTTACAAAAATATTTAAAATTACATGTTACGAATTACTATGGTGTACGAATTACTGAATCTCTTATTTTCATGCCTCGTGGCAGTGCTGTTTTTTAAAAAGTTTAAGAATATTCTGCTCTGTAACTTAAAAAATAGAACAAAAAAATAATTCTCTAACATTCCTATAATAATAAAATGAGCATTCGAAGTACTTTGTAATGGAAACGCTGAGAATAAGTCACATTGTATTTACTGATTTATCAATTATTATACTAGGCTCCCAGCTTATGGGACCCCGACGTGTTTAAGTAAAATTATTATTCAAAACTTTAAATTTTTATTGATAAGATGTCCTTAACTAAAGAACAAATACGAAAAATATATAAATACTGTGACCGTAGTTAACGAGACTTGGTAGTACTGGAAAAAAATACTTAAGGGAACCATAAGTACTATATGCTACACAAGGTTTGGCATTTAGAGTTTCAAATGAAAATATGGATAGTCAAAACAAAGGGAACTATTTAACCTATGTTTGCAAACTTTGATCAATTTTTGTCTGAACATTTAAAGCGCTTAGCCAATAAAGGTAAAGATTATGTGAGTTATTTTTCGCCTCAAATATGTGACGAATTAAGAAAACTTTTATAGAATAAGTGAAAACAGCAAAATATTATTGCATCATTGTAGACTCAACCCCGACATAAGTCACCAAGACCGACTTATATTTACTCTTAGATATCTACAGAAAGGAATAGTAATTGAGAGGTTTTTGGCTTCATATGTCGAGGTCAGGCATACGATAATGCTTCGAACATGTCAGGTCAGTATAATGAACTCCAAACAAGAATACGAAAACTAAACTGAAATAAGGAGGCCCAAATTTTATGTTTGCCTGAGGCCTGAAAAACTTTAGAACCGCCACTGCCTCGTGGTAAACGTGGGTCAACAATTTCCGGCGCAATGCAATTTAAATAAAATGCTTCCAATTTGGGTACCGTTTTTCTTTCCACATTTTCTCATTCCCATATATCTCTTCCACATGGAAATCGTTTTTGCTGAATAAGATGAAATCACAAAATGATTTTTCCACTATACTTAGTTGTCCCTGTCTCTGATATATTCAGTATGTTAGTTGTATTTGAGCTCACCGATTGAAACAAATAGTGTAATTTTTATAATCGTTTTTGAAAGTTTGTATACATTATGGAACTTCCCTAATCCTTTAATACCATTCTAGTTATTAGTAATAACTTATTTAAATTCACAAGACATTCTCATTATCTTACCGTTACTAATTGAATATGAATGAATTACTTTATTCGCCCATTGAAATCACTGCTTTGAATATTGTTTAAAATATGTTGAGATTTATTTAGTATAGGTAATTCACAAAAATATTTTTAAAAACCCTTTGTTTAAATGCAATAACTAACACACAAGATTAACGTTTACATTCGAACAAGAAAGAAATAATTCCCTTAATTATTTGAATCCTACAGTAATAAAAAAGAATTATGGAACTATTATCTTTATCACAGACTGGTTGAGTAAACCAAATTGTAGTTTCTATTACTAAAGACATATACGTCCCAAATATAGTTATGAAAAGAACTTTTACCAATCAGAAGTATGTTTTCTATTTATCGCGGCGATGAAGAAGAACAGGCGGTATTTGTCCAAATAAACGATAACAACAAGGTGTGGCCAATATGGGGTGAAGATTTTATTTCAAAAAATAATTCAATCAGTCACAGCGACCTTATTTTTTGACTAATTTTAATTACATTTTAGGATACCTTATTGTTATGGTTACGTCCTGTTAATTGAGAATTTTTAATTTCTATTTTCAAACTAACAAAAAAGCTGACTGTAAATTTCAGAAAACTCAAAAACGCATTTAACAAATGTTTAATTACAATTTCAAAAAATACGAATTACTGGTTGTAGAGATACTTGAGTTCTTGGATCGTGCAAAATCTGATATTTTTATGTTGCCTTGTTTTAGCGGTGGGGCTGATTTAAATATTGCAAATATTGACTTGCATTACTGTATAACTTCTTTATTTGACTTGTAGGATTTTTTATATTATTATTTTTTAGATATCTGTTAGTGAGTACTTTCAAAATCTGTAATAAAATTTGTTCAAATTAAATAAAACTATCTACATAAAAACGTACCAAATACCCTTAAGTCAATTAATCATACTAATTCCAAGTTTTATTTTCTCCTTTAGTTAGGATATCGTTTATTATATAGGGTGTTCGGCAGAAGGGTGAACACAAGAAAATGACAGGTAGGTAGAGTCTTCTTTTATGTGCTCAGCCCATAAAATTTGACCTAGGCCCTACTTTGGGTTTTACCCGATTTTTTAAAAAAATCCCGACTTTCACCTTTAAACTTCCATAAGTTTCCTTTTTATTGACAAGTCTGGCAACAATTTTTTTCTGATCTTGATACATAGTAGGTCCTACTTTTTGTTTAATTTTTGTCAAACAATTAATTTTCTCCAAAAGTAGAGTTTGTCAAAATCGTCCGATTTGAAAAAATATACGAATAACTCCAGTTATTCTTAAAAAAAAACATAAAGACGCATACCGTTAGAAAGGGCATACAGTAGAGATAGTTACATAAAATCTAAAGCCATCGATCTCTTCTAGTTTTTTTTCATTGCAATGCAAAGTTCGTCTTCAAATAATTTTTTTACCTCTTTTTGTAGTTTAGAAGCTCCTATTTTTGTTAACCGGCATTCTTATAAAAAAATATTGATTACTTGAAGACCTACTATGTATCAAGATCAGAAAAAAGAGTTGGCTATTTTTAAAAAAATCGGGTAAAACCTAAAGTAGGGCCTAGGTCAAATTTTATGGGCTGAGCACATAGGAGAAGACTCCACCTACTTGTCATTATTCTGTGTTTACCCTTCTGCCGAACACTCTTATATACAGGGTATAACACGAAAAGTTTTGATTAGAAGTTATGTGTAGGTTACTTAACGTTACTCGTCGTTTTAAGCAACCTCAATTATTTAAATATTAATCTCGACAAACCTTATATTTTTTATTATTATTTAAAAACACAAACATACACTCAAAATGATTAATTACGAATAATCAATTATACGTCTTAACTCAATGACAAATATATTGCGAGTGCTTACTTACTACCCAACACCTAAAACTTCAAAAAACAATTTCTTCCTAACCCGTACAAATTAGAGGTGGGGATGTGAACCTTGTACATACTCCCCGCCTTGAAAGGGTCACTTTCAAGATAACAAATTTTATCACATCCTGTTCTTACTAACTATATTTAATTAATTGGCCCACATATACATACGTACATAAGTAATACTAATAATACGTTTGATCAATCTCTGCTTATTGGTAGAACACTTATTTTCGAGATAGAACGTTTTACAACTCCATTTTGTGTATTTATTGTCACCACACGCATCACTTTATCACCACCTGGATGCCCTTGAACAACACTACCAAGAGCCCATTTCAGCGGCGCCAGATTAAGTTCTTTAATCACGATCATGTCATTAACTTCAACAGTTCTTTGAGCCTTTTTTATGTTTTTAAATCGCTGTTGCAACTGATGGAGGTAATCCATGCGCCAACATTTCCAGAAATCTTGGCGAATTCTCTCAATATACTGCCATCTCGACAGTGTATTTAATTTAAGTTTTCCTAAGCCAGGTTCCACGAATGAAGTGAGTGAATGTCCGATTAAAAAATGAGCCGGAGTAATAACGGTAAAATCAGAAGGTTTGGATGACAAAGGAATTAGAGGACGGGAATTAAGACATGCTTCTATTCTTGTAAGTACCGTAAACAATTTCTCGTATGTTGAATTACTTTTGATAACAACTCGTTTTAGATAAAATTTACAGGATTTCACCGCTGCCTCCCAAAGACCGCCAAAATTAGGCGCTCTTTTAAGTGCGTTTAAACAACTATCTGTACTTAAATCCGAAAATAATTTAAAATGGACGGTTTTGGTAACAAAGCATACAAACACAAATACATAAGCTTTTATTTTTGACTTACCACGATCGCGACCTTTTTTAATCATGAAAGGACCACAGAAATCTAGTCCGCAATTAATTAATGGCTTGACTGTTACTACACGATTTTTTGGTAAATCACTCATTATTTCGTTGCCACATTTAGGTGCTGCACGAAAACATGATGTTTGTCATTAATTATAATGTTTGTAAGCAGGGAATTTTCCGGCAATAATATCGGATATTTTTGATCGTATCCTATTAAAGAAAATTTCTCAATCTTCCTCCAACTTGTAATAGACCGTCTTTACCAATAAGAGGATTCAACAACCTCAGTTTACGTTTGCCTTTAATTGGGCTACCCTTGCTTAGATTTACAATTTCCGACAAAAACTCGGAATCCTGCAAGTGACTTAATACGAAATTCTTAGCATTATTTAATTGTTCTACTGATAAAATTGACTTAATTCTACTACTGGGAGAATTACAATTTTTATCGAATCTAAAACAATAAGCAATTACTCTTTGCAATTTGTGAAAATTTGAAAATCTTTGGAATACTTGAATGAAACAATTATCTATTTTGGATATAACAATTAACGCAGTTTTACGTTGCTTCGGTAAGTTTTCCAGGGAAATGGAAATGCCTTGTTCATAAAATGAATTATTATTTGACGTATTAAGGCCGTTCTACCAGAGTTTACAAATTCTCAAGTTTTCGACACTATCGCCCCGCGAAATAAGATCAGCAGGGTTATCTTTATATGATGCCACTAATCTGGATCGGTGTGTTTTGAATTTCAGCTATCCGATGACCTACAAACGTTTTCCAATTGTTTGGGGAATGTTTTAACCAACAAAGCACTATTTTTGAATCAGTCCAATAATGAATCTTTTTTAATTGAATTTTAAGTGCTTCTAATACCTTTTGAGTTAATTTTGTTAGAAGTACTGCGGAGCATAACTCCAATCTGGGAATGGTTAATGTTTTTAATGGAGCTGCTCTTGATTTTGCAGTAACTAAATGAATATTTGCATTGGATTTTAAGTTTATGCAAGCCCATATGCTGACTCGGAGGCATCACAAAAACCATGAATTTCAAATTCATTTACCTCTTGTGAAATAATCATAATTATTTAAAAAAATGTATAAATCTTTCACTAATATGATTCGTGACTGCCTCATCCCGGTCAAGTTTTAGTGTCCTTGGTTTTTGTATTAGAAGCTTTTCTATTACAATCACCGGACCTATCAATCCCAAAGGATCAAACAATTTTTATGTGATGCTTAAAATTATACGTTTTGTGACTGTCTTGTTCAAATTAATTTCAATTGCACAATATTTTAATACGTCTTTATCACAATTCCAAATAATACCCAACGTTTTTGTTTCTCCTTGTTTATCCAAACTAATTATTTTGGGAATTTCAGAGTCATTTAAGTCGGAGAGCAAAGAACGTTTGTTGGAAGCCCATTGCCGCAAAGTGAAACCAGCTGTGGCCAAAATATTGATCAAATCATTGTTAAGCTTATTAGTTGAACTCAACTCTTGTGCACCTGTTAATAAATCGTCCACATAGAAATCGATGTAATATAGCATTTGACGCATTTGAAAAATCATTTTTTGTGTCTATCTCTAACTGATGTAATGACCGAATCGCTAGAAATGATGACAAGACATACCGTAGGTGACAGTCTTTAATCGAAATGTCTGAATTTGTTTATCAGGATTATCTCTCCAAAAAATTCTCTGATAATTACAATATGGGGGTCTACTAAAATTTGTCGATACATTTTACTTATATCTGCCGTTATTACATACCAATATGACCTGAAGCTTATTAATATTACAAATAAATCGTTTTGTATAAAGTCTATCCAGAAACGAAGCGAAGTAATAAATCAACATGTTTGACATGATTCCAATGGCGTACCGATGTATTGATACTTTTTCGAAAAGGGTTTAGTTTGTTGTTGCTATATTTTATTATACCTTAAATTTTTAAACTCTATAAAATGGTTTCTAACAAACGATATGTTTTATAATTACAATTATGTTTAAAATTACTTTCAATAAAACACAATAAAACGCAATTGTATTTTTTTTGTCAGCAAAACCCATGTACACGCCTATGATCTTTAGTTTAAACCTCAAGAACAGGTACATCCCATTGTGAACGGATTAGGAGCTATTTATAAATAACTTACGTTGTAACACTATAGTATGGAAGCGGTATATCCTAAAACTAGTTTTAAAATCTTTTATGTATTTTATACAAAATCGTGTACCGCTTATATGTAAAATAAATGAACTATTTTAATTTATTACTTCGCTTCGTTTCTGGACAGACTTTAGTAGGACTGGTAAGTTTATTTATTTATCGTATGGCTACACATGGTTCTCATAACTTGATTTACAAACTTAGAAAGAACAAACATAGACTATATATTAATAGTCAGGTTTTCTATCCATTCAATCGCCGTTTGTGGGAGTTTGAAGAAGTCAGACAACTCGTCAGAGTATGCCGTTGTTTCGCAGTCCTGGACAATATGTTGTATGGTCTGGTTTTCTCTTCCACAGTCACACAATGGGTCCGGGGCTCTGTTCCATTTATGAAGAGAGTATTTACACAGGCCGTGGTTTGTCCGTATTCTGTTTGTCGTTTTCCAGATGCGGCGTGGCAGGTCAAAACCGGTCGGCTTATTATGGGTGTTCAAGTATTGACTCACCTCCGGGGACAACTTGGTTCCATGATGATTTCCAACTTTTATTAATATCGAAGTTCTCGTCGTGGAGGGTTTTAGCTGTTTTTATTGCAGAACGTCTGGATTTAAGTCTACTGGATGTGGCTGCCGGAATATAGTTATGGATTGGCAGTTGTCCGTTCTGCATTATTTCATTATATTCACGAACCAGAGCTCCTTGTCTTCTTAGTTGAGGCGGTGGAATATGGCTGAGAGCAGGAAGCCAGTGGGTTGGAGTACTTTTTATACAACCAGTGATTGTGCGCATGGTAGAGTTCAGTTGGGCATCCAATTTGACAGTGTGACTACTGTTCAGCCAGATGGGAGCACAATACTCGGCAGAACTGTAGACGAGCCTGAGCGCTGCGCTTCGCAGGGGTTGAGTGTCATTAAGGCTTAATCCACTAGTTGTTTTAAGTGACGCATTAAAAACAACACGAAGTTTTGTTGTTAAGCTAGATTGCTTAATTACTGGATGATGTGGAAGATAATAAGTATTTTTTGTCTGATTAATTTCTTCAGAGGCTACATGTTCAAGATGCCCTAGCATTAAATATTCTTTTATAAATTTTCTGTATTCTGATTTTAATTCTGTATTTTTATTTAGACGATTTTCTAAGTTATAAATAAATCTAAGTGCAGTGTCCCTTGAATTACCTAAATTTTCAATCGAATCGTTAAATGGCAATGAAACAATAAATCGTCCTTCACCATTTCTTTTGTAATTTTGTACAAACAAACTTTCTCACAAGTTCTCTTCAGTAGTAAATTTAACTAATTTAACTAATCTGTTTTTAAGTAACGTCAACCTTCCAAAAATTTGACACAATGGATTCAAGGTTTTTGCTGATGGCTAAATTGGCACTTAATATATCTTGTGTTTGAACATTTTCTTGCAATTTTTTTATAAATGTTTCTATAATCCAACCGAACAACGCATTGTCTATTTTTAAGCGGTTGGGTAAAAGTAAATCCCAGAAAATTTCGGAACCCAATAAAATGTCAATAGGACTAGTTATATGTACTTTGGGTCTAAGTACAAGCTTTAAGTTCGTTGAAATGTTTTCTTAACTGATTGAATGTTGTTTATAGGTAATTGACAAGTGATATACAACTTATGTATTTTTTATAAGGACTGCAAAGTGATAATATTTTTAGATTTGTCACGTATTTTACACTATTTAAATGATTACTCACACCAACAATTGAGTAGTCGATAGGAATTAATTTTAATTTTAACTTGCATGCGGTTTCCGTTGTCATGCAAACTTGTGAATCTACATCTAGTAGTGCATGTAAATTTTGTGAAGTATTATTTGAATTAACTTGAATTAATGCTGTTGACAAGACTACTTCATTTACTGAAGCACAAAGACTTGTAGATGCAAACGCGGTATCATGTGTGCTATTCAGAACTTTTGTATCAAATTGATAATCATCTAGTAAATAGTTGTGACCTTTATGGCATACTTTACGCCGATAATAAGAGCGACAATTTTCCGATTGATGATTGGTTTTTAAACAATTTTGACATAGTTGCAATCTTTCTACTTCTTCGATTCTTTGTTGAAGTGACATGTTAATAAATTTTTTGCATTGATTGTTGTAATGATTTCCATCACACATAGCACATTGTAGCTTAATTTTGATTGCAGAGTTGGCAATTTGTAAGGTATTACGTTTGATTTCATCGCCAGACCTTTGATTGTAGTTAAAATACTCTTCGGGTACTCTATCCGCTTCTAATAAATTTAAAACCTTACATTTTTTATCAAGAAAATCTAAAAAACAGTTTAATTTTAGGATATCTTTAGAACTCTTTTCTTCCCATTTGCGTTTTGTATTGTAATCTAATTTGGATTAATCTAAATATATGATTATTACGTCCCAATATTGAACAAGAAGGCCCTGCCTACCTAAAATTTTTAAATGCAATTTGGCGTTATCAGTTAAATCTCGTAATACTTTAGCAGTTACTTTCGGAATATGATTTAACTCTAATAGCAATTTTACATGTTTTTTTATTATTAATCTTTTGTCTTCGTACCTTTGAATTAAAATATCAAGAGCGATTTGATAATTGTTTCCTGTATAGTAGTCAAATTTTTAATTACGTTGGCAGCTACTTTAATACAAGATTTTAAATAGTGTAATTATTGTAAATTATTTAATATATTTTCATTGTGAATCATAGAAACGAATGTTTCATAGAATGAAAGCCATTGGTCGTGGTTACCGTTGAAATGTGGTAGAGAAATTAGAGGTAATCTAAGTTGAAACTCATTAAAAGATTGAAAACGGTTTGCGGGCGGATTAGTATAATCATCCGTATTATGATTATTAGTTATTTGAGAATTTAATAAATCATTTGCCTATGCAGCAATTTCGTAATACGCGTCTTCAAACACTACCCGTTCATTTACTTCTTCAAGGTTATCCATTTCAAGTTCGGTTTGTACGAAATCAAATTGCTTATATACGAGGATATATTGAAAAATTCTTAGCCTACTATAGAACCAAACAAAATTTCAATGTCAAAATATTTTATTACTCAACATATTCTCCTCTTAATTGGATACATTTATTACAGCAAACCTGCAACGTCTCTAGACCATTAAAAAAAATGTTTCTTCTTGCTCTGCAAACCAGACCTCCACAGATTCTATTACCTCCTTGTTGGAAGAAAATGTACGACCTTTTAAACTTTTATTCAGTTGAGGAAAGAGGTGATAGTCGGACGGAGCCAAATCGGGTGAATAAGGGGGTGTTCTAGTAATTCAAACCCTAAATCACGAATTTTTGCATGGCAACATGAGATTTGTGTGCAAGGGCGTTGTCCTGCAAAAACAAAACACCTTTGGATAGCTTTCGCGTCTTTTCTCTTTAATATTTTCCCGTAGAGTGGTCAGTAATGTCGAATAGTAATCTCCAGTTATTGTTCTACCCTTATCCAAAAATCAATCATGATTACTCCATGGCAATCCCAAAAACTGAAGCAAGAACTTTTCAGCAGATTTTGGACACGAAACTTTTAGGTCTTGGAGAACCAGAGTGTCGCCATTCCATCAATTGTTGCTTTGTTTCTGGATCGTAGAAATGTACCCAAGTCTCATCCATAGTAACAATTTGGTTTAAGAAGTCTACATCGTTTTCAAATCGAGCACAGATCGAACGCGATGCTTCTACCCTTGCACGCTTTTGGTCAACATTCAAACATTTGGGGATCCATTTTGCAGCAATTTTTCTCATGTCCAAATTGACGTGAACCATATGATGAACGCGTTCGTATGAAATATTCAGTGCTTCAGATATCCGTTTTAGCCCAATTCGACGGTCTGATAAAATCATGTCATGAACTGCATCGATATTTTCGGG
Organism: Abscondita cerata; assembly: GCA_030710515.1. Lineage (NCBI taxonomy): Eukaryota > Metazoa > Arthropoda > Insecta > Coleoptera > Lampyridae > Abscondita > Abscondita cerata. The sequence goes on along the minus strand of JALBCR010000157.1, from coordinate 540,757 downwards.
GACTGACACAGAAACTGGCCTTCCCGATCAGTCATCATCTTCAATGGAAAATTTACCTTTTTGAAGCTTGCATTCCAATTTTGACGGTCGCATACGAAGGACATTGATCACCAAGGGTATTAAGCATATCTTCGTAAATCTGCTTACCTCTTAACCCTTTTAAATACAGGTACTTGATGATGGCTCGATACTCCATATTTCGATTTTCACAATTTCGGTGGACATGTTTTTTATTTAATTTATTGCGTGACTCTGGTTTACTTTTTTGACGTCAAACTTTACACTGACACTTCTAATAAGTTATTGTTCGTTGCTATGGTAACGCAATATTTTGTTTATTCAAGGAACTGGTCTAGGCTAACTAGATATCAATACATCCTCGTACATCGTCTAAATTTGAGTAGCGCAACCGTAAATTTGTTAAGGTTAATTAATTGAAATTGCTCTAATTGCTTTCACTGAAAACTGATATAAAATTAGATAATTTAGCATTTAGAACATTACTTTCGGCGATTAACGAATTATTTTTAGTCACTTTGAGTAATTACATACAATGCTACATAGCATGAAATTACCGACTGCAATTATTTCCGATCGGTATTAAGCAAATTAAAATGTAACAAAAATAAGTGGAACTATGGAAATGGGTTGTGTTTAGCGGTGAAAATGTACTTTTGCAATATTTAGGCAGAAAATGACTCTCTAGCGCAAAATGTTCTAAAGTCCGTTCAGTCTCATCTGGCGGTTATAGGATTATAGTGTAGGACGTTCGTTTTTTGTGTTCATTGTTATAAATCACGCCCTTAAAATACTTTCCATTCTATGCTATAGAAAAGAGAAACAAAGATAGTTATACACTGTCTCAGAGGTAGTGCGTGCTATTCTTGACAGTGTATTCAAACTTGATTTTTAATAACTAGGTAATAGAGTCCAATTTTGAATGACCGACGAATTGTCTACATCTTACAAATAATCCAGAAGTTCTCAAAATTCTACTCGATTTTTTTATTTAAGTATTATTATATCCTTACACAGAGAAAAGTATTTTTTTTTTTAATTATAAATGCAAAAAAAGTTAAGATTTGATATAATTTTTTAATTATTGTAAAATATTTCTGCCTGCAATAAAAAATGCACTGTAAACAGTATAATATATATTAGGAATATTAGTACAAGAGCAATTTTACTTGATTTGTGAGCAAACCAATTAAAAAATGTGAAACGTACAAAAAACATATGAAATAAATTTATATATAAAACGAATTCTAAAACGTAATACAATAAAATTACTGGATCGTTTTCCAATATTTCAATGCGGTGTGACAGTAATTGCTGTTTTAAAATAGAATATAAATAATAATAAATAAAGAAATTATACATCCTCATACGAGTCACTTAAATTATCAAAAATGTCTTCGTCTTCACTATCTTCACCGTTGACCGTAAAAATCAGAGGTCGTACTTCATCAATTATTTTTTCGCGGTCGAAAGTGTCTTTTATTATACTTTCTGTGTGTTGGATACATCTTCTCCAGGTATCAGCGGTTATTTTATTCAGGGCCTCATTCCAAGTACTTAGAACGTGTTCTTCTCTTCTAGATGTAGCTCCAATACATTTGTCATAATATTCCTTACAAATGCCCCATACCAATTCAATTGGATTGAAGTGGCAATGATACGGGGGCAAACGTAGGACTTCGTGACCATAAAACAAAGCTAAATTGTCGATGACGTATTTATTACCATCTTCGGTTGCATTTTTTTTAACTATTTCAAGTAATTCGGCTTTCAACATAGAATACTCAAATTCTATATTCTTACTAAGCAACCAATCAATAATCTGGTTTTTATTCCAGAAAGTCGAGGGTTTTGGTCAGTTTTTCTAGAATGGTAGCTTGCATTATCTAAAATAATGATAGACGGTTTTTCTAGTCGCCACAGTACAGATTCTTCAAACCATTTTTCAAATAACTCAGAATTCATGTTATCGTGGTAATCGTAGGATTTATTTTGTGTGCCAAAAATTAAACTGCTTCCCTCAACAAATCCATTTATATTACCCGCGTGAACAATTACGTAACGTTTACCATTTGATGTCTTGGCTGGTTGTTGTAAACTCTTCGAACTTGCGTCCTGCCAACTACGTTTAGAATTTCCTTTACTAAACACCCATGTTTCATCAAAAAAACAAACTGCTTTGAATTTTTTGGAGTTGACATTTTTAAATATTTTCTTAAAAGACGTTCCTCATGGACACAACATGACTTTGTTCACATAAACCGAGTCTATGGTTTGTTTTCTTAAATCGGAAACCCATATGCTTTAGTAAATAAGATAAACTAGTTCTTTTTATTTCACAAACACTTTTCGTCTTGATTAAAGCCAATAGAGAATCTAAGGAAACGTGTTCTTTTTTACGTACATTTCGTAAATTAACTCACGAATAGTTTGTTTTTTACTATCTGGTAGATCGATAGAACGGATTTTATTTATCTTCCTTTTACTGGTTCTAAATCAACACATTCATTTCTTAGATTGCACAGTCTTTGTACGGTTCTGAGTGAATTTTGTAACGAGTCCGCTGTTCTTTGCTGAACTGCAAATACAGATAGTAGAGGACCACCGCTTTGTTTTTCTTCAGAAAAATAGTCAAACACGTTTAGCACTAACTCACGGCATTGTTTTGTCAACTTCTTTGGCATCTTGCAAAATTTTGAATTAAATCAACCGCACTTGTATAAGTTACACCAACAACTAACAATTAACAATAAATAATATAAACAAGAATAATCACAGCAATCGATACTTAATTACTAGAATGACATTATTATAATTACACCTATTAATGTTATGGAATTTCAAAATAAAGAGTACCTACTTTCACTATATAATTAAAACTATTAATATCACGTGACAACAAATATCTCAGTAATTACTCCTTAGAAATAAGAAAGTCTATGTAGGTGATGTACCCTTTTGGCTGGATGGATTAGGCCCAAAAATTAATCAGATCTGAACATTTATAAATAACATCTACATGCCAAGTTTCATGAAAATCGGACTTGTGGTTTAGCCGGAATCTTGTTTACATACGTGCGGACGGCCGGTCGGCATAAAAACAATTTTTTTTGCTTCTTTGTAACATACTAACTCTACTTCGTCGGAAAAAGTGAAAAAAAAGAGGGGTTAAAATTTTCGGTTTAGAAATCGTCGCATAACTTCCCATCGTATACTATGATGTGGAGTAAAAATCGAGTAGAATTTTGAGAACTTCTGGATTATTTGTAAGATGTAGACAATTCGTCGGTCATTCAAAATTGGACTCTATTACCTAGTTATTAAAAATCAAGTTTGAATACACTGTCAAGAATAGCACGCACTACCTCTGAGACAGTGTATAACTATCTTTGTTTCTCTTTCTATAGCATAGAATGGAAAGTATTTTAAGGGCGTGATTTATAACAATGAACACAAAAACGAACGTCCTACACTATAATCCTATAACCGCCAGATGAGACTGAACGGACTATACATACAAGTTGTAGATAATAGAAAAATTAACAACTCCTGTACCGGGTGACCCAATAAGACAGTTCTTCGGCCATATCTCGGGAACCGTTCGTCGTATGACTTTGGTGTAAAAAAATTAGGTAAATCGGCCATGAAGAATTGCAGGAAATTTTTCAAGTTCTAAAATGACCACCAGACGGCGTAACTGCCATCTTAAATTTTTAAATTGCATTTTCCATAAATTTCGCATAATAAACAAAATTTTTTTTACATTTGTAAAGAGAACCAGTTTATCTATCATTTTCGTAAAAACAAAAATTCAGTTATGTAAAAAACAAAGATGGCGGGGGTTCAATTGTTTTTTGCAATAACCTGCTTTAACTTCTTAACGGTTTGACCGATTTTAACAAATTTGGTATCGTTGAAAAGAACATTCCTTAAGCAATAAGAATCAACTATATATACAGTTAATTTAGTTGAATCCTTCTCCGCCAAGAGGCTAGTTTTGACACCATGACCCAAATTAAAAAAATCAAAAAAATCAAATAAAATGACATGACTTTTTCTTTATGATAAAGTAGCCGAATAACATCCAAATAGGCCAGTGAAAACAATTTTTCAAAATCTCGTTCCTAACTTCAAATATTGGGAAAATGAGAATAATGGATGTTTGAAGATCAAGGACCGCACGGTAAATTTTCTAAAACTATTAAAAATTTAGCACAAAATGAATAAGATGTTAAAGAGACAATTGTGAGTCTAACTAGAATCCATTTAGGTATTATTTAAAAAAAAATATATCATCAGAACAAAAATGTTGCTCCAAAGGGACTAAACGCATTTTGAACTTATTGTCACTTTAATATTACTCTCGTAATTCTAACCTTTAATTTAAAAAGTAAGCTTAAAAACCTAAATAAGTATACTATATCCAAACTCGAATATGTTAGACCATCTATTTTGGAACCGTTTACAAAGACTTTAGTAGGTATAATATAGTTACTTTACACGGAATTCTGTGGTTCTAAAAAGAACCGTTTTTAATAAAACCCATTAAAGGAAAAAAAGGATTTAATGGCGACTCAAGTGTTCAAAAATGGCCTCCGTTATTTTGGATTCACTTCTGAAGACACTGATGTTGTTAAAGAACAGCATTCTCACTTCAGCTCTTGAATGTTCAAGATGGCATTCTGATTTTTGCAATCATATCCTTGCGGGAAGTTGGCCTTGTTGCTAAGACTATATCCTTAATTCTTCCCCAGAGATAAAAATCAAGGCAGGTTAAATCGGGAGACCTTGAAATATTTAATAAGTTTTAATATGTGCGCAATTATAAACATAATCATTCAAAATGCAATATCCAAAGATTCTTGTTTTAAATACTGAAGCAATTTTACGGCGAATAACATTACAAAAACTTGCTTTGGAGGCCAAGGAAACAGGCTTCCTCTTCCGATCCAACGGTCAGGAAAGGTGGCATCTAAATACTGGCAAACAGCAAAGGCATCATGGGCGGGATAATCATCATGCTAGAAAAACATATTTTGGCGGACGTCCAGCGGAATATCATCCATTAAAATTGGAAGAACATTTTCTAAGAAATGTAGATATGTTCGACCATTTAATGCTCCGTCCAAAATAAACGGACCAACAACCCGCCCTCCAATTATCCCACGCCAAACATTTACACTATGTCCCTTGATGCTGGACTTTTCCAAACTAGCGCGGATTATTTCGGGCCCAAAAGTGCGCATTATGTAAGTTTAATTGCCCATTACTACCAAAAGTGGCTTCGTCAGTCCACAAACACATTTGACAGAAATTGAGGATTTTCTGCTACCATGTTTAATAGCCAGTAAAAAAAATCTATCCTTTACTCGAAATGCGGAGGAGTAAGGCCTTGGTGTAAATTGATATAGTAGGAGTGTAGCCTAAAATAGCAAAAAAAGTAAATGTAAAAAACCTCTTACATACCTCTGGGTTTGAATAATGCGATGAACCGTACTTTAAGGAATACCCAAGTTTTGAGAAATTTCTCTAGTATTAATTATGGGGTTGATTTCTATAGATGCCACGATATTAATAACATTTTGTTCGTTATTTTGCCTATTTCTCCAATTCATGACAAGTCTACGGATGCTACCTGTTGTTAACAGGCGCTGGGCTAAACGCACAAACACGCGGCGATGGTATCGCGGTCGATTCGGATAGCGCAAACAGAAGGTGCGAGCAGCACCGTAATAAATATGGTGCTATTGTTTTATAACTGGTCCAGTGAGATCAATTTGGGTTGCTACTTTGTAAACTATTTTTAGAGCCTTGAGAAAGATTAGCCTTCACTGGTCGAAACGTTGGCAATAATGAAATACTAGTTTCATTTCAACCCCATTACATTCTCCTACGAGAAGGTCCACTGCGTGGAAACTAACCATTAATGATAAATGCACTAATTAAACTTAAACTAACATTTAAACCAAAGTTTAATGAAAATATTGCCACCTTAGCAATTACACTTCAAAATTCCCTAAATTTAAAAACTCGAGAAATTTTATTTTAAAATCAATCTGAAAAGCCCAAAATAGAAAACATAGTATAAAGAATTCGTTTCAGAAGGCATTCTAGCAACTGTACTCGTCTTATTAAATGCGTCTTTGGAAACTAGTTCTTTAATATACTATTTTAGCCTCCTGATATGTAAACCGTGCATATACGAGGAATATATTGAAAAAGTCTCTAGATTTTAAAAAAAAATGTTTCTTTTTGCTCTGCAAACCAGACATCCACAGCTTCTATTACCTCCTTGTTGGAAGAAAATGTACGACCTTTTAAACTTTTTTTAGTTGAGGAAAGAGGTGATAGTCGGACGGAGCCAAATCGGGTGAATAAGGGGGTGTTCTAGTAATTCAAACCCTAAATCACGAATTTTTGCATGGCAACATGAGATTTGTGTGCAGGGCGTTGTCCTGCAAAAACAAAACACCTTTGGATAGTTTTCCGCGTCTTTTCTCTTTAATATTTTCCCGTAGAGTGGTCAGTAATGTCGAATAGTAATCTCCAGTTATTGTTCTACCCTTATCCAAAAATCAATCATGATTACTCCATGGCAATCCCAAAAACTGAAGCAAGAACTTTTCCAGCAGATTTTGAACACGAAACTTCTTAGGTCTTGGAGAACCAGAGTGTCGCCATTCCATCGATTGTTGCTTTGTTTCTGGATCGTAGAAATGTACCCAAGTCTCATCCATAGTAACAATTCGGTTTAAGAAGTCTACATCGTTTTCAAATCGAGCACAGATCGAACGCGATGCTTCTACCCTTGCACGCTTTTGGTCAGCATTCAAACATTTGGGGATCCATTTTGCAGCAATTTTCTCATGTCCAAATTGACGTGAACCATATGATGAACGCGTTCGTATGAAATATTCAGTGCTTCAGATATCCGTTTTAGCCCAATTCGACGGTCTGATAAAATCATGTCATGAACTGCATCGATATTTTCGGGGACTGACTTAGAAACTGGCTTTCCTGATCGGTCATCATCTTCAATGGAAAATTTACCTCTTTTGAAGCTTGCATTCCAATTTTTGACGGTCGCATACGAAGGACATTGATCACCAAGGGTATTAAGCATATCTTCGTAAATCTGCTTACCTCTTAACCCTTTTAAATACAAGTACTTGATGATGGCTCGATACTCCAATTTTTCGATTTTCACAATTTCGGTGGACATCTTTTTCATTTAATTTATTGCGTGACTCTGGTTTACTTTTTTGACGTCAAACTTTACACTGACACTTCTAATAAGTTATTGTTTGTTGCTATGGTAACGCAATATTTTGTGTATGCAAGGAACTGGTCTAGGCTAACTAGATATCAATACATCCTCGTAGGCATTGTCTCCGTCAAAGGTAAGTCGATGTTTACGACGTCTGTGAGATTTGCATTATTGTATTATAAATGATCAAACCTTAAGTAGCTTAACTAATCTTGTTTTTTAATAGTACAGTTGTGGTAAATGTTAACATTAATAGAGCAATTTTGCAGGCTAGAAAACAAACTTGTACCAAGACTTGACGTTGATTGGTTATTCTCAATTTCAACATTCACATTTGCTGGATTGAAAGTTCTTCAACAGAGGATAACCTCTTAGATATAGAAGGGGCCTCCTCTTCAAACATGTTGGCTATATTAATTTTTCTTTTAAGGGAATCTTCAACATAAGTTTCTGCAACGGCCCCAGACCTCTAACCCCCATGTTTTTTTTAAAGTTAAAAGGTCTGCTCCTCGATTTGCCAACAGAGTCGCTGAGCTTTCGACGACAGCAGTGTCCGGTGTAATGTTTGGCATCATCCAAATTTAAAAAAGTGGCCACTTTAGAAGGTATGCTTCCAAAGGTGTTGATTCCTACTGGAGCATTGCAGCACTTTCCATTAGGTTCGTATATTTATATACTTAATAACAATTTCAACCCTCCGTTTGTTGGTTATGGCAAAAGAGCGGCTTACATTACTTTTGGTATCCGGAATTGCAATAATAATCACAACGTCTTTAATCTGAACGTGATAGATCATCATTTTATACAACTCCTCTCTTTGTAGGGCACCTGAGATATCAATAATCAATGCAACCTGAAGCAAAGTTACAATAAAATAAAGTACAAGGTACTGTAATGCAATAGTTTTTTTAAGTAACTTGACCGTCACTATGGACAGTTTATTGTGAGAGATCATGTAAGTAATTATCTGTAATTATTATATACTTACTTTCATAGGTAAAATTTGAAAATTAGAAGCTGTATCCAGAAACTTGCTAATATTACTTTCTTCAAGAACTCTGCTTTTCTTCGGTTTATAATTGCTTGTTTTTTCGTTTGAGGTAAGCAATAACACGAGAATATTTTAAAATATCTATTTTGCATTTAATTAGGAGGTACAATCGCAACATAGAATAAATGGACCACAAAGATTTTCGGTTTCTTTCTCACTAATTCCGTATAATAAGCGAGCAAAACGGGGTAATGCTCCTTCTACTTTAACGATGGTTCGTAATAATAAAATTTCTCAGTTATTTTCGAACGTAAGTCAATTCTGTAAAAAGAAAAATGTATATAAAAGATAACAGTAGGTACGTAAAGGCTTAAGTTTCGTTAACCTGTGTAAATAGTGTTAAGAATTGCATCTAAACTATACGTATATTTAACACAAGTTTTGTTGGTGTTGCACACTAAAAAATTAAGAAATGTTTTCTTTAGGAACTTCAATCAAACGTTTAACTTTCAAATCAGTCATAGCGCGAAGTGATTAAGCATATGGATTTTACAAAATATTATTATTACTAAACCAAGTTTTCCTAAAACGCAACACAATTGCATAACTTTCAGGAGTTTCAGACCGTAATTTAATTGTATAGATATCCAGTGTTATACGTTTGTAATCATAATTTTAGTATTTTATGAGCGCTACAGTCTACACTGTAAAAATTTATGTTTCATAATTCGAAATATTTTTTTGGTTTGTCACACAATCTAATTTCTTTCTATAGACAATAATTAATTTTTATCCTACACTATAGTAAAACTTAATTTTACTGGCCTTGTTGAAACTGTTTATTTGCACGTCTAGCCGGTAAAATTTTCATTTTTGCTACGCGGTAAAATTGATATTTTCTTTATAGGCAACTGAAATTATCTGCTAATAAACAGGCGCAGACGGCTGATTATCAAATAATATTTCATAATTCGAAAATTATTAAAATTTCTTGCACAGTGATCGCTATTTTTGCGTAACGAAATTCTGGTAATACTCAATATTAATAAGAATTATCGAAAACGGTTTATACAAAATCGACTTGAATTTTTATGCCCAAATGCGGAAAGTTATTTTAATTTGTAATTATTTTTTTATTTTAAATTGTAATGTATACATGTTAAAATTATAAAATGACTTTCCGCAGTATACAAAATATTATTTTAGGAATTACTGAATTTTTGGGATAATTTAGTTGTTTAAATTTCAAATAATATATGAAAATTGTTATTAGATAAATACACATTTAAGGGAGTAATACCGATATTTGTCTATATCAACTGATACGGATATATTCACAAAGTTGAATTTGATATTATTACCGTTTTTCCATCATTCCTATCAATATTGAGTATTAAAAGTAAGTGCTTACGCAAAAATAATGTGTACACCTTGGTAGTAAAATGGTTTTCAGGTCTCAAGATGTGGTCATGGTCCCTTTCTTTTTCGAACCGGAAAACAATCATTTTTACCGTCTACAATATACTATTTTAGGCTTTTTATTAAAATCACAATTCTCAAAGGAATGTAAAAATAAATTATATTTTTAATATCAATAAAAAATCACTGAAATACAGATTTTTTTATATATTCAGAATATAATTAGACATAAATCAAACATGTACATTCTGTCTGAATTTTGCAAGATAATAAAGGTTGGAGAGAATGCAACATGGAAAATATAAACAAAAATGACCACTTATTATTACCCTGAATGCTACATTAAAAATATATTTATCAACATCCTTTATGAAAAAAGGACAATTTTAAATTTATAATATTCTAACATACTAATTTAATATGGAACTGCCCTTTTCAATATATATTAGTACATCACATTTAAGTCTATTACAATCTTAAATCTTTGATAGGCAGTTTTTTTGGATGTTGAGGATCTACCAGCTCCGGAAGAAAACATTTATGAAAAAATTCACAAGCTGATCTTCCATTTTTTCACCCAAAAGTTGTCATCTCTCTGTATTTTCTCGGCCACCAAGCCATGCGGAGTCCATACGACGAAAAACAGAATTTTCTGTTTGTAATTCTGAGCTGTCCCTGAACCTGATAATAATAATTATGGTTTCTTTTAAGTTTTATTTTGTCTTCTGAGATGTTTAAAAATCTAATTTTTTTGTATGAATGGCTGTTACTGGAGAACAATTTGATGCTGTTGCCGGACATTTTACCTCTATAAGTCCATCCTCTTCTATCAGCCCATCTGGAGATGCAGATAAATAATTATATTGTTTATCAATAAACATTCCACATTCTTTCACGGTCAATTGATATTTTTCCTCAAATTCTCTTATAGCTATTATTTCATGGTCTTGACCCCAACGTGTAAAAGTTGATCCGTAAAATTTTGAATACAACAAATTCTTAACTAAGTTTGCACAATGTGTAGTTTTTCGCATTTTGCAGATTAACCCAAAGTTAGAAGCTGTTAGTCGATGACTTCTTTCTTGTCTCCATAAGGTATTGTTAAATTGTCCAATCGTGTTAAACTGAATTTCATCAATTTCTTCTGAACTTTTACTTATCATCGAGAGCACTTGTTTCTCTCGTATGTTATACTCTTCTAATGATAAGATCTTATTGTCATCACAATCAATGTCACCATAATCAACGTCGGCTGAAACAATAGATGTTTTCTTTTTTTAAATTTATCTGGAAACAATTGCTTTTTATGTTTTATCCATTGTCGTCGTCTGTCTAATCTATCAATGAACTTTTAGTAACTTTACCGGGACTGGTACCTATTGCTTTTTATGAATTATCCTTGTTAATTGTCCAGGCTTAGAATTGTACGATATTAGAGCCGCTTCACATCGTGTTTGATACGAACGTCTACCAGAAAAATTGACTCGTTTGCCTCCTACAAATTTAGCTAGCACAGAATTGTAACATTCGGCCGCATTGTTATCCATGTTCAATAATAAACTTTCGGTATTTCTTGCAACTCGGTCTACTACTACCATGATGTCCTCATATAATCCTGAGTCCTTCATTTCAGGAACCCAATTTTTTCTTGTTCAGAATTTGGGCCAGTGCAGAAATACTTTGAACATTGACTGTGTTGACCGAATACATGGTTTGGTCCATTTAAAATATCTGAACGAAGTTGTTTCATTTTCTCAGGATGTGTTAAACTATCATTGTCATTGACAAAACTCACCGCACATTGAATACCGGTACGCAATCTCTTAATGGAATTGTTCAAAACATTTCTTTGAGTAACAGGGATAGTTTTTTTGGAGCTCACTTGTTTTTGTAAGATCTTTTAATTTTGCACAATAGTTGCGTAACAAATGATTACGACATTCAATTTTGTGCACAATTCTGTTTCCATATGGTCTCGCTTCTGCTAACTTTTTGGTAACGCTGCTGTCACCATCTCCGACTAAATACACATACTTCAAATTATGCATTTTCACACTACACATGAACCCTTCTAGAATAATGTCAGACTCCATTCCTGTAGATGGTTTGTCCCAATTTTTAAAACACTTATGTTCTGGAGGTTGGCAGTTTTTACTTTTAGCACGAGACACGCATAACAATATTTATTTCTAATTCCTAGGTATATCAATTTTCCGGTTCTTTGTCCAACTATTACACCTACACCAGAAGAAGCATTATAATTTACTCGGTATGACCGCTTACTCCATGCGCCATCCGCTATAACGGTTATCATAGGGATACCATCAGCGTCTACTCTACCTTCAGATATTGCTATTCGGGCTTCTTCTTTACCAGCACTTTTCATCAATTTCCAAGCGCTATCGTGTATATGCATTGATAATAAATCTTCCGTTTTCGAAAACAAATGTGGTCCCATAAATGGTACATCAACGGTAGATAGCAACTCGCCTAGTTGTGAATATCCAATTCCTATTGCAATAGAACCCAATACCAATGACTTATTTACATCTAATACACGATCGTCACTGTCTGTTGCTATTGTTTTTTTTGAACTGCACATTTTACAAAACACTGTAAATGTACTTTGCACTCCAATTCTTTGTTCATTTATTATTTGCAAATTTTTTGCACTACAGGAAAAAAGTTCAACATGTTTAAAACTTATTAACTCTTGAAAAAGTTATTAATATTTACAATTCGTCTACCTGTAACTGTATAGTCTTCAGTCGCTATTTTATTTAAATTTTCCGACTGACATGGTATTACAACTGGGGAAGGAATTGATGACGACGTACTAGGCTGATCAGAAAAATTGTTGGAATCTGTTCTTGTACAAGTTCTAAATTTTGTGAAAATGTTGTAGGGTGAGTTTTTCGTTCTGATACCGGGGTCTTCGTTGAAACACCTTCCCTCATCTTTTTCATTTTTTTACGAACACTTTTTCGTTGCGCCGCTACTGTTAATCTTGGCATTGTGCACTTTTTTAATTCTAACTTAATATTAAACTAACCTAGATTGCTGCTATTCTGAATTTTTCTTATTTAACGCTTATGAAACTGTTGTCTGTCTTTTTCACTATCACTTTACTTTACATAACTCTTCTTTGCTAACCATCAACTTTTGCAACCAACTATGTCATCTGACAATACCGGACAATACAATTATTTTGTGAAGCATAAGTGTTGCGGTGTACTTTTGCTAGTAATAAACTTACAACTGAGAATTCCGTCCTAACACTGTGTAATGTACCTTACCGTTAGTTCTACCGTTATTTGTACCCTCGTGAATTCTTAAGCACCCAATTACCTAACGGTACTAACCCTGAACTCCTGAACATTGTAAGGGGATACTTTCGTATTTTCGTAGTTTTTTAGAAAGTTAGTGTACAACATGTTCCAATTCTATAAATATAATACTTTACAATTGGCTTCTTTCCTTACTTTCATACCTTTAAGTAAGTACAATACATTTTTTCTGTTGAAATGAAATTAGGCACGTGTTTATTTAAAACCCACACCTTCTGTTATTTTAAATATCATTTTCATTTCAAGTCCTAAAGGACTATGTAGTTATGCAAATTTGCATACCTAAGCATAATAAAGATTCTTTGAATTTCGGCTTATTACGCAAAGGAAGTTAAAAACACCTTCATTTTAACGAAAAAAAGATAACAAACTGCAAATTTGCTAGGATTTTTTCTTTTAATTTAAAAATAGTTAATTGTTATCCGTTTATTTCATCCCCTAGAACCAATTGCTGTATACTTCCCTGGTTTACACATAGGTACTATTTATTACCATTGCTATTCTTAGAAAAATATTGCATTCTATAATTTTCTTTCGTGCTATCAATAAAATTATAAAAACGATCAAAATTAAAACGATGTTTACTATTAACGAAGTGTCTTGTGAAGTAACTTAATTTGTCAGCAAAGACAATCAGAATAACAGTGTAGATGAAGTTGTGTGAGCTCATTATGTTTATTTAAGCGCTATCCCAACTGAATTTTATGCTGGGAATCAACTACCGTCATATTATATTTTTCTATGAGTCAATCATTTTAATTATGTACATCTATCTTTATTGGAACTTTTGTGCTCTCTTGACGATATTTGTCGAACACAAAGCAGTATCCCTTAAGCTCCAGCACCTTTTCTTTACACCATTTTTTAAATATATTGAATTGCTCTTCGTAACGAATTCTGGACTTGTTGGGAAGAAGATCATTAGAAGCATTTTGAGTTAATTGCTTTAATTCGGGAAGCGTGCAAGTACCACTTTCGTCACTACTCGACATTGCAGAAAAAAATGCGTAGTTAATATTATTTAGAAACTTCCAATATGGCACCGGACAAAAACAAAAGAACTTTAACAATTCTGAACACACTAGATTTGTGTCGAAGACGCCAAAAATTAGACAAGATTTGAAACATAAATTAATTATTTTTAGAGAATTTAAAAATGTCGGCTAAAAATTTGATACAAACCTTGCGGGAAGTATTTTGCAGCGCTTAGTTATATGAAACACGACGCGAAACAAAAATTTAACTTTGCGCTGCAAAATCAGAATCCCGCACACGAATGTAAATAGCTATTTCAAACAAAAGTTGTAGGTACGACAACTTTTTTTGATACTTTTTCATAATTTTTATTTATGGAAGTTTTAATTTAAACAATTAAAAATTGTAAAAATTTGCTTTTTTTTTAATCACAGGTCATATCACTTGGAGAATTTTTTTTAATATGATAGAATACGTTGTTAACTACATAATTTCAAAATTTCATCGATTCTTTAATTTTATTCGACTTAAATGTAATTGATTGGGTTAAAAGCATGCTGCCCTTTGACATATTTTTTATTCTACACAACATGCTAAATGTCTCTAAAATAGGCAAAAGTATTGGTTTTCTTATGAGTTCTGCTACATAAAATATGTATAATATTTTTTAAAATAATTTATTGGTAAAACACTTTAATATAAAGATAAATATATATTAATGAACTAGTAATAAGCGTGTCCGTGATTATGATTATAAGCTACAAAAAGCGTGTTTGACATGAGTCTCTGGGTGTTTAGCGTGACCTTTCTTGATGACTTCAGCGTTGAATCCGTTTTTGTGATCGGCAGTATATTTTACTATGCGTATTGTACCATCGGGTTCATGAAGAGAATATTCACCGTGTACTACATCCCCGTCTCGCGATTCATGCTGACTGTGATGGTCATGAGTGTGATCATCTGACACCCCATATTTGAATTCGTATTTAGGGTGTGCCTAAAGTGACTAGAAATTATTTAATAACGATAATTTCAAAATCTTACGTAATAATCAACATGATGTTGTCCATAACTATCTTGTTGTGCTAAGCATACAACAAGAACACAGCTGACTAAAGTAAGTTTCTAAAAATTTAAATGTTAAGCTTTATTTAGATAAGCATCTGCTACATACAATTACCATTGTTGTTAAATGTAAGAAAACAAATTGAACTGACTTTGGTAATGAATGTGCGTATATTTATACAAAAACTTATAGTTAGTTTCTAAACTAACTTTCAACTATTAAAATAATAATAAATTCGTTATTTATTACAACATTATGCAAAATATTTGTAAGACAAAAACGAAAATGAAGCGTGAAAAATTTAAATTACCTTTTCAAGCATTATTTACAAAATCTTTTAAGAAATTTTATAGTTATGTTTGTAGAGTAAATAAATGTATTACTTCATAATATGAACGTTGTAATTATTAAAATGTTTATTTACTTTCATCCAGAATAGTTTATTTTACATTAAAATCAATTTTAATAATTTATTTAAAAGGTATACACTTATTGGTTCAAGCACCTAAAAGCAGTATTACATTTTATTAACATAAAATTTCGCTTAAAATTGTCATCATGAATTTTATTTATTATACAGAAAGAATATTTAGCGAAAGTAAGATTGTTATCTAAATCAACCAAACAATTTATTTTAACCTTGTTTATGTTTGCAATAAATGCTTACATGTAAATTAATATAAATTACAGTTTAATAAAGCTGACTTTTAAGCCAAAATTAGCGTTAAAGTTTGAAATATCAACGTTTTTATCTAAAACTCGGATTTAAAACCGGACTTTAATAACTATGTGATCTAACATACAAAATCTCTCCATGGTTCAAATCCAACTATAGCCGCGAATAATTACGCAAAAATAATCAGTGAGATTTCCACTGATTCCTTTATATAAGAAACAATTGTCCCTGAAAAAAAATTAGTGGTGTTTGAATAGAATGATGCAAATGATCAAAAATATTTGTTTGTACCATATTTTATACCTAATGCGAAATTTTGTGGTTTCAATCTTAATCCTTTATTAGGGGGGGGGGAGGAAAAAAAGTGTGTTGTGCAAAAGCTTGCGAAAAAAAGGTTTTTATTTTTTTTGTTCTTATAATTACTATGTACGATCAAATTAAATCAATAATTAACTTTTGCCTTGTTACATTTTTTACCAGACCTTTTTTTATTATCAAGCAATTTTTATAACGGGTGTACGTTTGTTAATCTTTAAACATATAAAATGTGATCACTGCCCCACAGTACCTACCCTAGAAACGGGTTAGAAGTGTTTGTTTAGATCGAATCACTGCAAAAGTGCGAGTTGTTAAATTATGACCATTAAAATGAAATCTGCTGAAATGCAAATCACTGAATTAATATTATCCCCTATTTATTCGCTTTTGGAGTTCAAGACTTTAGTAATTTTAATTTTGAAAATGGAAAGTACGTGGTGTGTTTTCTTTAGGTTAGTATTGATAAAATTAATTGTTTTCTGTTTTAGTGAGACTTTTTTATACAGTTTTTTAATATTAATATATGCATATTGATTGAGTATTATAAATAAATAATTTTTGTTTTAATTATACAACATTGATATTATTTGGTTATTATCACATCAGATGTATTACCTAATAATTAATAATAAGCATGACCATGAGTATGGGCTACAAAGGGGTGTTTTACATCAGTTTTAGGATGCTTAGCGGGTCCTTCTCTAATGACTTCAGCATTAAATCCATTTTCATTATCGGCCGTGTATTTAACTGTACGAATGGTACCATCGGCTTCATGAAGAGAATATTCCCCATGTACTACGTCGCCGTCTCGAGATTCATGTTGGCTGTGATGATCATGCGTGTGAGCGTCTGACACTCCATATTTAAATTTGTATTTGGGATGTGCCTAAATTATGAAAAAAAATTATCACAACAATGAATACATAACTTACATGATAGTCAACGTGGTGCTCATGATCATGTCCGTGTTTGTGGTGCTCATGAGCATGTCCGAGATCGTGGTGCTCATGGATATGTCTGTGTTTATGATGCTCATGAGTATGTCCGAGATCGTGGTGCTCATGGATATGTCCGTGGTGACTATGGTCATCTTTGTGATCATGGTGCTCATGAGCATGTCCGTGGTGATGTCCGTTATCATGACTAATCAATATTGAAGAATATGATAATCCTCCATGTCCATGACTACTCCGTTCAGCCCAACATAGGACAACAGTACAACTGATTAAAGCAAGTTTCTGCAATATTCAAATTAATTATTCTTAAAATATATTACCTAAGCAACTTACAATAAGCATTGTTGTTAAAGCGATGATTGCAACTGAAGTAACTGATTTAGTAATTTGTGAGATATTTATATCAAAAACTGACCTTTAATTCAAAATATACGACTTTCAAATATAATCTTTATAAATGAATTCATACAAAAATCTTATGCAAATTATATACTACAAACGCATGCAGTTAGTAGAGATAACTCGCCAAATAAAATTAATTTATTCTATTTTTGTTTAAAATTTGTATATTAAAACCATTGTAATTATATCAACCATGAAACGTTTGCATCAGTTTGTTTTTAATTAATTAAGCAAAAGTTTTGAAATCTGCACCATCGCAAACATTTAATTTGACGATAAATATTAATTTTGGAAAGTTTTGAGTTAAATTAGTTTTAACATTATTTTTTTGTCAAAATGGGAACAATTTTGCAATGGTTTATTTTTAATACTTTTGATTTTTTAGTAGCTATCGTTTTCAATATTTTTAAATGTACTTATATTGAAAGCACTTTTTCGTTACATAAAAACAGAGATTCAAATAAAATTTTAAAGTTTTGTAGAATAGAAAATTTGTTCATATTTTATGCAACGGGTTATTATAAAAATATGACCTGTAAAACTAGTTTTCAAGCAATCTCTTTGACAAATGTCTTAAAAAATGGGTATATGATACATAAAATCTTAGTTTTTATCAGACGGAAACTTTTACACAATGAAAATAGAAAAATATTTTTTTAAATATTTAAAGCTACTAATCAAAAAGCATTCAATTTGAAAAGGAATTCACGATTCTTTTGCCATTTCAAAAGAGATCGTTTTAAAGTTATCATAATTAAATATTTATTATACTTATATGTAATACAAATTTAGAACCGGTATATTTGTCAGTAGGAATACAGTCAGACGATTAAATGTATATTTTTATTTTATTTATTTGTGTTTGCTTTCTGTTTCTTCTTTCATATATGTCTGTCATCATTTGTTTAACGTTTATACTACCTTCTCGTTTTCAACTGCTTTCAACTTCTATCATACAACTAAATACGGTTTTGTTTTTGTCGTTATTTATCTATATAGTACATTTTTAGTATTGTATTGTGATGTAAGTGTTATGTATGGTGCCCCAGAAGATCTGTATAAACCTGTATAGTGTGGTGACGAAACCGTGTACAATAATGGATTGGTTCGTCTTCGCAAAGCATTTGCTTTAAGGTTTAGGAAAACCAATAAAACCTAAACATGTCAACCCTAACTCACAAGTCTGTTAAACATTAGAGAAGGCAAAGAAGAACATAAAATATATACAGCACAGCAGTTGAATGACGTAGTATTTGTATTTAATTTAATAAATACTTCATTACTACTTGTATACAACTAATCATTTCTTTCTTTGTGTTTGTTATTTATCTGCTACATTTGTTGCTAATTGTATGTAAATCAAACCATCAATTTTCATTATTATTTTTAGTTTCTTTTTTATTATGTCACTATACTCATTTGTTTGTTCTATTATTTTTTTTAGAAACTACGAGTACAATATAGTCGCGATAAGGTGAACATGTGGTTAAGTGAACATAGAAAATGAACATATTTACATATTGTTTCAAATGGAATATAACTCTACAGAAATTCTTAAGTGGAATCTAGATGAGAAACATATTAATGAGAATAAAGAAATTACTGAAAATATAATGGAAGAAGACGAAGAAGAAAACGACTTTGAAGTAACCAACGATATTATAGTTTCGTCTAAGGATATAATTAAAGCTTAGGATTTCTGTTTGGTCTGGACTGAAAAAAAAATTGATGACATTAACGATATTCTGGTATTGACGAAACTGCAAGAAAATGCAATTAAAAAAAATGCAGTGCAAAACTGTTTAAAAAATTAACCAAAGATTTGACTGTTGAATAAAAATGTCTTTTAAATCAGTATAATTATTTTATTTTTTTTCTATAAAGCGTATAAGCTCGATACAGTGTACAGCAGCCATGTCAAACTCAAAGTCACTGGTGGGCCAAAAGCATGAAGACCATAGACTAGGTGGGCCGCAAACCTAATCTTAAAGAAGACAAACTACTGAAAATCTTAACGAAAAAAGTACTATTATGTTAGAAGTATATTTATTAAATTTCCAATAAAAGGACATTACAAAAACTTACAAACATTAACTTCTTTTGCCAGATATTTGACATCTGTTGTCTTTAATTAAGTTGTCTATTTGTGGCGTGAATTTATCGGCGGAAATAACTTTTAAAACTGCGTCCAAGTGTGCGTCCGTCAATCTCGATCTTGCGGGAGACTTGTTTCCTTTCATCAAAGAAAATAATTGTTCACACTTATAGGTACTTCCAAACATTGACAGGATTTTACAGGCAAGTTTTCTCATTTCTTGGTATTGAAAAGGCAAGTACTTATAAAATTCGAATGTACCAACACTATCAAATTTTTCTTTTAAATGGGTTTGACACTGAATCTCAATCACTTCCATCTGCAAGTGAGGGGGAACTTTATCAATATCGATAGTGAAAAGACCAGTAAATAAAGAAAAATTGTTTTCTTGGGACTTAAAATCCTGAAAACGCTTTTCAAATTCTGACAGAAGGCTTCCCATTTTCTCTGTATACATTTTGTATGATATTGGCCACTTGTACTTTCCTGATACGCCTTGCAAGTCGGAAAATGTGACAGATTATCCACCGCTAACTGGTTTTTCCACAGCATCATCTTACACTTGAAAGCTTTAACATGATCATGCATATCTGTTATAACTTGACGTGGTCCTTGCAATTTCGTATTTAAGTCCGACAAGTGTTTTGTGATGTCTACCATAAATGAAAGATCTTGTAAAAAGGTACGTCGGATAATAAGCTGACATCTTGTTCTTTCACTTCCATGAAAAGGCGTATTTCTTCTTTGAGTTTCCAAAACCGATCGAGAACCATAGAACACGAAAGCCATCGCACTTCTGCATAATAAGGTAAACCAGTGTACTCACTTTCTAAATCACGTAAAACGCACAAAACTGTCGCTGATTCAAGCCACGTGACCTTATGAAGTTTATCATTTTTTCACTGACTTTAAAACGCTTTCCAACTTGATCACTTTTGAGCATAAAACTTCTTGGTGGATTATGCAATGAACATGATGAAAATCTGGTTTGTCACTGCCCGTTTCTCTGATATTTGTTTGTAATATTTTAATGAAGCCATTATTTACTCCAGTCATTGAAGGAGCTCCATCTGTTGCAACGGAATACAGTTTTGACAAATCTAAATTGTACTTTTGCAGAAGTCCATAAACAGCATTGAAAATATCCTCCCAGTTGTTGTATCATGCAATGGTACTAATTCCATCAATTCTTCATAAACGTTGATATCTCTATCAACAGCACGAAGAAAAACAGCGAGTTGCGCCACCCACACACATCTGTACTTTCGTCACAGGCAATAGAAAATGCAATGAAAGAGTCTGATTTTGTTTTTATCTGTTCGCTTATATTGGCAGCCAACTCGGTAACTCTTTCAGCGACAGTATTCCGGGACAAGGATATATTTTGAAAAGCCTTCACGCTCCGGGACTTACAATTTCGCGGCCTTTACAAGGCACTCTTTTATAAATTCACCTTCAACAAATGGTTTTGAGTGTTTTGCGATCAACTCCGACAGTACGTAGCTCGCTTGAACGGCAGATTCATTTTCTTGCTTTGGACGTGTAAACATAAGCTGTTGATCTTTTAACCGTGATTTTAACTCTTTTAACTTTTCGTTTCTAATCATGCCTGTATACTTGTCAAACTTAGTTTTATGACTATCATAGTGACGTTTTATATTATATAATTTTGGGACACCGACTGTACTGTTACAAATCAAGCAAATAATTTTGTCTTTCACTTCACAGCAAAAACTCTAATTCCCACTTTTCTTGAAAGATACGATGCTCATCTCCAAGTTTCCTCTTACTTCCACTTGGTTTTGAAACAGACATGTTAAAAACTTTACCCGAAATAAATAACAATAAGTACTGTTACGTGTTGTAACAATAAGTACGCAACTAAACTCGCAATTCTATCGCAACTGACTCATAACTGACTGAACAACTGAACTGAATCGAGCGGTATTGACTTATATACGGATTGTGATTTCTCGACAGTTCTTTCCAGAATGTTCAGGTAGCGTCATCTGTGTTCTCGCGCGATAGAACTTTCCGGAACAAGCCAGGCTTTTAGGTTGAGCGCGCATCTTAGTTCATCATCACAGTACTTTATTTTCGGTTTTTAACAGGCTCGCGGGCCGCATTACATGGCTGTTTTCAAAAATTGATTCGGGGCCGCAGGAAAATGCTCAGTGGGCCGCATGCGGCCGCGGCCCGCATGTTTGACATGGCTGGTGTACAGGATCTGTGTGAATTAGTTTACCTTATCGCGACTATACTGTTCGTTATTCTTTCTAGGTGTGAGCCAGCCGTTAGCTGCTGGAGAAAGTAATGTTATTCTGTATATGCATGAAATTAAAAATTTTAATTTGCAGAAAGTAAACAAGAGCTTTATTTTAAATAAATCTATTTAATCAATACAGAAATGATAAAAATGGTTCTAACAAAAACCACTCTGTTTTTGTAAAGACATTTTTTATGGCTCTGTCTTGACATTCTTTAAAGCAATCTAAAATGCTTAAAGTACAAAATGTCTAGCTTGGGAGGTTAGAAATGGCCAGGTTAGTCATTGCAAGTCTTAAAAGTTAAAGTAAAAATGTTGAGTTTCGAATAACTAATGCCTGTATTTTTAGTCGAGCAAGGACTTAAGTCTTAACTTTGTCTTACCCAATTTTGACTTACGGTGGGGTTAAAAACAGAAGTTTGCGCACAAATGTTTGTGAGTTTTGACTAAGATCTATTTGAGAATAGAAATCTGATCAAAATCATCATAATTATTTTACTCTTTGTTTAAGTTTTAGCGTAAGCTCGCCTTAAGTTCTGTTTATTAATACGGGTCTAAGTCGAGTCTGTGAGGTAATTTGGGACACTGGGTTTTTGTGGTCGAGAAACTAAAATATTTCATTGGTTTTGTAACCAGTGAGATAATTCTAGTCGTTCAGGAAGGTCACGTTCCAAAATATCTGGAACTTTTTGAAAATGGAGAAGGTATAAGTTTTTGTATTTAAGTTTCTCGACCACAAAAACCCCCGTGTTCTAAATTTTAGGACCATAATCAAATTTGTTTGCAAAATATCGCTAAAAAACCGAAGAAAATAAAAATTTTTTTAACAGCCTGTAGGTCGTAAACGAAGATCTTTTTTCTGGGTCTAGAATCACTACGCGAAATTTGTCCGTAGAGTTACTGGACACTCCGTATATGTATCACCAACCTCCATGTATCCTAAACTGGTAACTAACTGCCTTGTTCCGTTCTACAATTGCAATTTCATGGATGGTTTACATTTGTAGAACTGCTACATCCATCTCCAAGAATTTTTTTTTTACAATACTAACTTTACTCTACAGAGAATTCTCTACATATCCTTCAACGACAGCATCACTCTTCTAGCCATCGTCGGCACCACAGTCAGACAACAAAGTAACAACCGATCTCCGAAACGCGTGTCCGGTATATATTTCGGGGTTTTTTTAACTTAAAAGTTTTGCTATCAATTGTGACATCTTTCCAAAACTGGTAATGTCAATGGGTTGTATCGTACATTTTCCATTTCGGTAGGAAAGAAATAGTCTTTCTATGCTCACTTTCTCTGGGCGAAAATTGATATATTTCCGATATAAATTAATAAGATTAATTTGATATCCAGTGGACAACATAGTAAAAAACCGTCTTGGTGTAAGGAACATAGATCAAAAAAAGATCGCCTTTCTCTTCTGTATCTGTGATACACATTTTTAATAATTCATTACACTTACAGCCTACAGCACTTGCGACAACTAGCTACACAAAATATGCAAAATTTAATACTTTATTGATATACCTCAAAATGTATACGTACTTTTACTAATAAAAAATGCCATCAGACGGGTTAAGAAGAATCTTATCTATTTCATCTGTTTCGTATCCAATATAATTTTTATGTAATTTTAGCACAGCTTTCGGCATTGAGTAAAATAGAACATACATTAATGATTAACAGTCATGGATTACCTATTGAACAAAATATGCCAATAAACCTCTTCCGTGTTGACATTCAAAGAATTCTCCGCTTTCCATTTGATAAAGAGGTCATATTTTTCTGATAGATATGTTTTGACTTTACCGGAAGCAAACTGGAAACTGCGCCTTCCACGTCAAATTACATATTTTTGGAAGAAATTCCAATTTTATTAATTTTGAAAAAATTAGGGAAAACAATTAACAGTTTATTTCATAACTATAGCAACCACCGGTCACTACAAAAACTAATACATATAAAGTTTGTGAGAAGGGTCCCACTCGTGCGCAAGCGCACTCGTTTAAAATTCTCATTTGCCTATAATGATGCACTTCTATCACTTATAATATAATGTACTATTAACCATTGTTAACGCGAAATACATTAGGGCACCGTTAACATTATTAATTAACAAAGAACTATGCAAAAATGCATGTATAAGTATATGTTCAAATCTAAATTTTTTGGATGCAAAATATTTTTAATTTTACATCAATGTTATTTTTTTAAAACAGCAATACGGACGGATCGATTATTCCTAGTACCTACTTTCTTTTATTTTGTATTTCTTACATTCTTTTTCTCATATATATTCTTTTTAGAAGTGGCTGGTATCCTGACCAGAGCAAAAAAATATACTAAATTCAGTATGGATAGTCTTAGTAGTACGAATCTTTGTCTCATTTTATTCCTTTTCAATTTTTTTCGCATTTTGAAAGCTTAATTTTGTAGGATATATTGTACTTTATTTACTTTACTGACTTATAACTTCTAATTTTATATTGATTAAAAATAATAAAAATTTTTAAATCAAAATAACAAAATAATTTGTAACACGCGTTGCCGATAAAGCTAAGATAACTTGTACAGAAGTTTTGTTGCGTGTGACTTCTGTACAAGTTATCTTGGCTTTATCGGCAACGTGTGTTACAAGCATTAAAGCTATCGCTTAGGTAGCGCTTTGCACTTTAACACACACATGCCGTTACAGTTAACTGTTGGCATTTTCTTAGTTTATACTATTCATACGTTCAATGTTTACACGAGTGTCCAAACATACATTTTACTTCTAATTTTACCTTCTATCGATTCGATACGTTCTCGTATGTAATGGATTTCAGTTTCTGTTTTTTTTATTTTTTTTTTTTTTCCATTTTTTTTTTAGAGTTACTGCCTTTTTTTTTTAACAAATTAATTAAGTTATTTTACAACAAAAATTATGAGGAACTTGGGGGAACCTTGGTGTACGTAAAATTAATTGGCTTAAATTCATTTATCCAAAATAGTGGTAGCCATTAAAATTGTGAAAAATTGAACGTTAATCAACTTAAAATTGGTGGTATTGTGACGGACACTAAAAGATTATTATTTAAATTTTGATAAACAGTATTAAATAATTTGTCATAAAAGTAGACTATTAGCAAAATTAATTTTGATTTTAGTGGGCATGTATTTGTGAAACACGATGCAAAGACGATGTTTTGATGAAACTTTTTCAATACAAATTTGTTTAATTGCACATAATGAATCTAGTTTTACATATGTAGTGCTTATCGTGATGCCCATGATCACTTGCGTGACGGTGTCCGTTATTATCTATAAGTGAAAGTGAAGAGTAAGAAACAAAGAATAACCTTTATGATGTAACTATTAATCAAAGAATCACAAAATTTAAAATTTTATGTTTATATACATAATATATCAATAAAAGGAAATGAAATATAGTGCATGAGGTATTTATGTATAGTAAGTACTTACTTGAATAACTTAAGTAATTCCAAAACTACTGTACGTTACACTTGTTTCGGGATAATCACATTAATCACAAAAAAGCATGTTTATTTGACACTCATTTATAAACTTCAATTTCCAAAATTTCGAGAAAGTTTATTTTATCAAGTAACTAACTTGTAAAACTAGCAGTTAACTTATAAAACTTTTACAAGTTAGTAAGCATTATGTACATTAGAAAATTTTGTTTTATTTTCATATATGTTGAAAATCATGGTACAACTGTTATTTCCAGTAACAAAGATTTTGGATGATAAAAGAGTTGATACAGATGATGATGAACCATTTGTTAATTCAGAAACTGTTGAACTCGAGAAAGAAAAAATCATTTGTACATCTCACTACAGAAATAATTTCTTAGACATTTCGATTTTTTTATTGACCGAATCATCGACATAACTCATCGGAGTTTCGGTGCTCTTCCACCCTCCTGCAAGCTATAGTCTCCACCGAAATCCGCAACCATATTGGCTCTAGTGTGACCGGTATATAACCTTGGGTTTTTTAAACCTAAATATTTTAGTATTTGCTTTGGGACACCGCCAATAGTGTGCTGCCCACATTTAAGGTATGCAAAAAATCAAAAAGGCTTTCTGTTCTAGGAGGCTTATTTTGTATAACATGCAAAGGTTGAAGCTGCAGTCATCATCGGTTATCGTGATTTTGTTTTGTTTGCCACAATGTCACAATAACGAATTTTTCCATATCTTTTACATAATTTATGTTTAAGGAGATAATTTCATTACATCAACAATATCCAAAAATCCCAAATATTATTACAATTTTTGGAAGCAACCACTGATCGTCAGGAGCGTCCAAAAGAAATTGTTCAACTTTATTTTCTTTTTTATGAAACACTATTACCTGTTGAAATCTGCAAATGACAACTAAAAGTTATATTTTTTCAATAATTTTTTAAGGAAAACAAACCTGCGAACTGTGGCATCTTCTTGAATTTTCAAGCAACTTTTGAGCACAGACCATTTTGCCCATAATGTAGTAAAACTGAATCTAGCAGATAGTTGATTCAAGTAGACCAACAAAACATGTTCAATTATCTCAATCACACTATTTTTATTCTGCCACTTTTTGAAGTCGTTGTATTTGCGCTCGTATTTTAAAGCTGATTTTGCAGGTAATAAACTTAAATCTACACTGCTGGTTTTCTCAAAAATTGTTTTTGGCACATTCATTTTCACTTTCGCCAAAACAAATGAAAAGAAAAAAAACATACATGTTCATGGTAACGCTTCCATAGCTTACGACAAATTATTGAACATTTTTTGGTAATCAAAATTTAAATTTATTTATCTTTTTTACAAATGAGAAACAAATAAAATATAAAACAATACTGACTCCTCTGCGGCCGTCTGTTATATCCTCCATTTCCCAGTAAAAATCTTCTTACCTTGCTATTAATGTTATATACTATTCTTTCGGTGTTACTAATAAGATTATTGTTTAATTTTAATAGACTCAGCTTGTAAATGGAATTAATTGTATGTCGAATTCAAACTTTAATCGAGTGTGACCGGTGTTATCATCGTTAATATTTTCAAAGTGAATGTCAAAATGATCTGACAAACGTGTCTAGATACAAAAAGCGAACTATATTGACATCTACTTTGTTTATGAAAAAATATCTCTTCCGATCTCAAATTAGAAAAAAAGTTTTTATGTTCTCACAAATGGTTTGTACTCTATATTGTGAAAATATTAAATATTTGAATGTTAACAGAAGCATAGGTTTTCTATAGGTTCAAAATTTAATGTATCCAAAATTATTTTTTTAAATTTTTGTTTATTCTGTACTGTTCCACTACCTATCGACCCACCACAGACATTACTTCAAACTTCCGAAAAATATGTAAAATGGCCGATAAAAGTTTTTTTTTAGATTGATAAACACTAGTGATCGACCGAGTGAGAAGCAAACAAATACTATAAGCTTGGAGAAATAAGATTGTTTTTCCACTTCATACCAAAGGAGGTTTCCCTAAATATAGCAACTGTCGGCAATTTGACAAAGCTCATCCAGAAGGGAAACATTATGAACAGATTAGCTGAGAAGACCAAATTCGCTTTAGACCACTACCCAGGTTACTAAGTAGAGACATTAAATAAAAGAGCATAATGACTAATATTATTATCTAATAACATTATTAATAAAAAAAATCAGATAGTTTATAGCAGTTGTATTATTGTTTATGAGTTTGATATTTTATTTATTATTTGCACATACTGAGTTTTCGTTCTCTAAGATTTGCATTGCATTATTTCCTCAATTGTTAATAATAATCTATGGTTTTAAAGTTTTTATGGTTTGGAATTTTAATTTGAATTAACTGCAAACTAACACGAATAATTACTCGACAGCTGTTTCGTAGTTTCGTAGGTACCATCGCTCACGATTTAAGTTGGTAGTGGTACCTCGTACTACATTTGAATATAATCATGATTTGAAAACTTTCTAACAACATATAAGAAATTAGAAACGTTGAATTTTCAATCGTCTATACCTGCTGTAAAACATTCTAGAAATTTTATAAGTACATATCATTTCGGAGAATTGACAGTTGCTTTGTCCATTAGGGGTTCTTAGTGGTGATAAAAGTCGAGTGTGAGTTCAGAATTGTACAAACTGTGTTTGTTATTAAGAGATGGTGCTGCCACATTATGTTGTAATACCACCTCCAAACGTTACAAAAACTTGCCAACATCGATGGTGAACGAATAATTGCAAACCAGATATTAATAATTTAGAATTTCATTCAATAAGTTTTTTGACACAATTCACACTGATTCTTTAATGAAAATAAATATACACAGGCAATACAGAAGAATAAATACTTTGCATTGAGTTAGTAATATGCATGACCGTGATGAGCAAATACCTTAAATGGGTGTTTGACATGAGTCTCTGGATGTTTGGCGTGTCCTTTCCTAATGACTTCCGCGTTGAATCCATTTTTAGGATCCGCCGTGTACTTCACTATGCGAATTGTACCATCAGGTTCATGAAGAGAATATTCACCGTGCACTACATCTCCATCTCGATATTCGTGTTGACTGTGATGGTCATGGGTGTGGTCATCTGACACTCCATATTTAAATTCGTATTTTGGATGGGTCTATTTTAACAAAATATTGTTAGGTTGTTTACCAGTACACTAAATAATCTTACATAGTAATCCACATGATGCCCATGGTTGTAATCATTGTCTTCATCAAGAAATAGCGAAGAAAAAGATGAACCTCCACTACCAAAACCATTCAGTTGTGCAACACAAGCAACAACGGCGCAACTCAGTATAGCAAGTTTCTAAAATAAAATTTATTATTATATGTAAATAGATAACATTTTTATCATACAATATACATTGTGGTGAATAACGAAGATCAAACTACACTATGTGTGTTCTAAATCCAGGGGTATTTATATTAGTCTTGGTATAACTTTCAAATTAAAAAATAAATAAAAAAAATAGAATTTATGTCAAACCTTCAATATTTAAAAAGAATAATAAATGTATATTTACAACAGAATTATGTAAATTACTTTGGTTTAAAAAATAATCGCGTGGCAGAGTTTCAAATCGGTTTATAAAATCGATTTTTTATGTATTGCTTTATATCTTTTGAATGTGAGTTTCCGTTACATTGTAATATTAGAACAAAAAAAAAAAAACATTTCCTGAAGCAGAAATGAATTAAGTATTTTGTAAGATGTTTTAAATATATGAAAAACTTTTAGATATTATTGCCTCAATTATTTGGAAAATAGGACTAGAAACACTTAAATTATGTCCCTGAAATTTTAAATATTTAATTTAAATTTAATTATCAAAAATAGCAACTACTAAATAGTAAGGAATAAATAATGCGTCTTTAAAGTCAATGAAGCAACCGATAAAAAAAAATATAATTTTCAAAAACTTTACAAAATTCTACTATTAGTTTTATATTAAAGACATGTTTAAATAAAAATTGTATGACCATTGGATTTTGATTACTTGTAGCTCCAAATAGTTACTCTTCATACTAAGTTTTATAAAAAAGAACTCGTGTCGTGTTTAGACAAAACTACAGAAAAACCGATTTGTTTTAGCAAACATGGTTTACTAAATATTTTTATACAGTTTATTTAATTACAAAAAATATTTTATGCTTGGTTATAGTATGTCGGTAATTTTTGTCTGACAAAATAATTACCTAAACAAAATTTACGTAAAAGTCATTTTTTTTACTTGAAAGAAATTTACACAAAGGAAATTTTTAGATCTACCAATTATGCAAAAAAATAATTAATTGCGACAAATAAGTGTTGTGACGTCTAGTGTCATTTTGTGATATCGTAACACGTTCGAAAATGAATTTGCATAATTAATTACCTTTATTATAAAAAATGAATTTTAAAAAATTATAATTGGTTAACCTAACTGGTCTAAAAAATTTTGTATTTTGAAAATGTTACTTAATTTTAGTTATACGGAGTACGCAATTCTTATGGAAGGGGGCGTACTCATTTTCTGCTATAAAAACAAAGTTTAAGATTAACTTTACCTATTTTGGCATAGCATGTATATCAGTTATGTCGCAGATCTGGTGTTAGTGAAAATCAAAATTGAAACTTTAAGTAAAAGTTGTGTGCCCCTATTAACGATTTATTAGCAGTTTTTAAGCACACCGTAGGCGGAATCATTATTGATACATAATTATTTTATCTTATTGAAAAAAAATACACTTTTGCAGCTTAAAAGAAACTGATATATTCGAAATCAAATAAGATGCAAAGATTGAGTTTTTGCAGGTTGATTAAAATTCTTTTGTATATTAATTCATCTAAGTAAAATGCCTAACAATGATTTTATTTTCTTTTACAGGAATCAACTGTGATTACATAGTTTTTGTAATTTTATTAATGATTTTCTGTAAGAAATTTAATATTTTGTTACAAGTGGTATTAGACTCTTTCTGAAATACGTAAGGGCATTTTGCATTGAAAACCTGTGATAAGCTACATAGAGAAACTAAAAAGAAAAATGTTTTTTAACGTAGTTCTAGACCTTTACGTTTACCTATCGACAAAGTTGCTTAATGCGATATATTTTACAAATTTATATCAAACATATACAAATACACAAAATTAATAGTGGTAGGATATTCAGGATTTATTTCTTTGACAAATTTAAAATTTGTGTATTGTACATTGCAGGGTTCTTTGTATATGTTACCATTGTTGTTAAATGTAAGAAACAAATTGAACTGAGTCTGGTAATGAATGTGCGTATATTTATATAAAAACTTATAGTTAGTTTCTAAACTAACTTTCAACTATTAAAATAATAATAAATTCGTTATTTATTACAACATTATGCAAAATATTTGTAAGACAAAAACGAAAATGACAAGCGTGAAAATTTTAAATTACCTTTTCAAGCATTATTTACAAAATCTTTTAAGAAATTTTACAGTTATATTTGTAAAGTAAATAAATGTTTAACTATATTTTACTACATAATATGAATGTTGAAATTATTAAAATGTTTATTTACTTTCAACCAGAATAGTTTATTTTACATTAAAATTAATTTTAATAATTTATTTAAAAGTTGTACCTACACTTAGGTATTAGTTCAAGCACCTAAAAACAGTATTACGTTTTATTAACATAAAAATTTGCTTAAAAGTGTCATCAACTATTTTAATTTTATACAGAAAAAAATATTTAGCGAAAGTAAGATTTCTTACTAAATCAACCAAACAATTTATTTTAATTTTGTTTATGTTTGCAACAAATACTTACATCTAAATTAATAAATTACAGTTTAATAAAGCTGACTCTTAAGCCAAAATTAGCGTTCAAGTTTGAAATAACAACGTTTTTATCTAAAACGGGGATTTAAAAACCGGACTTTAATAACTATGTGATCTAACATACGAAATCTCCAATGGCTTAAATCCAACTGTACTCGCGAATAATTACGCAAAAATAATCAGTGAGATTCCTGTTTATATAGGGTTAGTTTTAAGACGGGATAGCTTGATTACTCCTATGTTTTTAAAGTATCAATTTTTGGTATACTATCTGTATTATGAAAAAGTTGTAAAATAAAATGGTAAATACGATTTAGTAACTATATACACAGCGTGCAATTTAAATTTTTAAAGTAATGGATGTTTGAAATGTAACAAAGTTAAAAAATCACAGCAGCGTTATCTTTTCATATAAATAGGTGTTTTTATGATAACAACTTACTTTCAAGTATTGTCTAATAATGTACCAAATCTCAATTTGGTATAATAAAGGGTAAGTTTGTTACGATTTCTTCAAGAAGTTCCTGCAAAGCCTATTTTATAAAGAAATAATAAAATAACTTTTAACCGGCTTAATTAAATGTTGAAAATAAAACATATTTGAAAAGCTTAGATTATTATTTATCTAAATATATAAAAATATATACATATTTCCAAAAAAAATTTGATTTAGAACCACCCTGTATAAACGATACACCCTGTATATAACAAAAATATTGTTAGAAACTGCGCTCAGATGTACCATTTACAACACCGTTTGGATAATTTTGATATCTTTAAAAACATAGGAATAGTCAAGCTATCCCGTCTTAAAACTCACTCTGTATAAGAAACAATTGTCCCTGAATAAAAATTAGTGTGAGAGTTTGAATGAAATACAAATGATCAAATTTACTTTATAGTAATGCAAAATTTTGTGCTTTCAATCTTAATTCTTTATTTTTCCACTTCTTGGATTAAGTATGGATCAAATTAAATCAATAATTAAGTTTTGTCCTGTCACTTTTTTTTACCGAATTTTTTTCTATTATTATGCCATTTTTATAACTGGTGTACGTTTCTTAACGTTTAAGGATATAAAATGTGACCACAGCCTTATAGTTCCTACCCCAGAAACTGGTTAGAACTGTTTGTTTAATTCGATTCATTGTCAAAATGGGAGTTGGTGAATCATGACCATTGAAATAAAATTACTATTGATAAAATTAATTGTCTTCTCTTTTAGTAGACTCTTTCTTTACAGTTTTTAATATTATTACATGCATGTTGATTAAGTATTATAAATAAATAATTTTAGTTTTAATTATACAACATTGATATTATTTGGTTATTATCACATCAGATGTATTAGCTAAGAATTAATAATGAGCGTGACCATGATTATGGGCTACAAACGCCTGTTTAACATCAGTTTTAGGATGTAGCGGGTCCTTCTTTAATGACTTCAGCATTAAATCCATTTTCATTATCGGCCGTGTATTTAACTGTACGAATGGTACCATCAGCTTCATGAAGAGAATATTCCCCATGTACTACGTCGCCGTCCCGACATTCATGTTGGCTATGGTGATCATGCGTGTGAGCGTCTGACACTCCATATTTAAATTTGTATTTGGGATGTGCCTAAATTAAGAAAAAAAAAATTATAACAACAATGAATACATAACTTACATGATAGTCAACGTGGTGCTCATGATTATGTCCGTGTTTGTGGTGCTCAGGCAGTCCGAGATCGTGGTGCTCATGATCATGTCCGTGTTTGCGGTGCTCATGAGTATGTCCGAGATCGTGGTACTCATGGATATGTCTGTGGTGATTATGGTCATTTTTGTGATCATTGTGCTTTTGAGTATGTCCGTGGTGATGTCCGTTATCGTGACTAATCAATATTGAAGAATATGATATTCCTTCATGTCCATGGCTACTTCGTTCAGCCCAACATAAGACAACAACACAACTGATTAAAGCAAGTTTCTGCAATATTCAAATTCATTATTACCAAAACATTTTAAATAAGCAACTTACAGTAAGCATTGTTGTTAAAACGATGATTGCAACTGAAGTAACTGATTTAGTAAATTTGTGAGATATTTATATCCAAAACTGACCTTTAATTCAAAAATCTTATGCAAATTATATATTACAAACGAATGCAGTAGAGATAACTCACCAAATAAAATTAATTTATTCTATTTTTGTTTAAAATTTGTACATTAAAACCATTGTAATTATACCAACCATGAAACGTTTGCATCAGTTTGTTTTTATTTAATTAAACAAAAGTTTTGAATATGGAATATGGAGGAATGTAAATTAACGACTTAGTTTTAAATTTTGACGACGTTTCGCTTAGTGAGTTTCAGCTTTTTTAAGGCTTCGTTAATTTAAGAAGTGTTGGTCACACATTTTAAAATTATCATCAGCAAATTGACTAGCCGTAGATATAAAATTAAAAATTTATAAATAAAATACCAACACAAAGCAACTTATTGAGTTACAAGAAGTCCTAAAATAGACAAATAAACTAGAAATTTTACTGAAGAAATTCAATAATTCGAATAACTTTGAAAAACTCTCAAAGTAAAGTACAAGCACTCACTTTTTCGTCGTATTATTAATATTATTATTATTAATATTATTGTTATTATTATTATATTATAATTTCCTTGCCGAAACTAATAAAACAATTACAGGGTGTAATACGAGCAGTTTTGATTAGAAGTTATGGAAGACAAAATTTGATTAGAGTTTTGAAATTTCACTAAAGTCTGTCCAGAAACGAAGCGAAGTAATAAATTAAAATAGTTGATTTATTTTACATATCAGCGGTACACGATTTTGTCTGAAATGCATAAAAGATTTTAAAACTAGTTTTAGGATATACCGCTTCCATACTATAGTGTTACAACGTAAGTTATTTATGAATAGCTCCTAATCCGTTAACAATGTGACGTACCTGTTCTTGAGG
Source organism: Abscondita cerata (assembly GCA_030710515.1). Lineage (NCBI taxonomy): Eukaryota > Metazoa > Arthropoda > Insecta > Coleoptera > Lampyridae > Abscondita > Abscondita cerata. The sequence goes on along the minus strand of JALBCR010000157.1, from coordinate 506,668 downwards.
TCTAAACTAAAGATCATAAACGTGTACATGGGTTTTGCTGACAAAAAAATTACGATTGCGTTTTATTGTGTTTTATTGAAAGTAATTTTAAACATATCATTGTAATTATAAAACACATCGTTTGTTAGAAACCATTTTATAGAGTTTGAAAATTTAAGATATAATAAAATATAGCAAGAACAAACTAAATTTATAGGAAAAATAATAAATATATAATTTTAAAATACAGTTATTCTGAAAATTCATCTGTTTCTTCAGAAGAAGTATCATTTGACCGTATTGAAATTACAATAGGCTCTATAGTAACTTCTATCAAATTGTCAAGTTCCTCATCATTTTGTGTTTTTTCATTACGTGTTCTATACACTTTTTTTTCCCGCAGTCACATCACTTAAAGAAGTCATTAAAAGTTGTCGAACGTCACTTAATTTAAACGAGGTATTATTTCTCGCTACTGCATCCTTCACCTGCGCCCATATTAATTCTATAGGGTTTAGTTATCAATGGTATAGCGGTAAGCGTAGAACAAAAATATCACGTTTTGCTGCCATTTCGTCAACTACATATCTTTTAAACTTTGTCCTAACACCTTGTACTAGACTTAGTAGTTCCCTTTTTACCATATCATTTTCGAAAGCAATATTTTGTGAGTAAAACCATTCTGTTATAACGTGTTTTTTTCCAGGAAATTGTAGGTAAACGTTCGATTTCTCTGGAATAGTAGCTGGCATTGTCCATAACAATTACGGAACCCTTTGGTATTAAATCTAACGTTTGTTCAAAATATTCCTCAAAAATATCCTCATTCATATCCTCGTGGTAATCACCGGTATTTTTTGATTCAAATAGCAGTAAACCTCCCTCTACAAAGCCTTTGTCACTTCCTATACGCGTAATAATAAAGCGTCGCCCTTTTCCTGAAGGAGGTCTTAAACCTGTAGATAATTCTTCTAAAAAAGTCTGTCGTCCACTGGTTACATTTTTGTCTTGCCACATTTTTCCACAGTATAACCTTCATGTACCCATATTTCGTCTAAATAAAAATTTTCTTGCCTTCAGAACGTAATTTAGAGATATTTCGTAGGTAATTTCTTCTCCAACATACAATTTCTTCCTTATCAATAAGAGCTGATTTCCATGAAAAATTCAATTCGTGCAAAAACTTGCCACAACATTGTTCTACTTAACTGACGCAATTTTATTTAATGTGGGTAATTCTTTTTAAAATAAAACGAGTGGACTATTCTTCTAATTGTACTTTCACATATTCGGGTATTTCAGTTTTTTCTACCATGAGATAAACTAGGCTCACACACAGAAACTTTGTCTTCACGCAAAAGTCTGAATGTTATTGTTTTTCCAATGCCAGTCATATGTGAACACATATCAACTGTCACATGAATTGATTTCAACGGATTGTGGCATTTCAAATAATTGTACACATTGAACACAATAGTTTTTTCGTTGGCAGAAAGCGCAGACCTCTTCACGCGTTTCCTTGGAATAAATTCAGGACTCGATGCCATTCCAATAAAACTCAATACTGCAGCGTAAGTACACCTTATTATGTACCGATATGATATGACAATAATCATTAGTTAGGCTATCGTTATAATTATATACCATATTTTTCCCCTAATTCCCTAACTTTCAAGTTCAATTATTAGTAATTAATTAGTTAAAATTCTAAAATGTGATTGATAATGATATTAGCAATTTCTGATAAACAAGATGATTCACTAGTGGTGACCAAAAATAAATCCACGTTTTATTTGATAAAAATTTTAAATTGGGTTTTTCATATAAAGTTTTTATCAGGAAAGCTTCGTTAAAAGTTACAGGGTGGTAAACTTAAAAAAAATTAAATTTTTTAGAATACCTCAAAACTAGTGACTATAATAAACCGAAATGTTTAGACAAACCCATGTGTCAAATTTCAGTTTATTACAGTCAGTAGTTTATACCATTGCATAGAAGTAGGTGGAGGTCAATTTGAACATTTAATAAGATGAAATGTGTCAAAATAATTAATTAATGATGAAAGGTTACACATCTTCTACATTTTTAACCCCTTTTCGAAAAAGTATCAATACATCGGTATTTCGCGGTGGAGGCAATACGAACAACGCAATATATGACTATCTTAACTTTGTGTACTTTAATCTAAAAGAATATAAATGCTGTGCTACAATCTTCTGTGACCTTGAAACAGCATTTGACTGCGTCAATCTTGAAGTACTTCTCGAAAAACTAAATTTGTATGGATTCCGTGGTACAATTAATAACTGGTTACGAACCTACTTAACTCAAAAGAGAACAATACGTGTATGTGCCAAACTCTTTGTTCTTCAAAAAGGTTGTGTTACATGGGGTGCCACAGGGCTCTGTTTTGGGTCCTGTTCTTTTTCTTCTCTTCTCTCCCGGTTTCTGCTCACTTTAATCTGTTTGCTGATGACACTGCTATTAGATGGGTGGCTTATAATGAAGTACAATTAAATAATTTGATTGCTAGTGAATTTAACATAATTTCGAGTGGTTTAACTCAAATTACTTAAATATTAACATACAAAACCAACTGTATGTTTTACAAAAATCAACATATCTTGAATATCAATGTAAATAACAATAGCATGCCAATCGTTCTTAACCAGAAGTTTCTTCGAATCAGTATTAACTCGAATTTAAGTTGGAATAAACACACAGAAATATTGTCATCACAATTAGTATCTGCATGTTACGCATTAAGAACAGTTAGAAGGGATATTGGTTTATCATGTGCCCTCAGTTGTTATCATGCTTTATTTCATTCAGTTATAAAGTATGGAATTGCATTCTGGGGTAAACTGCAGTAAAACGTCTTTTAGTACCATATTTAAATATCAAAAACGAGCCATTAGAATTTTAAATGAGTCCGCACCATGGAAATCATGCAGAATTTTGTTTATAAAATTTCAAATATTGACATTAAGCTGCATTTACATACTAGTGGTATTAAGCATTATAAAGTTGGCGATAACAACAGATGATGTAAAAGAACATTACAACATTACGAACTCTTCATATATTAAACTGCCCATCCCTCATTCGGCACTTATAAAAAATTCTTTTATTTTTACAGGAAAAGTGTTATTTAATGAAATTCCTAAATCTATCAGACTCCTAGAATTCAACCGTTTCAGAAAAGTTCTTAAAAACATTTGCTAGCAAAGACGTATTATACAGTTGATGAATTTTTAACCGCATTAACCCCATTATCATTTGATAATTTAATTTAATTTTATCTCTTAAATTTCTTTAATTTCTTTTATTAGGATCATATTATATACGTATGTGTGTACATGTATGTATACAAAGGTGTAAGTCAAAAAATTTGTTTAATTTAGTAATGAATTGTAAAGTCCAAATTATTATTATTGTTATTATTCAACTCTGTATTGACAGACACAGAATAAAATTAAAAATAAAAAAAAAACTCTAATAAAACATTTCCGGTCATACCGGTTACTAAGTTGAAATTGTAAACCAGTAAACACACAGGTTTTGCCAATTAATCCTTAACGTTAATTTATTTCAATAGTGAGTACATTAGTAAAACATTAGACTCACAAGGGCAAATGGACGTTATTTATACGGATATAAGTAGGCCTTTGATCGTATTTCTCATGACATTATATTGTCTAAACACCATCAATTTGGATTTGACCATTCTCTAATCTTACTACTTCAGTCGTATTTGAATAATCGTTGTCTAAATGTTACTTATAATAATCTTATTTCTCTGCTTATTATACCAACATCAGGTGTTCCTCAAGGTTCTATCACTGGGGCACTTTAATTTTTATTATTTATTAATGATTTATCCCTTAATCTAACGTGCAAATATCTTTTTATTTGTTGATGACTTAAAAAATTTTACTTCATTATCTACTATAGGGGACTGTTTACATTAACAAGACAATTTGAATAAATTGCAACAATGGTGCTTGATAACAAGTTATCGTTGAATATTGGAAAATGTAAAATATTAACATACACTAGAAAATTTCGACCCATAACTTTTTCAATATTACTAAAATTAGAAATAAAAGATCTTGGTGTAAATTTTTATTTTTAATTTATCTTTTGCTGGTCACATTACTGAAATTTGTAATAAATGTAATAAACTCTTGGATTTAGCATTCAAAAATTTTAAATCATTTACTAATATTCATTTGTTGAAAATATTGTATTTTTTACTGGTTAGATCAATTCTTGAGTACCGGTCCCTGTATACAAATATCAAGTATTAAAAATCGAATCTGTTCAAAAAAACTCTTAAAGTATTTAACATACAAATTGGATAATACTTACCCAATAAGAGGTTTATCGCAAGATTTAATATCAAAATCAAAATTAAAAAAACAGCTTTATTGTAACTGACATTTACATTTTTTGGACAAAGCATAACAACATAAACATAACATAAAATCATCGCAAATGCATTTATCACAGAATTATTCTTAAATAAACATAACTAAAACAGTTGATTACAACCAAATGTAAAGTAAGTATATAAATTGTTGAAGTAAATATAATAATACGTACAAATACCTTGGATCACTGAATTTCATATAAATTAAAATTAGTTATTGTTATTAGAAGTAACAGCAAAAAATCAGAGGTTTGATATAATGGTCTGTCAATCAGAATATTTTTATAATTTTTCTAATTTTAGTTTGGGGATACATTGATTTGTAAGAAACTGGTAGGTGATTGTATAATTTTATACCACTATACAGGATAGAGTTTTTAGTACATTCTAATTTCGGAGTTTCTAAGCTAAGGTTGTAAGAAAAGGAGTTTCTAGTATTTTGTGAATGAACCTGCCTTTGCGGAAAATTATGCAGATGGTTATGAATGAAACTAACGGTTTCTAAACTGAATAATGCCGGAAGAGTTAAAATTTTGAATTTTTTTAAGTATTCTTGACAATGGTCTCTTTTTTCAGTCCGAAAATGTGTCTGATAGCTCTTTTTGTAATTTAAATATTATGTTAAATCTCTCCTACAACAGGCACCCAAAACGGTAATGCATATCGCAAAGAGATCTGAAAAGAGCAAAATATGTTCTCCTAGCGGTGGTTACATTTAGTTCACTGGAGATGGTTTTTAATGCATAACGTGTAGAAGACAACTTATTTACTAATGAATCAATGTGAGGCGATCATTTCAGAGAATTGTCTAAAGTAAGACCTAAAAACTTAGTCGATTTAGCAACTTGAATTATATTATTGTCGTCTAACACTATCGGATCTAATTTTCCTTGAAACACGTGGTCTTGGTTTTTACTGCATTTAAACTTAAGTTGTTTGTGTCACACTACATTTTCAGTGCTAGAAGGTCTTCTTTTATTGAATTTTGCAGCGATTTCGATTGTGAGACTCTCCACGTGATGCTGGTGTCATCTGCGAATAATGTTATTTTGCCGTTAATATTCGTTGTTAAATCGTTTATAAATAATAAAAATTGGATTGGTCCAAGAACTGATCCTTGTGGAACTCCGTGCATAACATTATTTGCATTTGAGTTTTATTTTTGATTTAGATGTATTGTTTTCTATTGCTTAGGTAAGATGCAAACCACTTGAGTAGAGTTCCTGTTATTCCATAGTATTCCATTTTTGTGATTAAAATATCATGTCTTTTACGTATTACGATTTGTCAAAAGCTAAATTGATAGTTACTGATAATATGAAATTGCACGAAAACGACAGTAATCTGTCTAATCTGTCTAACTTTTTATTATTTTTGAAATTACCGATAACAGTGCTATGGGTCTATAATTACATACATTATCTTTACATCCGCCCTTGTACAACGGAATGATGACAGCTGTTTTATGCAATTCGGGAATATCCCTTTACAGAAAGAGTCATTAATTAGGTAGTTGAAATAAGACAATGTGTTTGACGAAAGGTGGGAGAACAATTTAATTGACAGACTATCTTCTCCGGTAGAAGATTTATTTTTATATTAGAAATTATTTTTAGTAATTAATTCATTCTTATAGACAGGTTTTAAGAACATACTATGATTATTGCCGATTTTCGCAGTTAAATATGAAATAGGATTTCCATCAAAGTTTATGTTTGAAATGATATTATCAGCAATAGATTAAAATAATTGTTTAAATCATCAGGAGTTGGAAGTTGCGTAAGAGTAGATGAGTGCTTATTTTAAAATTATTTACAATCGACCAAGTCTCTTTTAACGGAATTTTTTGCATTTGAAATACGATTTTGATAGTATATGTTTTTAGCCGATTTTACTAATTTTAGATAAATTTTACGATATAATTTAAAATAGCTTTGAAAGAAAGTACTACAAGTAAATTTTTTTATGTAAATCAGGGAGCGTATTCTTAGCTGATATTCTAATTTCTTTTGTTGTCCACGGCTTTGATTTTTTTCTTTGAATACTTTAAGAGGGAAAGATATTTCAAAAGCGTTGTGTAGTTTTTTGTAAAAGTTTTGAAAATTTTTATTAATGTCCTTACTAACTACTTCCCAATTGGTTTGAGTGCAAATTTCTAAGAATTTTTCAAAATTGCGGGAAAAAAACTGTTTAGTGAAGGTTTCTGATTGTTTCGTTTATGATGTAAGAGGATCTGGGTATACAGGGTGGTCCGTAATGAATGCGACAAAGTAACTGTGGATTCTACATGCGAAATAATACGATTTAGCTAAATTTTTTCAAATAAAATGTTGTTCGTTTCGATATACAGGGTGCCAAAGTTTATTTTTTCGCATTTTATTTTATTCGATAATTTCTAAAGTTAATGTTGGAATTGGCCAAAAATTTGGAAAATGGGGTTTTTGATATAGCAAAAAAATTCTGATAGAAAATAGCTCAGAAATGTCCCAATTGTAGCGCCCCTGTGAGCCAGCCTAAAAGTAAGTCTAAATTCCAATTTCGCTTGTTCTCTATGATTTTGCATTCCGTTTTATTATTTCCATTGTAATCCTACGCCTGTATGACAAAACAGTTTTATAAGGCTAAACACATTTCGAAATCTTTGTTTGGGGTAAGCATAAAATAAGTGTGTAATTTATTATTAATACTCTGCTTGTATTTTAGATTAACAACATGTGGAATGCAATTCAAATAAGGTTGTTTATCATTAAAAATCTATTATTTGGAGATTCTTTAATAAATTTTAAAATTCGTCCCCTTGTTAAAATTTTTAATTTTTAGGTTTATATCCGTCCCAATTTCTTTTAGGAATATAGTTACTTTTTTGAAATTGCTTATTTCTAGATTTTCATTAATTGAGATAGCGGCCTTCAAAATTGAATAAATTGACCAAGGTGTTGGCGATTTAAATACTTATGACTTCTCAAATAAATATGCTAGAAGCACATTTTTGACGTTTTCGCCTTTTTTCCGAGACACCACTTAATATAATCATCGTAAGTTTTTAGAAATTTCAGTGATTTTGACCTCCTCAAAGGACTAGCAACCACTTCTGGTGCCGTACAAGATATCGAAAAATCTTCCATGTTTTTAACCAACAGAAAATACCAAAAACTGCATCAAAAACTTAACTCGGACACGTGTTTCAACAGCTAAGCTGTCATCATCAACGATACCGATACTAAAATTAAAAACAACGGGAAGCTTATATATATACTATCTGCTTATCACGCATCGTTAAACTTAATTTCTAAACTTTGATAAGAATCAAGTTCGTTTTTATTATCTACCCTCTTAATTAATTCAATGTCGCCTACTCTATAGCCATTTTCAAGCATATGCATGGCAACACTGGACCTATCTATGCGATGATATTTGACATGAGCTACGTGCTTTTTAAAACGAGTTATAATAGGTCTCTTGGTTTGCTCTATATATACTCGTTTACAGTCTTTACAATTAATTTTATATATTCCCGATTTATCACACATATCTATTGGGTCTTTCGGATTGCCTAAAAGATTTTGCAAGTTGTTACTACTAGAGGCAGTTTTGGTGTTTTCTGTTGGTTAAATGGACGCTGCAGTTGGTGTTCCTTTTCTTTGGTTCTATGTTTTTGTTAAATAATAATTTGATGCTTGCAATTTTACAATATGACAGTCACTGTGAGTGACAAATGAAATATTATGTAAGGCACTTATGATGGTAATAATACAGTAAATTAACGCAATATGTAAAAGTTTTTACTTTTTTGTATACGAAAATAATGAAACGTGTAAAATTATGTATGCAGCTCAGTCGTAAAGCTGTTTTAGGCCCTCGTCCTGATTGTGTACATTCCTATGGGCCTAAAACAGCTACTTTACGCCCTTGCTACATAAATAACTGTACTGTGGAGTGTTTAAGAATTGAAAATTCAAATACGTTTCCTATTAACAAATGATCAAAAATATCCACAGGTTGAAATGTGTCACTACTAGGCAAAATTAAAGTTCCTCCATGACCACTATTACGCCTGTTGTATCTAGAAAGAGGGCAATATTTTTTAATAAAAATCGGTTCTCTATCTTTCCACCAATGTTTAGTAATAGCTACAATTTATGGAAATTTGAGTTCCTCTAGTAGTAAAAATAAATCGTTTATTTTGTGAGCGTTAATTAGGAGCACGTTTAATTTACTGTTATTCTAATTTTTACTATAACTGTTAAAGGAGACTTGTTCCTTATGACGTGCCAATATTGATATTAGTTTTTGGATGACCAATGTAATTTCTATGACTCTCCCTGGTACGCTGAAGGAACATAACTCTTTCCGATGAGACGTACGACTTGTAAGCTGCTAGATCCTCTTCTGCTTCAGATGGGTCTAATCTGTATGCTGCAAAATATCTTAAGTACAAATTTCTTAATTCTTTTAACTCAAAAGGTAAATCTTTCGAGGCCAAAAAAACCTGATGCTAGTTCTTGTAAAACCTTCGTAGTATACATTTTGTGGTTAATCACAAAGGAAAGCAATGTACAAATGTATTGCTTTAAATAACTCTGGCTCACAAAGTCTGGATAATTGAGTCCGTCCGTCGCTTGAATTTTTAGTAAATCTTACCCTTCGTGGTGTCATTGGATCAATTGGCAAGTTTGAATGGTCAGCATTTAATATAGTGATTTTGTTATTAGTATTCTGTATGATATTCTTTTTACATGCTGTTATCGCATCTTTATCCGATGTAACAAGTACGATATTGTTTCTATTTTCATCATTCGTTTCTTTTGGTTTATCGGCTGATCTGAATGCTATACTCGTTGTTTTCTTGTGTGAGTCTTTATCTTTATTGGTTGGTACGGTAGCTGGTACAAAAAATTTAAGTGTACTTGTAGTTATTAAATCGGTTTTTGTCTCATTTGAAGAACAGGAAGTAATACTTGTTTTGCAATTTGTCTCGTTATTTGACTTATTAATTTCATTAGACCACCTCACTGAAACGTTTCTTGACCAAAAACTTAAAGTAAATCGGCATGGTTTTTATTTTTAAAGCCTAGTTTGAATGAAGATTCCAAGGAATATTCAGTCTTTAAAGTTACGCAGAGAATTGTTTAATCTTAAGTTCCATCATAAACTAGTTCATAATCAAATTGACTCTTCACATTTACTTTCATTAGTTTACTACATGTACCTTATTAGATTTCCTTATATAATTTAACTTTTTATAATCATAATAATAATTAATAGTATATTATACACCAAGGTTGTGAAGTCTGACTTTACAACCATGGTGTATATACTATTTTTCCACTACTAGCCAAATTTAAACCAAAAAAAATTAACATTTTTCTTGTAAAAATTAAGTATCACAGGAATGCTGATAAATCAAAAGCATTGAAAGCTACATACGTTGATAAACTTATTGCAGCTGATTCACTAAACACTTGTGTCATATATTTTACCTTCATTTTCTGAAAATTAATCGGAGTAAAATGTAAATTAGTTGATTTAGGAGCCAATCGCAGCGGTTTAGATTTGTCTGACATGTAGATTATATCGTATTTAATCAAGTTATTTTGCACCGACTTCAATAAATAGGAGACATCGAAGAAATAATAGATTTTCTTATCGTTTACGAGAAGGTATGGTTTTTCCGGTGATACATCTATTCTTTTAATTAGGTTCCGAAAATTTTACTAGTGCCCTAACATTGGCACCGCATTGTAGTTGTAGCTTTTCTATGCAGTCTAATACTATCGACTTTAATGTGTCACCTTTACATATAATATTTGTAAAGATGTAGCACAAGGGTTGTTTAAATTTTTTATATATAACTCTAACCATGATCACGTAGCAGTTAGAGCTGGCAAAAAAATTTAAAACCTACTTTAAAATTAACATTTTGGGGCTCATAAAATATAATTTTAGTGAAAATTGTTTGTATTCCTCTGTATATCTCCTGCTTCTTAGTGGTTTATTTTTTAAGTCCACTTGGGCTGTCACAATTTGTGCTCTGCTTTCGGGCAGTAATCGTTGGGAGATGTTAACTTCAATTGGAGTGATTTCTTTCCACGTTGCAATTTAAGAATGTTCCTCCGTAATTTTCTTTACCTAAGAGTATTTGAGCTGCAAGCTTGAGTAGTTTTGGTATAGCTAGAGATGTTAACGGGCATTTATTGCTTCGCCAATATACCTTGCACGAGAGCTTAAAAGACCAATCCTACATCTTGTACAGTCGTATACCGCACTTAAGTATACACCTCTGATGAGCTCACAATAAGAGCGAAATGCTGCATCAGGTGTTCTTTTGTTGCGTGTGTACTTCTGTACAAGTTATCTTGGCTTAATCGGCAACGTGTGTTACAAGCATTAAAGCTATCACTTAGATAACGCATTGCACCTTAACACACACATGCCGTTACAGTTAACTGTTGGCATTTTCTTAGTTTAATATCTCTTAACTTTGTAAAACAGTTATTTGACATGATTCGGTATATGTAATATTTCTAAAATATTAGAAATGTTTATCACAAATATTTTATATTGTAAAAGAATATTGTAATTATACTTTAAATTTTGTCTTTCTAAAAACCTTTGGGGTTGGAGATGTAAGATGAAAATCAAAGACAAAAAAGAGATCCATAAAAAAGACAAAATTTAAAGTACAACTAAACTGGAGGAAAATACTTACCTTACCTTATAATTATAACAATATGATGTTACAATCTATATTATTTCATTTCTAGAAAGACAAAGGTTTAATGTTTTAACTTAAAAGTAATAGTAATAGAAAAAAACTAGAATTTATAATAATACACAATCAAACCAGAACTATAATCTACTTTGAATGATACTCAACCCAAGCAAACAGTGAAAACTGGAAAACAACGCCATTCAGAAACTGAGACAATTTGGGGGTTAGATGACCGTTCACGTAGGTATCTGAACCTTCATTAGTTTGTTGTATAGCAAAATACTGTGGTTCTGTTTGAACAAAATAACAAATAAAAACGATAGATGCACATTCTGTAAGGTTAGTGAAATAATTAATTTTAATCAGTTTACTTGGTTTTGTGTCATTTGTTATATCACTCCACCAAGCATTAAAAGAAAACTACACTAAAAAGAAATAAGATAAATTCAAAATTGCCAATAGTTGTATAAATTTGATTGATTAGAAAAAACCTCTGTTTAGAAACTTAAGTTTTGAATGCCTGTGTGGGTTCAAGACTACCCCAGTATCACATTTTTGGAAGTTAAAGAATTGAATAAAATATTGCTTGGAATTGAAGTTGATCTTACAATTGAGGTTTGTATTACAAAAAAACGTTTGCAGAAAAGTTATACGACTAAGAACAGACAATGGAAATGGGTTTTGTAATTTTTTAAGGATTTAATAATTTAGGGAAGGAATAGATGTTTTGTTTAATGGTTTAATTTGAAATACAACCATTGTTTATCTCATAACTGCTTTTTTATGATTATGTTTCTAACATTATTTTTTCGTTATTGCCGCGATTGACGTAATAACTGACTACTAATAAAGTTGCTGTATACAAAGTATGAGGAGCTTCCTACATATTAAAAGACATTATTAGTATATTTTGAGCAATTAATAATCCTTCTTTTTAAATAAAAAAATATGACAATCTTTCATAAGTATAATTTTATTTTGAGATCTTGATTCTTTTATACAAAAATGTTAGTTAAAGAATTATTTACAGCGTAATAGGTATAAATAACAGTTGTGTTTCTAATAATGACTATGTTCATGTCCACTATGATGTGCGTGTGCTTGGAAAGCATGTTTAACGAGTTTCCGGATGTTTTGCATGTCCTTTCTTAATAACTTCAGCATTGAATCCATTCTTGTGATCGGCAGTATACTTTACAGTTCGAATTGTACCGTCGGATTCGTGAAGAGAATACTCGCCATGTACTACATCGCCGTCGCGTTCTTCATGCTGATTGTGATGGTCATGCGTATGATCATCCGAGACTCCATATTTAAAGTGGTATTTAGGATGTGCCTATATCAATCAAAACGTTTAGTGATTACACAAAAAAAAAGAGACACTTACGTAATAGTCAACGTGGTGTTCATGTTTGTGTTCGTGTCCGTGAGATGATTGATGATGTCCATACTCGTGTCCTAAAGGAGTATACATAATTCAGTACAGTTCAAAACTAATTTAATAGAAATGGAGCACAACCAAATAATCACTCACCATGTGCTAGAGTGGCAGTGTGTAAATTGTGATGGTCATGGTGGCCGTGCGATTGATCAAGTGAGAAATCAGATTGAAAATGATGTTCAGGCTGAGCCTACAAAGAGTAACAATATTATTTAATTGAAAAATTATACTAAAAAAACAATTACGTGATGACCATAATTGTGTCCATGTTCATGAGATTCCACTGAATGATGTTGATGATGATGTCCACTATTGTCTCCTGAACATAAAATAAGTATAAAAATGATTAATTTGAAATTGAAAATAATTCAGGATTATTTAACGTATTTTATTTTTACTAACCGTGATGGTGACTGTCATGGTGAGCGTGAGCTACGAAAGCGTGTTTTACATGGGTTTCGGGGTGTTTTGCGTGACCTTTTCTTATCACTTCAGCGTTAAATCCATTTTTGTGATCTGCAGTGTACTTTACTACACGAATTGTTCCATCAGACTCGTGAAGAGAATATTCTCCGTGTACGGCATCGCCGTCTCGAGATTCATGCTGACTGTGATGGTCGTGTGTGTGATCGTCTGATACTCCATATTTAAATTTGTATTTTGGATGGGCCTATATGAAAAAATGTATTTATGTAAGTACTTCATTTTGTACTTACATAATAGTCAACGTGATGGTGCCCATGTTCTCCGGCACTTGCGACAATGACACAACTGACTAAAGCAAGTTCCTGTAAAGTAGAAGTTAATAATTTAATAACTTAACATGTTGAACATACGATAAACATTGTTGTGAAAAGCAAACTACAAACTGCACTGAAAATTTAGCAAAATCCTCATATATTTATATCAACACCTTTCAATTCTAATACGACTTTCAATTAAAAAAAGAAAAAAGCGACACGAAAACAAAGAGAAATGTGTATCTATAATCGACTGATTAAATAATTCATATTCACCGTAACATTATGCTAATTATAATACGTTTTAAAACAAACACCAAAAAAGTAAGAATGAGAAAACATGCGACATTCTTGTTTAGAGTGTGTGAATGTTACCGTTTGTTATATGTTAATTATTTAACAGTGAAGAATTTGCATAAAAATTTTTTAGGCATTTCTGAATAAAAAAGTAGGTTGTAGAATTCGATGATATAATGTTAATTATAACGGAAATAGATTTTAATACGAGCTAATTTTACGATTGTCGTGAATATGTTTACATCATTAATTTGTTTAGTGATATTAATGTATCTCATTTTTCAATACTTTTAAAATAGAAAACTCTTATGTATGCATTTAAAAATTTAAATGTGTTAAATTCCTTAAAATAATTTACATAAAACAACATACTGGTAACGAGTACTAAAATTAAATTACCTCAAAACTAACGCATATAAATCTGCATCGCAAATTTCGTATGCAAGGTTTCGTTTTTTTTTTAAAGTAATACATATGTATAAGTACTCTTACTAAAAAATGAATATTCTCTTTTCTAAACCAAAAATATTAATATTATTTGTCAAAATAAATAATTTGTAGAAATCTGTAGTCTCAAAACTAATGTGATTGATTAATTTTTATTTACAATTACACATGATATAAAATTTTTGTAATTTGACATTTAATAAAACATTACAAAATGTAGTATATCAAAAAACCCAAAAAATATCTACTAGTACCTATTTTGAAAATAAGAATGCAAAATAATTGCTGTTTGTAACTATTATATACTGTTTCTAATACGCATTTTGCTCATTAAACTAATTTCGTTTAAAATTGATACAAACTTTTTGAAAACGGGTCGTAAGTTAATGGTTTTGGTATCAATATAAAGCAAAAATTAGTCTGTATAACTGTTGCTATTAGGAATCAGCTGAGTTTCAAGTTGATTTCAAAAATTTCATTAATAAAAATAAAAGTAAGTTTTGTTAAGAAAGAAAAATAGTATTGGGTTGCCTAAACAATCAACATTCTTACGTTTTGACAATAAGGCTGAAAGGAAAGTCATCAATAAGCAAATAAAAAGGTTTATTCCCAAGAAACAACTTCGAATGATATTAGAACTAAATTAAATAGAAATGTTACAATAAATAAACATCAAAAAGTACTAATTCTTATTGATGAAAATTCAAAAAGACTGTGTAATCCAGCTGATTTCTGATAGCGAGCGCTATGCGCAATAATTTTAGATGCGTTTTGATACCAAAACTATTTTGCCACTTAAAAGACGAGCAGGAATTGGAAAAACACCAGTTCACAATGCTAAATCCCTATAACCCGTTTTCAAAAGCACCACGTATTTTATACAGGGTGGGGCACTATCAACGAATTATTCTGTACTACTAAAACGACAAATAATGTAAAAAATCTTAAGGCATACATATATCGAGATTATTTGAAACCAAATTTTTAAAATATTTTTCATTGTACAGAAACACGTACTATATCAAAGTTAGGTTATTTTAAATAAAACACCCTGTATTTTTTTGTATTTTTGAATTGTAGAATAAAAAATAATGCATGTTTTTTAACATGTCCCTATACCAACTTACATCCGTTTCTGAGAAAAATCGATTTTACTTGATTTACAGACCTTCCAAAAAAGTGCTATAACTTCAAGATAAATAAGAACAAGCAACTTTGGTTTACATCACCTTACTAAGAGCCTTCAACATCTCTTTTGCAATATTTACTATTATGTTATGATGTACAGAGTGTTTTTAATACTACTTTGTAGGTCCTAAACGAAGCGTTTCCGGACCTAGGTTTATCTAATTTTTTTTTCTTATTTTTGGGTTTAGAATCAGTACGCAAAGTTTTTCCGTAGAGTTACTGGACACCCTGTATTTCACCGCGTGGCGAGCTGTCACTGCATCGGGTTTTTCTAATTATTACAGTTTCTTTGTCCGTTCGTATTTTCTGGAATTACTTTACCTGATGTCTGCTGAGATTTGATTACATCCAGAAATTGTGGTTTGTTTTCTAGAACCATTACTGCCTTATGCTGTTGTAATTGGAAGGATTAACCTCTTGACCTTTACTTGTTCGCGAGGAAGTCATATACGAAAATAAACCTATGTTGTTAGGAGGTGCTGAGTACTGTTCTGTCACGCAAGATAGCGAGGACCAGCGACTTTGGGGTATCTCGCCTTAACATCGGAAAGGGCTTTTCTTCAATACGGTACTGCCGACTTAAATTGCCAACAGTGCTTTGCTTTGCAGCTATTTTAATTGTAACGTGTGTATCCAAACAATTTAATTACCAGTACCGAACCATTTCTTAACTATAATTAGGAACTATTAATGTCGAAGGCTTCAAGAGGACGCCTTAATGAACGAAACACTTATTTCATTCTAGTTAAGTAACTTATCTCTAGGTAACTATATGTTTAATGTAAAAGAACTTTGTGTTGCTAGACCAATTACTTGTACTCGACGATTTCTTATTTTGTTTGTTTGTATTACCATCAAAGTAACCTTACTGCTTTGATGAAGTACGTTTTAAGTCAACGTGGTGCTTATAATTAATTTACTCATTGTTATATTTGAATCTACACGCTTTGTGTGGGTAGTTAGCGGGATAAGTTCGACGTTCAAGGAGGATAAAGACCCGTCTCACTTAATAGCAATCGAGTTTTGTCTATTACCTGTTTGCTTTGTCGCTAATCAATCATTCACGGTATGTTTCAATTTTTTGTCTTAGAAAAACTTCCTACTTTGTGGACCAACAATGTTTGGTTTGCTAGTTTTTGAATCGAACATCTTTTTCAAAACATGTCTCTTTGATATTTAAAAGGATTTCTTATTCCTCTATTGATTTTAGTAAATGTTTTTTTATTCTTAATTGACCGTTTAGATGAGGTAGAATCACCAAATTATGATCCACTAACGCTTCAAATTTTTCAGTAACAACGGTGGTCTGTAGCTATTATTTCTATATTTGGCGACAGTTTTCTCAGTCGTATTTGGTAAACTCTCATTGCAGTCAAAGTAATAAGAAAATATCTAAAAGGCACTACAGATTAGCAACGGGTGATTTGAATATGAACTGGAATTTAACACAGTAAAGATACTGTTATTGATTTTGTTTGTATTTATAGAATGAGCCAATCAAATCGACAACTTTGACTTACCAATACCAAGTCAAAAACGGCATCAAGATTTGTTTTTGACGAATCGATTAATAGATGGCGTTCTGTAATTGTTATATTCAAACAACATCTCACCATGACGAAATTTTACCAACCCTGATGTCGTTTTTCCATTGTTACAATATTTTGATAAAATCCTTCTTTCAGTTCATCAATCAACTTACCTAAACTATTATGAAAAATATCTAAACGTGACAGCAAAAATTAACTTTGACTGACATTCATCATCCTAGATGTTTATGGTAATGTTCTAGCTATAATATCTTGGTAGTTTTCACCTTTTAATTTCCCAGCATATATTTGCAAAGATTTAAAAAAAAAGGTATTAATCGTTCACGGTCCGTTCGCATTTTTCGTCTTGAAAAAGTATCCTAATTTGTGGTCCAACAAATATCTCTTCGTAAGCTTTGAATCAGACATTTTTTCGAAAGATATTCCTTCTATTCTTAAAATGATTAATCATTCTATTGCTTATAGGAATTGTTTCTTTAATCTTAATTTAACGTTTATATGAGGTAGAATAATCAAATTAGAATTCTCTAACGGTTTTAATTTTCCAGTAACAATGGTGATCTGTGGCTATCATTTTTATACTTAGTGACAATTCCCACAGACGTATTTGGTAAACTTTTCTTTTAGTCAAAGTAATGAAAAAATACCTTAAAGTTGAATGAGCTTTTTTCCTATCACGTAGGCGTTGTTTATTTGACACATTGTTATGTGTGCTTATTACAGTTTGGGACGTGTAGAAAACTGTTAACTAATTATGGTAAATAGACATTGTATAAATGATTCAAACTCGTTTTGTTACATTTGCGGAAGTTGCAACGCCAACAAATCACTAAATTTGTGGTAAGTATTTATTATAAATATATAGAACTGCATGCCAAACGTGAACAAAAAAATGGGTTTCTCAGTGTGTTTGTCGTAGTTGTGTCGAATCATTAAGACAATGGAGTCAAGGAAAGAAGCAAAATTTTCCGTTCGGTACTTCTGCGATTTGGCTTGAGCCAAAAAATTACTACGAAGATAGTTATTTTTGTTTTTGTAATGTGTATCTTCTTAAACAAAAGAATAAAAGCCAAACAATAATAATACATTTAAGTGAATCTGCTGCAGATGTTGAAGAAACAAATAACGACTTCACAGTAAGCAGTCATGAATAATTCTGTACTGCAATTGTTTACACAAAGTGAACTAAACGATTTAGCACTGTCTAAAAATTCACTTTATCTTTTGGATTCTAGACTTATGTCTAAAAATTTACCGGGCTTAAAACAACGTTTGCTGGTATAGATATCGTGAAGAAAAATAATTACAATACTTCTTTCAAGTAAGTTTTTTTGAATACTGCATAATATAAATGGACTCATCTGGAAAAAAAATACGGTCCTACAGCGTGGAGGTTATTTATTGATTCTTTAAAAAGGAGCCCAAAAGGCGTCCTTTGTAATAATGGGAATAAATATTGGTCATTACCAATCGCTATGAAAGAAACTTTTGAAAAATTAAAATATCAAAACCATAGTTGGCTGATTTGAGGGGATTAAAAGTTATATGTATGCCGCTTGGTCAACAAGCAGGATAAATAAAAATGTCATACTTTTCTGTGCGAAGTAAGACAAGAGATCAACACTGAACACAAGTTAATTGGCATGCTAAGTAATGTTAACAGATAACTGTAACGACGATTAAATGTTTAACGTCCTTACAGTTATCTGTTGGGATTACTTAGGTTGTACTATTTATACGTATCCCTATTACACGAGATGTCGTAAGACACACATCTTGCTTATGTTCATTGGCAAGTTAGAATTAATCTTGAGCCTGGAGAAAAGAACGTAATACGACGTACTTATGTGGATGCCAAAAAAGTGCTGTTGCCGCCACTTTATATAAAATTAGGTTTAATGAAACAATTTACAAAGGCTCTAAACAAAGAAAATGGTTGTTTCAAGTAAATTAAAAGGATGTGTATTTATTGGGCTTGAAATACAAAAAATTTTGAAGAAGCTATGCTTCCATAGAAAAAGAGGCATGGGTAGCCTTAGGCAACAAAAAAGATCCCAACTACAAAAATATTGCCAAAAATATGCTACACAGATTTCAACATTTAGGATGCAAGATAAGTTTAAAATTTTAATTTCTCAATTCCCACCTGAACTGTTTTCCTAAAAATTTAGGTAGTTTCAGTGAGGAAATGGGTGAACGATTTCACCAAGATATTCAAGAAATGGAGAAGCGATATTAAGGAAAATAAGATACTCATATGATGGCGGACTATTGCTAGTATCTGGATCGAGATAATCCGGATGAGAAACATAATCACCAAACTAAGCGACGAAGAATTCTCCGCGCTTATTAAAACTTGAACCCATTACCAAAAAATATATTTATTAGTTTTTTGACATGTTGATAAATACAGAATTAAGTAACAAAAAATGTGGTATGTTTTTTTTTCTTGGAAAATTCATAAACTTTAATTCTACGTACTGCAGTAAAAACGAAGTAAATGTTTAAATGAGATCAAAATAATGAACTAAAATAAATAAAAAAAAATTGAAACAACTGATTTTTGGTGAAATTTCTTCAATACCGAAATTTGTTTAGTGTGGCATAAAACTTTCTATTATTTCAAAGAAAAACCCAAAATTTGTGATTGAATGGTTCCATTCAATAAACATAATTCACTTCACAGTCACTTCTTTTCAGAGGTTTGAAAACTCTATACAAGACGTTAGTAACAGTTCGTGACGTCAATTGTTATTTTGTTTAAAATAGTACAAAACAATGAAAATTAAAATTACGTCAGTAATAAAAATGGCGGCGATTGTCAATTATTGCGTTCAATTGTAGAAAAGATTTTATTTCAACTAACATTAAACTACAAACTATAAGTAATTTGGATTTTGGGTAAAATTTTGGAATGTGGATTTTTGAGGAAAATGGTTTTGTTAGTTTTGATATTTAGAATTACATTATCTAATAACTAATTAGGTACATATTCAGCACGCGTGAAAGTGTGTATATTATTGAGTTAAATAAACAATTGTTTGTTGGTCTATTAATGATAACTAACAAATAATAAACGTTAAAATTGAAGTCCAAAAACTCACTTCATAATGTTATTGTATGCAGAAATAGTTATTTATGATACAAGTGTGTGAAGTAAGGCTTTTGTGCACAATTTGCCTAATTTAAAACACAAACCGTGCACATTTATTTTAACACTAGTTTCTAAAAAATGTTTGACATTGGTCTTAAATTACTACATTAATTACAATAATGACATTACTTCTTTATCTTACTAGTACCTACTTCATTCAAACTAAATTTTTAACTATAAAATTAACACATGTTTTACCTTTAAATTTTATCGAACCTTTAATTAAGAACGCATATGTTTTCCTAAAAAAATCAGATAATATCGTAAAAAAAAAGTTCATATATGAGAATATCAACTTTATTATAAAAATTTCAACCCGACTCTCATCTGTTTCTAAATTCGAAAGGATGCTCTGTGGCACTATGAGAACACAGTTACCAACTTTCTGAAGCGATGAAACAGGTAGAAATCATTCAGAAAAAGAGTAAGGATATTGTAAATATTTCAGTTCAAGTTTATTATAATTGCTATTGTCATATTCAGCACATTATGTATTGTTTACACGCTTATTGTAGTACTATGTTCACAAAATTAATGGAGAACTGCAGTAATGTTCTAATAAGCGGCATATACGGCTTTAAAGTTAAAGACAATCTGTTTTATTTTTTAACACTAGATCACGTTTATTTGAAAAGTAAGTTCAGAATTTTATTAGTTATTAGGTTTTCGTTCTGGTATAGTTTTACATAATAAATTACTACCTGTCCCCCGATTCCAAATATCTCGCGTTCAAATTTGTCTCCATTCCTTTACCAGTATATTGTATAAAATTATATTTATTATCTGTTTATTATGAATGTATTGTGTAAATTTCTTGCACGCATACCTTTGTATGATACCATTTCTTTATCTATGGAGTGATCCTGTTTTGAAGGGAGACTTACGCATTTATCTCTTACAGATCTTAGTACGGGCGTATTTTGTACAGTCTGTCTTCAGAATTTTGCTGTTTATTATCTATAAAATGCAGATACTTATGAAACTTTTTAGCTCATGACATCAGCTATTTTCGAAAACTTAAGCTGCTGACTCTAATAATCAACATACGAGTCAACATATGAAGGATATTCCACAACTCCCATTACCATCAATATCCCAATCAATTGCTCGATTTGTATTTATACATGAAGAATTATTTTCCACACAATACAAGTTGATCTGCTCGGTAATGACAGAGATAAAGTATTTTGAAAAAAATTTGTAAAAATATGTTAGCGGTATTTGTTCTTTAGCTGCAGTCTGTTGATTATATCATCATATCTTTGGGGTTTGGAATTGAAAACTACTGTTACCACGCAACTGTTTGTTTGTTTGAAAAAACATAGACAAAGACATATTATCCTCGGAATTAAAGTCATTCTGTTGACTTAGGTCTGATTCGGTAACAACGTTATCAAAATCGATTTCACTCATAACAGGTAATAATTGATTTCGTCCAAGTCCATCCATGAAATGATCTTCCAATTTATTGTCAATTGCAAGAATAATAGAGGAACCATCTTATAAAACTTGATTATCTGGAGGAAGTATAATAACTTGTTTATTTTTTTTTCATAAATAGTATGTACATTTACCAGATTTAGATCTGCAAAAAATTCCTTATTTTGTTTAGCACTGTAGCTTACCAGCCACGTATTTTTCAAATCTATCGTACAATTTAACCGATGGAGGTGAAGTCAACTAATCAGTTGAACTCAGTAGAATACGAAAACAAATAATTTTTAATAAATTGTGTTTATTTATTGTCCAAAACAACAATATTTCGCAGCACCATGCCATGGCAGGAATCTACACGAACAAAGCACTGCGTGGGAACAAAGTTTTACCTCTTTTATAAAGTAGTAACTAACATGTTCCCTGAGAGCTACACTGCTAATACAAGACATGAAATAAGCGTATATGTTAAATTCAGATTATAAAAAATGATGTTACCTGAGAGCAAGATTGCTAATTGCAGGATTAATAATGAAAGTCTCATTTAAATTACATTGTACTTTTACACACGGTTTTATTTTGTTATGGACAATTTGTTTAAAAGTGTTTTTCACACATAATTATTTAGCACTTAATGTGCTGAGTGTTGGTTAGAATAGATAAAAATTATTTATTTTATGTCATTTGTTCTTTTTTCTAATTAATACAAAACAAAAATATAGTGTTAAATAAAACAAACCCAATAAAAACGGGTACCTATAAAACTTCAGTGGCAGTGTGGAAAGGTCAAATTTCTAACATGTTAATTCGAAAAGTGTTTTTAGAAAAATACAATAAACTCATAAATGTTGAATGTTTTTAATATGAGATCTTTTATACAAAACTTTAATTGAAGACATATTTACAGAATAATAAAATGGTATAAATAAAATTTGTTTATCTAATAATGACTATGATCATGTCCACTATGATGTGCGTGTGCTTGGAAAGCGTGTTTAACGTGAGTTTCGGGATGTTTTGCATGTCCTTTCTTGATAACTTCAGCATTGAATCCATTTTGTGATCCGCAGTGTACTTTTACAGTTCGAATTGTACCATCAGATTCGTGAAGAGAATACTCGCCATGTACCACATCGCCGTCGCGTTCTTCATGCTGACTGTGATGGTCATGCGTGTGATCATCCGATACTCCATATTTGAAATGGTATTTGGGATGAGCCTGTATCAACCAAAGCGGTTGGGAATTGCACAAAAAAAGAAAGAAACTTACGTAATAGTCAACGTGGTGTTCATGTTTGTGTTCGTGTCCGTGAGATGATTGATGATGTCCAAGATCGTGTCCTAAAAGAGTATATATGTTACCGTATTTAATTGAAATAAAACATATTCTTATAATCAGAAATATTACTCACCATGTCCTACAGTGTCAGTATATAAGTTGTGATGGTCATGGTGGCCAAGAGTGTGGTCAAGGGATACTTCATATTGAAAATGATGTTCCGGAAGCGCCTACAAAGATTAACAATTATGGAATCGTATAATCATACTAAAAAAACATTTACGTGATAGCCATAATTGTGTCCATGCCCATGAGATTCCAATGAATGGTGTTGAGGATGATGCCCAGTATTGTCTCCTAATCATCAAAAAAAAATGAACGGATTATTAAAAATCAAAATTAACAAATAATCATTATTTAATGTATTTGACTGTACTAACCGTTGTGGGGATTATCATGATGAGCGTGAGCTACAAAGGCATGTTTTACATGAGTTTCAGGGTGTTTAGCGTGACCTTTTCTTATAACTTCAGCGTTAAAACCATTTTTGTGATCTGCAGTATACTTCACTACACGAATTGTGCCATCAGAATCGTGGAGAGAATATTCACCGTGTACGGCATCGCCGTCACGAGATTCGTGCTGACTGTGATGATCGTGTGTGTGCTCGTCTGATACTCCATATTTAAAATTGTATTTTGGATGAGCCTAAAAATAAAAAAAAAATTATTGTATAATTACTGTATCTGTACTTACGTAATAGTCAACGCGATGGTGCCCATGTTCCCCGGCACTTGCCACAATGACGCAACTGACAAAAGCAAGTTCCTACAAAATTATAAATTAATGTGGTTAATAACTAATCTTGTTCAACTTACGATAAACATTGTTCTGAATAGCGAGGAACAAACTGCACTGACAATCGTTGATAAATCCTCATATATTTATATCAAAACCTTTCAATCCTGATACTACTTTCAATTAAAAAAAAACAGATACGAAAACAAAGAGAAATGTGTATCAAATGATTAAATAATTCATATTTACTGCAACATTATGTTAATTTAAAAACGTTTTAAGTAAACACCAAAAAAATAAGTGTGAGAAAACAACCGATAAAATTTCAAAGCCGCTTATAGAAGTGTTCGTTACCGTTTATTATATGATAATTATTTAAGAGTGAAGAATTTGCATAAATATTTTTTAGGCATTTTAAAAAAAGTAGGTTGCAGCACTCAATGATATAATATTAATTAAAATTGAACCAGATTTTAATACGTGATAATTTTTCTAACTATTGTTTACATCATAAATTTGTTTACTCACAATAATTTACCTCATTTTTCAATAGTTTGAATTTTAATGTGTTTGAATAGTTAACATGGATATTGTATGACGTGTTGGTAACAAAAAATATTCAATTTTCTCAAAAGTTACCCATTAAGTCTGCATCGCAAATGTTGCATGATAATATATATACTCTATGAGACTCCTTCTAGGTGGATGTGGGATGTATAGACAACTCAGTAAGTTGTAATCACCTACGTTTTGCCCACCGTTATGTGGGCTTTATCAAGGTTGTTTAAAAAAACGAGTTGGTTGTCAACTTAAAATTAAAGTTCATCAAAAGATGATAATGTCAATCTTTTAAAAACGTTTAAAAACAAGCAATCTTAATAAAATTTATGTAAATAATACGAAAACACACTTGAGTACAAACGGTTAAGGTTTTTTTAGATTAGTTATTTATGATGCAAGTGTGTGAACTAAAGTTTTAAGTTGCGAAAAGCGAAGGTTTTAGTAAAGCCCTTCACACAGAATTAACTAGTAATGAATGTGCTGGTTATAGGCTAGATAAGATAAATTAATATACACACATGTAAAATTATCTCGGAAAATAAATTCATTACTTTAAGAAAGCCATATTTTTAAAATAATAATGTTCATTTTATATGAGATGATAAATAATAAGGATTCAATATTTACTGCAGAAGTGACTTTACGATGTCCACGAATGATATAAATAATAAATAGCATTGCACGAAATCAGCTGTACGTTAAACCAACGTTTGAATTTCACCAAAATACCTATGACACTATTTTACATATTTTTTTTTAAGTGAAGGCATAAGTGGATTAATTTTTTTTTAGTCGAATGTGATGACGGTAAATAAAAATGATTAATGTGGTCTGCAGAGGTTTAAAATGGTAAAATACATTTTTTATGTCAACTTAACGATTCAACTGTTGAAACAAATTTTAACATTGATAATAATTTTAGAAAACGTGAGTTTTTATAACTAATACCTACATTTTTTTTAAGTTTCAAAGTTTGAATATTGAAGATTGTTAGTAAATATATAAGTAGGTGTATATTTAAAAAAAATTAAATATGTTAGTTGCTATTAAAACTAATTACTATTTATAAACCATAAATTATATTTTCCCTTTATTAAAACATAATTATTTTTGCATATTAAAACATATTATATCCTAAAACCAGCCGTACAATAAGCGATAAAGTTTCCATTTAGTCGAAAATATCAATTCTTTTCCTTGTTTTACATTTGTCACCATACATTAATTTAAAAACAGTTAAACATTTATGTAACTTATTTTATTTATAGGTACGCAAATTATGCAATACAGTTATGAAATAATGCACTTTACTGTTTTATATTATTTTTAAAATGTTATGGAAAACTTTGTTATTTTATTACTTTCTTCATAGTGTCATTGTGTTTAAATGTGCGGTGCCACCCAAAATATTTTTTTTCTATTTTAAGTCGCTTACAGAGCTATAAAAGCACCCAATTGAGTTCTTTTACAGAAATTTGAGTTCTTTTATAGAAATAGAACAATTTTTATTCCGAACGGTGGTAACACTGATAACGTCCAAGATGTCATTGCCTTCGGTGTGCATTAATTTAAATCATAATGAATGTTCAGTAGATTTATTTACCTACTTATTTTTATTTCCACCCATTTTTTTTAAAGAAACGTATGATAAATGTACTAATTAAACTTAAACTAGCATTTAAACCAAAGTTTAATGAAAATATTGCCATCTTAGCAATTACACTTCAAAATTCCCTAAATTTAAAAACTCGCGAAATTTTATTTTAAAATCAATCTGAACAGCCCAAAATAGAAAAAATAGTATAAAGAATTCGTTTTAGAAGGCATTTTAGCGACTCGTACTCGTCTTATAAAATGCGTCTTCTGAAACTAGTTCTTTAATATACTATTTCTTACTACACCGCGAATTGTGTTATCTTGAATAACGATGGTTTTTTACAGTAACTACCGTTAAGAAATTAATTTGTTCATACTTAGAAATTTTATTTTCGTCCTTGTTACATACAGGATGGAACGTTGCGCATTAATGATTCGCAACCTTTGCGTTCTTTTTCTTTGTAAAAAAAAATGTAGAATTGGAAATAGGAATGTTGGTGATTTGCAACGTTTTGGTAAAATCATTGTTTCCTAAAATGATTGTTGTTTTCAATTTTTTAATTAAATATTCCAAAGGAAAAGAAAAATTTTAAACTTTAATGTGTAGAGATATTTTTCCTTCAAAATGTGAGTAATGGATTTAGAACAAACCTAAATTATTTGGGAAATGAAATTGGGTTGTTTAAACGTTTAATTAGTTTCGAGCCTATGAAACTACGAAATAATTTTATTGTTTTATAAATTTACTTTACATTTCAAAATAAGCAAATAAGGATATATTTGCTATATTTATTTAAACATTGTATGCTTTCTACATAAATTATTTATCAAATTATATATAGTTTGCTACAAATTTGATTAACTTGATTTAAGTATAAATTAAATTAATTTTAGCGTTATTACAACAAGTTATAATTGTTACAACAACCTTAGTAGAGTAAGATTTAAGTAACATATTTCTTTTACAAACAGGATGGTAAAGAGTTAAATTAAGTAATGAATTGTATGACCGTATATTAAGGTTACCTAGTGATAGTAAAAATAAAAACCCAATACAATCATTAACTCTTGGGTACACGCAGATACATTGCATGTACTGAATTGGATGTACTCATTAAATGGATGTTTAAGAAAATTGTATCTTATTGTTTAGTCAAAAACGTAAAAATATCCAAAACACCGTCTTTAAAACCATTCTTTAAACTCGTTGCCATTGGTCTGACGTCAACACTCGTATAAATGGTGGTTTGTTTACGTTTTACGCTTGATTCAGTGGTAATCTTTGTGTTTACTGGAATTAAAAGCGGGTGTTTATAATTGTATGACATCGGAAGAGTTTGTAAAGGCCTGTTCGAACAACATGCTGTTTTTACTAATGCTTATGATGATGGACTTGATTAAGAATGACGAACGATTCAATTCCGCGGAGATTGGAGGTGTAAAATCTACATCGTTAGTAATACATAATTCACATTAGGTAGACACGTTTTATTTCAAAATGAATTTGTTCTTCATATAATTACTACAGGATGCCGTTAAGTTAAATTGGCAGTAAAGGATATATTCGTACATTCAAAACAACAATATTAGGAGTGAAGATAAAGCCGTTAATCTCCAAGCCATACTGTTAATAATCAAACTTTTTTCACTATATAAATAAAAAAAAATGCAATACAATCAATATTTTAATAATTATGTATCAATACTATAGTTATTTTGTTAAACACATGTTTTACTTTAAAATTTGTATAATTTAACAAAAAATATGTAGTATATACAAGAATGAGTTTATTTATATAGTAATAGCATAGTTCAATAAATTAATAGTTTAATTATAGGTTACTGTTTAACTTTAACACTAACATTCTTAATTACACTTTAATAGGTTTTGATGGTCTGTAATTCTAATGATCAACGACAAGAATGGGTTTATTGTGTCGCTGATGAACTTAACTAGGAAGCCATTCGTATACAATTTATATAGTGATATTTATTATGTGGATTTTATGTTTTTATTACTACTAAAAAGATTCAAAAGTGATAAGTATTTAATGAAATCATTGACACAGCTGATTAAAATGATCAATATTTTGCAATTTTTATAGCTTTGTTTTGAATTGTAGACGAAACGAACTTCTTTTTGTATTGTTTTAGGAATTTTGTAAATAATAATAATTAAAACTGCAGAACGTATTTAAGCAGAAAGCGCACTGAATCGGCTCGGCTCGGTCCGTTCGGAACGGCACGGTCGGCAAGTTTTGCTATACATGAAATTAAATGCATCGCCGCGCATTGCTTCGGTTGGCAGGTTTAGACCAGTCGGATCGTGTCGGCATCGGCAAAGAATGATATGAGATAACTTGCAATCATCATTATGTCTGACGAACTTTCAATTGAAAGTGTGCGAGAGTATATTGTATTAAGTAAATTAGAAAATAAGTGGTAAAACTATCCATCATTTCTCTTTTAAAATTAATGTTATAGTTCCAGAACCTTTTTATGTTATCCCATTTTATCGCAGAATAAGGCAATCATAATGTCTTTGTCAGATTCTGATGAAGTAAAACTAATTTTTTTAATTAAGTTTCTTAAATTGATTCACGTTTGTGCTAAACTGCTGCTAAAGACAAACTAAGTGAAAATGCCAATTTAGTGCGCGGCATACACTGTCCATCCGACCGTGCCGTTTCGAGCTGACCGGGCCGAGCCGATTCAGTGCGCGTCCTGCTTTAGCATAAATTTTACAATTGTCACTTTAAATTTATGATGCATAGATATTAATTCTGTTACTATCAATCAATCAATCGATTTATTTGTTCTTTAAAAATTAACCAATGAATTCGGTTTTTATCTCTACCATAACTTATGGACTATGATTTACAAATATTCAATATATTTACAGTAGTTAAATTTGAACAAACATAAAAACTAAAATTTTCTTTGTCTTTTAACTTATTTTTATATATTAAATGTAACTTTTGTTCTATTTTCATTATTTTTCGTTTTCTTTCTTTCAACCATTTCCTTCTTTTTACTACCTCTTTCATCTAGTTTAAACCTTCTCCTTTTTCCCCAAGTAAAATTTTATTTCTCCTTTCTTCCTCTCTCAATTCCACACAGTCTTCTGTAAGATGTTTTATGTTTTCCCAGTAATTCCCACACATTCTGCCCAATCTCTCTTAATCTTTTTTCCAATACTGATTTTCGTTTTCCTTATTTGCTAATCTAAATCTAGTTTATGTCCTTTGTTCTTGTATTGTCAATCCTCCTGTTATGTACTGTGATATCCTTTCCCCATTATATCCTTGTAATTCATATTGTATCTTCCTTTTCTTATCTTCATTCTTTGTCCTTGCAGTTGATTATCTTTCTCTCTTTGTGTTATTTCTTCTTCCAACTTTCTTCCTTCTCTTCTTAATCTTCCTACTTCTTCCCTCGCGTAACCTCCTCTTCTATAATATACTTTTCTTTCTTCTTCTCTATGTTTTATTTTTGAAATTCCATCTCCTTCCAACATTCATATAATATTTCATTTTCTTTTCTTTCCTCCATCCTCTTCTCAAACCTTAACGCTCTCTTTCCTGTTTCTATTCTTATCTTTTCTAATTTTATTTCTTCTTCTATTAAGTATCCCGGCGTTTTTCTTCCAGATCTAGTGTCCATCTCCAATATCTTTCCTGTATTTTTCTAACTCTTCTCATTCTTTCCACCCCAAATTTCTGCCCCATACATCATTACGCTCTTAACCAG
The DNA here is from genome assembly GCA_030710515.1 of Abscondita cerata. Classification (NCBI taxonomy): domain Eukaryota; kingdom Metazoa; phylum Arthropoda; class Insecta; order Coleoptera; family Lampyridae; genus Abscondita; species Abscondita cerata. Next base: position 477,310 of record JALBCR010000157.1, on the reverse strand, counting down.
TTTCTCAGATAACCATTATCTCTTTTCTATATCATGCCCAAATACCTTTTCTTCTATCCTCCATATTTGCTTTATTATTTTGTTTCCTTTCTGTCTTAAATCTTTTATCTGGTCATTGTCTTTATTATCATGTCTTAAAACGTATCCCAGGTATTTATATCTATCTACTTTTTGATTTCTTCACTTACCCACCACCATTTGTCCTTTGTCTCCCTCCCTTTATTCTTCTTGAATATTATTATTTTTGTTTTTTTTACGTTTACCTCCAGTTCTTTCTTCTCTAAATATCTCTTGGTTATATTTATTGCCTTCTTTATCTCTTTTCATTCCTTGTAAAGAGTACTATATCGTCTGCATATGCTAAAATTATTAGACTTTTTCTTTCTACAGTTATTCCTCCAACTTGACCTTTCTGTAGTTCCTTCTCCAAATCTTTTATATGCAGATTAAATAACATTGGGCTTAGTGGACAACCTTGTTTTAGCCCCTTCTCCGTCCAAAATACTTTCCCTAGTTTTCCCTTTACTCTTACTCTGCATCTTGTTTCCATATATATATCTTCTATTGCTTCTATTATGTCTTTACTTATTTCCTCTCATCACTTCCCATAGTATCCTTCGTTCCACTCGGTCAAATGCAACTTTTATGTCTATAAACACCGCAAAAACTTTTCCTTCTTTCTTCCCTATTTCTTTATTTATAACTTGTTTTAGTATGTAGATGTTGTCTATTGTCCCCCTTTCTTTTTTAAAACCTGTTGGCCTATCTGGTATTATTTTTTTTCTTCTACCTCTTTTTCCAATCTTGTTCTTAATATCCCTCCCTATATTTTGTACCCTACGTTCGTTAAGCTCACTCCTCTGTAGTTTTTAGCTTCTTGTGTATCCCTTCTTTATAAATTGGGCATATAATAGCTTCTCTCCATCTTTCTGGAAGCCCTTTACCTTGCCATATCTTTTCTAATACTTTCCTTATTCTTTCTCACATTTTTTGTCCTGTATATTTCCACTGTTCCCCTTGTGTTCCATCAGTATTTCCGGCTTTTCTTCTCTTCAATTTTCTCAAGGTTTCATTCAAGTCCTCTTTTCTTATTCCTTCTATTCTTTTTTTTTCTTCCATTTTTCTGCTTTCCACTATGTACTTCTCTTCCTCTCCTTGTATCATACTTTTTATGTGTTTTTTCATGTTTCTTCATTTAATGTTACCTCTCTCCTTTTTCCGCTTTGTTTTCTTCAATTTACTAATTCCCATGCCTGCCGTTCATACCTGATTTGCTTTATCTTCTGTTCTATCACCTTTCCATATTCCACTTTTCTCTTCTCACATACTTTTTGAACTTTGCTCTTATGTATTTATATTCTTATACACTTATTTTCTCTTTCTGTATATTCTTCTTCCTTTTCTCATTTCTTTTTTTGTCTTCTCACATTCTCCATTCCACCATTCCGTCTTTATTCCCATTTTCTCTTCTCCTTTCTTGAACTTTATCTTCTCCGTTGCCTTTTCCATTACACTATTATATTCTTGTTCTCTTCCTCTACCTCTTCTGATGATTCTTGTTCTACTTTCACTTTTTCTTATATCTTTCCTTACTTTTTTTAGTCTATATTTTTCTTTCTCACCATTCTGCATTTTCTTCTCTCTTTAGTTCTTCCTCTCCTCAAACGTCAAACGTTTGATTAACTTAAATATTTGTAATGTCACACTCCACTATCTCCGGAAGCTAAATGTCTAGGGTTAATTATGGATAATACGTTTAGATATGAAAAACAAGTTAATTTATGTATAAAAGAGCATATGCTAATCTTAAGCTTATCTATCTTCACAGATCTTATCTATCTAGGCAAACTAAAGATACGTTGTGCAAAGGACTTGTCCTCTCACAATTCACATATTGCTCTGAGATATATCACTCCTGCATTACCAAAGATACTTCTAACAAAATTCAACGCGTGCAAAATTCCTGCTTGAGACTTATCTTTGGAATTCGAAAGTACGATCACATATCTTATAAGCTGACTGAGATCTTTTGGCTGAACATGTACAATCGTAGATTTTTACAAATGGCTTGCTTATTTTATGAGATTATTAATAACTTGCAACCTTCATATTTAGTTCATAAGATTATTTATCGCACGCTCGTCCATAACATTAACACTCGCTTTAGAGGGTTAATCAGTACTCCATCACATCGTTCCACTCTCTTTAAGCGTTCCTTCTCTTATCAAATAGCAATTACTTATAACAGCCTACCAGATAATATCAAAAAATGCCGCCTATGTATATTTAGGAATAAGTTGCACCTCATGTTACTAGATAAACAATATTAATCAACCGTATTAATTTTAATTTTTTTATTAATTCAACTCCATTATATTGTATATGAATGTTTGCCCTTAACAATTATATATTTTTTTCTTTTGTTTCTTTTTGATCAAGGTTCGATGGAAGAACAAATAGTCAATTATTTGAATCGCGCCTTGAGATTATTTGTTTTATACACCATTATTACTTTTTTTGGTTTTTTTTCTTATCATACTGTATAAACAAATAATAAAGACGTTATTATTATTATTATTAAAATTGCTTCTATCGGTTGGTGATCCGAGTCCATTTCATCTCCTATTCGTATATATTGTATATCTTCTTTACTAGTATCATTTACAATTACATAATCTATTACTGAACTTCCCATTCCCTCTATATATGTTAATTCTCCTTTTTCGTCTTCCTCCATGTTTCCATTTAATATTGTCCATCCTCTCTCTTCACACATTTCTAAAAGTTTTCTGCCTTGCCCGTTTATTTTTTGTCCTTTGAGTTTCTTTGTTTTTGTTCCCCATTTATTATCATCTCTCCTTCTTTCCCAATTCTGGCATTAAAATCTCCTCCAATAATGAATAAATAATAAAGATGCCTTGATAAAGACGGGGCCTTTCTCGTCGAAACGTAGGCTTTAATGAAGTACGTGAGTTTTATTAAGTTATCCTCACACCGCAATCTCCAATTGAAGGCTCCTACCCATTAGAAGAAACCACAAGATATATTATTTGACGGAGAATACCTTAATAAATCAGTAATTTTTAGTAGTAACAACTTTCAAAATCTTTTAGGCCTTCCGAAACGCTCAATAGGAAATGCGTGATAAATTGGAAATCTATAAAATAAAATGTAAAGATTGTAACCACGTATATACTATAAGGTAAACCAAGACACCTATTAAAACTCGTTTTAAAGAGCACTTAGCTCATGTCAAATATCATTGCTTAAACAAGTCCAGTGTTGCCATGTATATGTTTGAAAATAACAATAGAGTAGGCGACATTAAATCAATTAAGAAAGTAGATAATAAAAACAAATTTGATTCGTATGAAAGTTTGGAAATTTTCAAAAACAATTGTTTGCTTATGAATTATGATGATCACTGATCACTAGGTTTTTCGGAATTATTCAATCTTATATAGGAATCAATAAGACGCAACGATGCGTTACACGCAGATAGTATATATTAGCTTCATTTTACTTTTATTTTTAGTGTCAGTTCGCTGATGATGATAATTTAGTCATTGAAACACGTGTTTGAGTATAGTTTTTGGTGCAATTTTTTGGTGTTTTCTTTTTTGTTACTATGATACATACTCATACAAATTTTGGGTTAATACTACCGAAATAAAATGAAAAACATTTCTTTTTGTCGCACTTCTTTTTGTTGATCTGTAAATTTTGTCTTCGTGCGACAAAAAGTCTTGTTAAAACACTTGTGCTTTAATACACTATTCCAATTTTTTTCATAAAATTGAATTTAAAATTTTTATAGTTTTGGCCCAGTTTCAAAAATATTTTGTATTTGTGCTTAATTGTAGAAGCTTTAAGCTAGGTATCAATTAATTACAACTTGCAGTAGTTATTGCTGTTCCCAGAATATTAATAGTTTGTAATTGCTACAAAATATATAAACATCCTGGAAGATATAAACTAAAACCTAAATTTAATAAAGTTAGACAATTGGAAATCTAGTTTATTTTTCAGCAGAACGGGAAAGTACAAAATGACTTTTAGAAAGTAAAATTTTACTATTAAATGTGTTTCTAGCAGCTCTGATTCTATATTAAATGTATTTAGTGTAGAAATTATGAAAAATAAAAATAACTTCAATCGGGAAGATGGTTACCGATTAAGCAACACGTGGAAACTAACTCTTCACAAAAACAAAGAAAACAAATGTCACCACAAAATTAGTCAACACCAAACAGAAGATCAACCAACCATCGAAAACCAACCACCCGTCACTGATCGACATCAACCAACCGTAGCGGAACATAGGTATATAACGAGGAGCAGAAGACAACAACATCAGTCTAACAGCATGGTTAGCGAAACGTCAAGCAGAGAACGTAGGAAGGAAGGACGAACACGGCTGAACCCGGAAGATAATAATCTAAATGACAACAGCCGCGAAAGCTTACATTCATACATTAGACGCCTCTACGGGGAGGATATCTACCAGGAAACTGGATAAGTTACGGAAGAGGAAGAATCAACTGCTATCCTCATTAGCATATCTACGACGATGCCGAGACCAGGAGGTGACGCCTACTTTTGTGAAAATTCGCCATCATATCGCAACAAATCGTGCAAGAAGAATCATAGAACGTAGTGAGAAGGCACTAACTCGAGAAAGAGTACGTTATACTTACCATTAACTACATATAACGTCAACAGAACTATACCAGCTACATCTACAACTGAGCAGCATACTGGATAAAGAAACATGGAACGCCATAGATCTCATCAGCTACGAACATGGGGAATACCACCTAAAATCAACCACTAACAGGCATATCAAGTTTGTGAAATTAAGTACCAAGCACCAGCAAACCAGCTATAAATTGGACCAAAACAAAACAGTTGTAAACTTGTCGGACTACCACTCACCGAAGACTGCATATCAATTCTGTCAAAAGGGATGAACTACGCCATTGCTCCAAGCAAGATACCCACTGAAGAGATAATAGCAGAAGTGGAAAGTGTCATCAGAAAGCTTCCGGTTGAAGAAGCAGAGAAAATACGCTAGGAGACTTGTCGGATTTTACAACGTTCCAAAGCTCCAACTAGGAACATCACTCGCGCAGAAGAAATTGCATTAAAAGGACTCAGAAGCAACGCTACAGTAGTCATGAACACCGAAGACTACAAAATGAAGATCAAATTACTACCGGATCCACAACTTTACACCAAGTTAAAAGGAGATCCAACCAACAAAATTGAAAAACAAACGAGAGTCGCAATCAAACATTCAGCTATACCAGTCGATCAATATCGTCAACTGCTACCTACCGAGACCAGGCCACCTAGACTATACGGATTACCAAAAATTCACAAATTTGGTAACTCCCTAAGACCAATTGTCAGCACATGTGGATCTCCAACTTATGAACTGGCCCGTTACGTGGTTAAGTTTCTACAAACGTACATGGGAAGAACTGAATTTTTTGTGAAGAACTCCGAACACTTCGTCAAATTACTGATCACTCTGGAAGTAACCAATGACGATATACTAGTTAGTTTTGATGTAGAATCGCTATTCACTAACGTACCAGTCGACGATACACATAACATCATAAAACAACTGTGCTCAACCCGTGGGTTAAAAGAAGACATGCCAGAGCTAGCAAGAATCTGTCTGAATACAACTTACTTTCTATGGAACGTAGATTTCTACGAACAAAATCAGGTGCAGCCATGGGATCACCATTATCACCGGTTATTGCGAATATCTTTATGGAAGCATTCGAGCAAGAAGCCATTCAATCCTGCGAAAAGAAACCGAAATGCTGGTTCAGATACGTGGACAATACCTTTGTCATATGACCTCACTACTTTCTAATAAAGATAACCTGCCGAAACTCTCAACGAAAGGGGTCTACTAAATTGACTGTTTATGTGGAAAGGTCTACATTGGTCAAACCGGGCGCAACATAAAATGCAGATTAGAAGAACATCACCGAGACGCCAAGTCCAGAGCGGTAGATAAATCAGCATTCGCAGAACATCTACACGAAAAAGGAAAACACATCATCAACTTCAAGGAAACTTAAGTTCTATCAAGGACTAACAACTGCTATCCAAGGATCATCAGAGAATCCCTAGAAATTATGAAAAATAAAAATAACTTCAATCGGGAAGATGGTTACCGATTAAGCAACACGTGAAAACTAACTCTTCACAAAAACAAAGAAAACAAATGTCACCACAAAATTAGTCAACACCAAACAGAAGATCAACCGACCATCGAAAACCAACCACCCGTCTCTGATCGACATCGTAGCGGAACATAGGTATATAACGAAGAGCAGAAGACAACAACATCAGTCTTTAGAGTAACTTCTGAAGAAGCTAACAGCATGGTTAGCGAAACGTCAAGCAGAGAACGTAGGAAGGAACGACGAACACGGCTCAACCCGGAAGATAATAATCTTAGTGACTACAGCCGCGAAAGCTTGCATTCATACAATGTGAACCATGTTGTGCTAAACAGTCTACAACGGCACTACTGATTAAAGCGAGTTTCTGCAAAAACTAATTTATATATTTTTGCAAACTTTATAACTTAAACACACAATAAATACAAAACGTTAGCCCAGTGAACATATGGTTTAAGTCCTTGTACAAGTATAAACTATAGAAATTTATACAACTTTCAAGTTTGACTTAGAAAATAATTATCTCAAAGTTGGTTGCTGGTGAAAATTTAAGATTATTCTACAAAGGAGTAACAAAATAAGGACTAAAGAATTTATTTACGACCCTATCCCATAAGTAGGTCCCGTCACAAAAAAAATAATGTCTTATGCTTGTGCTCAACTGGAGAAACTTCAAGATACAAATCAATTAATAGTATTTAACAACTTGCAGTAGTTATTGCTCTTGTCAGAATATTCCTAAAATTTGCTCGACATTTGGTGTTGCAATGGTTCGAGGTAAAACTGCTACTGAAGATTTGCCGAAATCTGTGTCTGAAATGGGAAAAATTTTGATTTGTCAAGATATACGATGCTTAACATAATTAAGATATTAAAAACAATTAAATGCATTGCCTAAAAGCCTTTTTATGGAAGAAAATCTGAAATTACTGATATTAGTGCCCTATTTCGAAGTCTACATCAAAACCCGGGTCTTTATTAACCTGAATTAAGTATTTTGTAAAGTCAATTAACAAAAAATTAAGGGCCGGTTGTATAATGTACGATTGACCACAGGTTGAGACTAAACCGACGGTTGAATGCAGCATTGCGTTGTATAAAGTAAGGTTGGAATGACACCGAAGGTTGAATTGATGGTTTCGTCAACCGGCACTGCGAGTACCGATTAACGTATTCAAGCTTTAGCTCGAGCAGTTCTGATGACGCTGACTGGGGTATCAATGATGAACCCTTGTTATTAAATAGAAGCAGTAAATCTTCTAATTCGGAAGAAGAATTAGAATTAATAAATAGAATTAGGATTTCGCGTACTTTTCGTGTGCGCCCTGATAATTTTAACAGATGGTCAGATGTAGAATTTTCTGTTAGATATCGTTTGAAAAAAGCAACAGTAGTGACTTTGTTAACGGCTATTGAAGGTTACTTGGTGCATACAACTAATAGGTAAGCAGTGGTTAAAATTTATGAAACCAATATTAATCACATTTTTGTAGAAACCATGCTGTGTCACCGATGAACCAGCTTCTGTTAACATTGAGATTATATGCGACAGGAAATATGTTGATTGCAGTAGGTGACTTTAGTGGTATAGATAAATCCACTTCAAGCAGAATTGTACAAAAAGTTACAAGTAGTATTTTACAATTGTCCAGATTGTACATCCACAGTGTGTCTACTTAAGTTGGACTCATATGGGAAACTTTTTTATTATTAGTTTTAGGAAAAAAAGTTATCCTTAAATAAAGTTCTGCATTATCTAAAACTTAAAATGCAATCATTAGATATTTCTTATTTTAAGCCGTATACGAAGTTTGTCAAAAAATATTAATCTTACTCAAGATACAATACAGAAAAATTTTATAAAGTAAAAATTGTCCGAACACATTAATAAATAGAAAGGTTATCGTATTTTTAACAGATGAGAGAGATAAAGTCAGTATTGAAATTTACGTTTACAAATATACTAAGTGACATAGAAAGAAGAACAACCAGTAATAATGAATTTATTTGAACAATTTTTGGTATACTAGTGTATACGAATTAGATTAGTAATCGATCACAATTTGATAAAAATTAAACTGTTAACTTCTTCAAAAAACTTAATAATGTGTTGCTCCACCACGATGTCTTGTGCACTCATTAACACGTCTGGGCATACTTCTAATGAGGTGATCGATTTCTTCTTGAGTTATCTCATCCCATGCTATCTGTAACTGATGCTGCAAAGCCGCTAGAGTTCGTGCAGGGTGAGGTAAATTGAGTAATCTTCTTCCCATAATGTCCCAGACGTGCTCGATGGGCGAAAGATCGAGAGATCTTGGTGGCCAAGGCAACAAAGTAATTTCATTGGCCTCAAAATGAGCTAAAGAAACCCTAGCAACATGAAGTCGTGTGTTGTCTTGTTGGAATGTGCTGTTGGGGATGGTCTGAACATCAGGTACAATATAGGGGTCTACGACCTCATGGATGTAGCGCGCAGCGGTCATGTTACCTCTAATGAAGACCAAAGGTGACCTACTTCCAATAGCAATAGCTCCCCATACCATAACTCCAACTGTGTGGTGCACATGCCTATTCACAGATAATTGGGGATCTTGTCTTTCACCGCGCCGTCTTCTCACCCTGCACGACCGTCATGCATACCCAAACAGAATCTGGATTCATCACTAAAGACAATTGAATTCCATTCTTGGTCTCAATTTGTCCGTTCTCTACACCACGCTAGACGATAACGTCGATGCTCTGGAGTCAGCGCTAGCACAAAAAGGGGACGGTATGAAGAGAGCCCAAAGGTTCTTATCCGTCTATAAATGGTTCGCATCCCAATTGGTCTTCCATGTTCTTCAAACCACTGGTCCGCAATCGCCCGTGTAGAAGAGAAGCGGTCCCGTAAAGCTAATAGTCTAAGACGGCAATCTTCGCGTTCTGTAGTTCTTCGACGACGTCCTGTACCTCTCGCTCTTTGTGTACGGCCGTCTTGGTTCCATGCCCGAACACAGACTACCACAGTGTTTAAACTCCGTTGCGTTCTAGCGGCTATATCTCTCATAGACAAACCAGCCTCACGCAATCCCACAATTCTACCCCTATCAAACTCGCTTAATTGCCAAAAATTATGGCGACTTCGCACTGGAGGCATTGTGATTGAATTAAAGAAGCTCTTTGAAATGCAATTTAAATCGCTTAAATGACAACTGTACTTACAAATGCTTAATTCATTGTTTTAGGGCTACTTAATCGTAAGTGTTTTTGAATGAGGTTAACAAAACAACCGCTAGGGCAATATGGCTGAAAAACTGATCGTTTTTATCTTAATATAAACATATATATTCCCAAAAAAAATTACAAAATATTCATTATTACTGGGTGTTCTTCTTTCTATGTCACTTGGTATACTTTATAATGTAAAACGTAAATAATCACCAAATCTTAATTTTCATGCTAAATAGCTGTAATTGCATATTTGAATATAACTTTTAATTTTAAACAACTTTACTTCATAAATTTTTTTTGTGTATTGTAAAAATAAAAGGTACTTTACTCTAGAGTAAGATTAATATTTTTTAACAAACCTCGTATACGGCTTAAAATAAGAAATATCTGATGATTGCATTTTAAGTTTCAAATAAAGCAGAACTTTTATGAAGAATAACTTTTTTTCCTAAAACTAATAATACAAAAGTTTCTCATATGAGTCCAACTTAAGTAGACACAATGTATATGCCTAGAAACGCTGAGGAAATATCAAAAAGTAGAATCGGTTTTTATAGTATTGCTAGATTCCCTGAAATCATAGGAGCAATTGATTGTACCCACAAGAATCAGAATACAATCACCAGGTATGAAGGTTTCTGCTCTAATGTTAATTATTACTATTATGTTTAGGCGGGGACAATGCTGAATATTTCAGAAATAGAAAGGGATATTTCTCATTAAATGTTCAAGTTGTTGGAGATGCTTCCCTTCGCATTTTGGATATTGTAGCAAGGTGGCCTGGATCAACTCACGATCAAACAATATTCAATAATTCTCAAGTACATGCCTGCTTGGAGAGAAATGAATTCAATGACAACATCGTTTTGGGTGATACAGGTTATGCATTGCAGAAGTATTTAATTACTCCCTTGTTACATCCTTCAACACCTACTGAACAGTTGTTCAATGAATCTCAAATCAGAAACAGGAATCCAATAGAAAGATTATTTGGGGTATGGAAACGACGTTTTCCAATTATAAGTAATGGCATGAGATTACAATTAGAAACTGTACAATCAGTAGTAGTTGCATGTGCAGTGTTACATAATTTTGCAAAGAATCACAATGAAGAAGAGCCATTAATAGATCCTGATGTAATTGTACCTCCCGAGGATATTGAAATTCCGAATATAACTGCACCTGTTGCTGCACCACAACACAATTTTCGACAAACTTTTATTAATTATTTTGCGGAGTTGCATTAATAATACATTTATTTTAATTTCACTGATTTTATGAGATTTAAAATTTGTAATGATAATAATTCGTTTTCAACTTCCTTTCAATATTTTGTAAATCCAATTTTTCATTTAATAAATGTTGTCCTTGTAAAGGTTCTTTGTGTAATTCTTCATTACGTTGATCTTCCTTTATTAACTTTCTCTTCAGTGCTAATAATTGAGATTTTGCAATTGTTATTTCTTGTAGCGCCTTTGTAGATGTTGAACCAGCTACAAAATAATTAGCAATCAACATTTAAAATACACTTGTAAAAATACCAACTTTGTTTTGTTTCTATATTTTTTTCTCATTCTTAGAATGTTATGCTTTTTAGTTTTTAGTAGAGAAGGACTATATGTACTCCAATTTATAACATTCATATATTAGAATACATACAGTTACCTACCATTTATTTGCATATCATCACAATTTTCTTGTATATTGCTAACAACAATATAATCAACCTATAAATATAATATACAATTATTGTGAAATTTAAAACTTAATATTTACGTTAGTCATGGTGCACGGATTTTCTACTACAGTTGTATCTGTAATTTTTGTAACATCACCAATGCAGGTGGTACACAGTTTTTCAAATTTCCGTTCAGCGGCTCACATTGAGATAATAAATCACCTTTACATGACACTGAATCTGTAGTGATTTCTTTAGCTGTTAATGCTGTATTTTAAACAATGAGAGAACTAAACAAAGTACACATTTTCAAAGACTTCTCTTACATATAAAACTATCGCTATCTCCCAGTCGAGGCTCCATTCCTTGTACTGACAGATGTATAATCGCCTTTATCTTTTCATAAATATCTCTTATGAATGTTTTTACATCATCTTCAACAGGCCCACCCTCGGTCCTATACAAATTCTGTATTTGCCTCGTAAAATAGTGACTAGTTTTTTTTTAAATTGTGGTATTTTGTACGCAACTGTTCCATTGTTCTCGGTTCAGTAGCACCACTACTAAATTCTTCACATATGTTATTCCATACCGCATCGTGTAATATAGATGTAGTAAATTAAATTAGGTTAAAACAATACCTGTCTTTTACCTTTTCTTTCCACGTATATACATCGGTTTTTTACACTCCACCGTATTTTTATATATGTAAACCAAATTTACCAACGTACACACATCACCATCGCTGAAAACCACCCGTTTTGAATTACTGTTCGATTTCGACCGTAAATCAATATTTTACAATAACACAAAACAATAACAGTAATATTAACAAAAACTAATAACAATAATATTAACAGAAACAATAACGATAAAATAAAGATCAAAATTTGGAGGTTAATCAATCAGTAGCGAACTAAGGACAAACAGCAACAAACTATTCTGATTCTGATTGGCTGCAAGAAAATATCATGAATACCAACTATTACAAAAATCTTTCAACCAAAGGTTAGTCAACCGTAGCTGAACTGGCGATTATACAACACAAGTCTAAGTCAACCGTCGGTTGACTTTGAACCAGGGGTTGCTCAACCTTCGGTCAACTGTAAGATTTATACAACTAGGCCTAACTTCGCTTGCAACCAAACAGCAATAAAATAGATTACATGACCTGTGAGATAAATTTAATTGCATTTTCTTTCTGCAGAACCACGTTACTCTAATTTTCAGGTAAAGAGGAACCGTTGCTCACTAAAAGCAAAAAAGGAATAGGTTATAGTGAACAAAAGATTACATTGATTAGATTCCAGTTTCTAAAGGTAGAGTGATAAAGTACGATTTGAGGTTTGTAAAGATGATATTTGGAGTAAGGTTATATAATATGTAGAATTAGTTTACGGAAAATAAAATTGACATTTTTCATTGATACTTGAGGACATTATATAAAAAAATTTAAAACCATTTTTAAAAAATAATTAACAAAAACTAAGAATTCAAAAACGAATTGTAATATTTGTTCAATTTGACCTTGAAAATGTTTGCTTAATATTAGAGGAATTGTTATCAGAAACTTCTACGTCATTATGCTTAACAATCGAGTCATCGATCTTGAATGCTGGTTTTAAGCGATCTAAAGAAATGTTTTTAACTTTTCCATTAATTATCTTAATAGAAAAATATTTCTTATTTCTAGAAATAACTATATGGAGGTTTAACCGCATCTTGCCCCACGATACATGTTGACATTGACCTAACTCCTTACTAACAAAAATGGATTTATATTTTGAATTGTCCTTATTACAACTAAGTTTAATTGATTGAACATGTTCACGTAGTTTAGTTACTAATTTGAGCTGATATATTCTTTATTTGACCTTTCGAAAAAGAATTAAACAAGTTCAGCTGCACTTGCATCAATTTACATAGAAAAAGCAGGATGTAATCGAAGAAGAACCGTTGAAAATATTCAATCAATTTGATGATTTCGAATGTGACATAATTGAAGCCATCTTTCTAGTAAACCATTGGTTTGCGGATGGTAAGCTGAAGTTGTAGAACGTTTAATACCAAAAAAAATTGTTAATTCTTTAAGTAGAGATGACTCAAATTGTTTTTCTTAGTCACTTTTAGATATCTAAATCTCGAAATTCATTCTCTACAAAAAATCTTTGTAACTGTTTCAGAGGAAATATCTACTATCGGCGACGCTTCTGGCCATCTTGAAAGAGCACAATGCACGTTGAACAATACTTAAAATAAAACCAAAAATTAGGCTTGAAGAAGCAACTACATTGGTTGCGAAACGTCGCTTTAAAGCATGAACTGACAAATTCTTTTTTCTTCGCTTTCAGACGTCTGGCATAATTACACCATCAATACATCTTGGAAGACCCAACAACTAAAACTACAATACATAATTCCTTCTAAACAAGGCAAGGGTCCAACCATGTCTAGATGTATATGTTTGAATATAGATTATGACATTTGAAATTTTTCCATTGGACTAACGTTGTGACGAAAAAGTCTTAGATCCCTGACAAGACAGACACTGACGTGCCCAATCCCTACAATTTTTTTTTTCATTAATGGTCATGCAAGTCTTTGTTTCATAAGTTTGCAAGAACTTCTAATTCTAGGATGAGATAGATTAAGCAGGGTATCAAACGATAGTCGTCTAAATGATGAAGTAAGTTACGGGACAAATTTTATTATCAGAAATATAACAAAAATGTTCTTATTTTAATTTAATTTAATTTTACTTTAATTTGAGAATACGTTTCTTTAACCTTCTTTTAGGAGGGGCAATCAAACGCAAAACTTTAAGGTGCGATTTTAGCGACGTTTGGTGAAATTGGCCTGAGAAAATGCTCACATCGAGTACGAAACGTGTACTTAATGTAGATGAGTTATTTCTGAGATCTGAGCCTTCGGGTGTTTGGCATGTCTCTTTCTTATAATTTTAACAGTAAATCCACTCTTATGATTTGTGATACAGTACGACACCTATTAAATCAGTTTAATTGTTTTATTTATAAAAAAAATTTTACAGTAAGTATTTTACATATGATTATTATTAATAATGACTATGATGTTCATGATTATCATGATGGGCATGCGCTACAAAAGCGTGTTTGACGTGGGTTTCTGGGTGTTGGGCATGGCCTTTTCTTATGACTTCAGCATTAAATCCATTTTTGTGATCTGCTGTGTACTTTACTATACGAATAGTCCCATCTGATTCGTGAAGAGAATATTCTCCGTGAACTGCGTCACCGTCACGTGATTCGTGTTGGTTGTGATGATCATGAGTATGGTCATCTGACACTCCGTATTTGAAATGATATTTTGGATGTGCCTGTTACAAAACAAAAGTTAATTAACTGCCAACTTCTTAAATACACTCACGTAATAATCTACGTGATGTCCGTGATCGTGCCCGTGACTGTGAGACTGTTGATGATATCCGTGATCATTTCCTAATGAATGTGAAGAATAAGATGAACCACCATGTCCGTAGCTCCCATGTTGCGCTAAACAGGCAACAACGGCGCCGCAGATTAAAGCGAGTTTCTGCAAAACTTAATTTATTTAATTTTACAAACATATCTTAGCTTACAATAAACATTGTTGTCAATTACAAAAAGCAAACACAACTGCATTTGGTGACAAATCTGCGTTATTTATACCAAAATCAATACATTTATTTACAACACAACTTTCAAAATACAAATAAAAATCGCATAAAGAGAAATGAAACTATATTATTACATTAATATGTAATAAATTCATATCTATTTTTAGTAACTTATTGCATATTCATGCACGTAATACTTAAAACCCAAATGTTTGATAATACGCTACAAAAGTTTAGCCAAATAAACATTTGGTTCAGTTCCTTGTACGTAGGTAAAAACTATAAAAATTTAGGGAAATTTAAAGTTGGGTTTAGAAAAAGTTATTCCAAAGTTGGATTTGATAAAAATTTAAGGGTTTTCCTGCATTAAGTAACAAATCAATATTTTTGCGGTGTAAAATATCTAGTGAAACAATGAAAGAATTGATTGTCAGATAATTTAATAATAAAAAGAAATTACATTGATATTTTTTATTTACTTTGTGCTTTTGAATTAAGAATGTTACCTATTTTAATAAAATTATTTATTGTTGATACTATTTTTGAAACTACACACCTATCCAGTTAATGTTATCATTATTGCACACTTGGATCGTAACAAATGTAGTATGGTTGAATTTATTTATCGAAGGGCAGCCAAAAAATGTTTTATTAAACAGGTTGTCTCACTTAAAAAGAGTTGAGGTCACGTGACCGGAAGTGAAGGAAAACCTAGTAGTCTTTTTATAGTAAATTTTTGACAGTTTATAGCCAAATTGTCATGTGAACAGTTTTTGAAGTATTGAACTGTCAAAAAATCGTGGAATACCCTGTATACACCATTGACGTTTTTTAGTGTAAAAAACTTGTCCTTTTAAGTACCCTTTGGGGTTGGAGGTTGTGGTTTAAAAAATTCAATCTTTTACTTAAAACTGGTCGACATTTCGCTTTTGTGTGGGAGCTTTTCCAAAGCTTTGTTTAGTAAAAGTTGATAGCCACAAAAATACATTTAACATCCATAAATAAATAGATAGACGTCACATTTATTAAATGTAACTTAATATCAAAATAGTGTATGCATCTGGAAATGTATTTTTTGTGACTATTAACTTTTATTGAACAAAGTCTTGAAAAAACTCCCGCATGAGGGCGAAACGTCGGCCATTTCTACGTAAAAGATTAAATTTTTCAAACCAGAACTTCTAACCCCAAAGGATCCCTAAAAAGGACAAGTTTATTAAGTTAAATTAAAAATTGGAGTAATTAACTTACCTTAACGTTTTGTAGTATTTGTGCATCTCACACTATTTTCTACTGTTAGTCCTATTTGAGCAAAACAACAACAATGGCGTCTGATGTAGAAGACGGTGTTGACGAGCTTCAAATTAAAAGTCAGAAAAGTATCAAAAAGTGTGAATTTTGTAATAGTGGAGTCCGTTCAGTAATTAAATGTGTAAAATGCGGTTTCGCTATTCACACGAAATGTTTTGAAGTTTTATCTAAATTTGTAAATGTAAACAAAGTGAATTGGAGATGTAAATCTTGCACAGAAAATACGTCCTCGGATCAAGATGAAGATATTACGCAAAACACCTACAGTGCAAATGAAGAAATTGGCCATCTTAAGCGTGAGTTACAAATTCTTAATGACTTAAATGGTGAATTAAAATCTAACAATTTATTATTAAAGTTAAGGTTAAATGAAATTGATGATAAGTTTAGTGATAAAAATTGTGGAAAACTTCCCAATCTTTATTCTTTAAAATCAAAAGGTGGAGCATCCAACAACTTATAGTTCTGTATTAAGAAATTCTACAATTAAAACTTCATCGGTACTTATATTAGAATCAAAGAATAATGCATGTAATATTAATACTTTCAAACGTGATATAAATCCGGCTGACCTCGGACCCGGTATTTCTAGCATTAAGGAAGGAAGTAACGGAAAACTTATACTGCGTTGTGTTGATAATGATCATTTAAAAACCGTAAAAGTAAATATTGAAAATCTGTTGGATCGTCTTTTAGTGTTACAAGTCCAACTAAATTATTTCCTCGACTTAAGATTCATAATCTAGAACCAACACTAATTTCGAACGAAGACCTCGCTCAGTCTATTTTCAAGCAAAATAACGTTGATGTCGGAAAATTATCTCAATTTAAAATTATACGTAAAATAACCAAAGGTGATAATACCAATTTAATCGTGCAAGTTTATCCTGAATTGTGTAAATTTCTCCTGCATAATAAATCTTTATACATTGGATGGCGCAGGTGTTTTGTTACTGAATTTTTGATATAAAACGTTGCTTTAAATCCGGGATTCCCAAAGTGGTCCAGGTGGACCCCCAGGGGTCCACGGGAGCCCGATAGGGGTCTACGCTTGCGTGGAAAAAATGGGGGTCCACAACTCGTTAACGGGGGGTCTATAAAAATGTATTAGGTGACCCGACTTGACTTCTCCTATGAATAAGGGAGACAATAATATATATAGGCAGACAATATTATAAGAAGCTTGACTTCTCCTATGAATATAGGAAGACAATATTATAAGAAGCTCAGCAATTGTTTTTGTAAGAACTTGCATATTCCATATTCAGAAAGAGCGTGTCAAGACTCGCCGATGCCGCGCCGCCCGCCCGCCTAGTTAAAGTCGTGTCTGAACTTGCATGAACTTGTTGAATTTTTCTTTAATATAAATACGAATGCGAATGATAAACATTACTCCGTTGGTTTCCGGAATTTCAAAAAAGAAAGTGTACCTATATAAGTGTTCACCAGTGACGGAAGTAGTTTTCAGACTTTTGAAAATTAAAGTGAATTGATATTATTGTTTGCCAGTGTTGGAAAAGTAAGTACCTACCTATCTACTTGTTAGCAACTTGTATCTTAAAAAGCCACTTCTATTATGTTTGTCATTTTAAGATTACTTAACAAAATTTTTTTTCATATTTACAGGTAAGTAATTGATACGAAACATGGCTGAATCTAAGAAGAAGTGTCGACAGTACAGTGTTGAATATTTGAAATTTGGTTTTCTTCTATCAAATACAGACAAGCGATTGCCCATGTGTCTTTTATGCAACAAAGTCTTGAGCAATGACTCTATGAAACCATCGAAGCTGGAAGATCATCTAAGAAGGTGTCATCCTGACAAAATAGGTAAGGATTTGAAATATTTCCAAACATTGAAGGAAAAGTATGAAAAGAGACCCACCGTGCATAGTATGTTCGCTTCAACGTCTGAAAGCAACGACGATGGCTTGCGGGCATCTTACAATATCTCATTACTTATAGCAAAATCTGGGAAACCGCATACCATTGGAGAGGAGTTAATTTTGCCTGCTGTTGAAGAGGTCTTAAAAACTGTCCTGCACAAATCTTCATTTGACATACTTAAAAGAATTCCTTGAGTAACAACACTGTACAAAGACGTATTGATGAAATGAGCTCTGATGTTGAAAGTTTCTTGTGTAATTATCTGCAAACAACTCATTTTTCTATTCAACTGGACGAGTCAACTTTACCTGGCAATGAAGCATTATTATTGGCATATGTTCGATTTATCAAAGGCGAACAAATGTTTGAAGAGTTACTATTCGCGGAAACTTTGAAGACTGACACTAAAGGTGAATCAATTTTTAATGTTCTGAATGATTTTTTACGGAAAAATCAATTGCATTCACAAACATTATTTCGGTGGCAACAGATGGAGCTCCTGCCATGGTCGGGCGATATCGTGGGTTTATAAGTCGTCTTAAAAGGATTATACCAGAGGTAATTGCAATTCACTGTGTCATCCACCGACAACATCTAGTAGCGAAAAAATTGAGTGATAGATTGCACCAAGCGCTTCAATTTGTGATTAATGCAGTTAACAAAATAAGAAGCAATGCATTAAATACGCGCTTATTTGCACAGTTGTGCGAAGAAAATGATGAGGACTTCCAACGATTGCTGCTACATACCGAAGTACGCTGATTGTCGAAAGGTGCATGTCTATCAAGATTCTATTTGCTTTTCGACTCTGTTTTAGAGTTTCTGAACACTAAAAATCCTGTTTTAAAAGAAAACCTCATGAATTTCAAAGCAGACATTGCGTATTTGACAGATTTGTTCAAAAAATTCAATGACCTCAACCTACAGTTACAAGGGGACAGCCTCAATTTGATAAAAGTGTGAAATTTCAGCTTTTCTTGGTAAACTGAAACTTATGAAGCAAAATATTGGTCGACGTGAATTTTCCCAGTTTCCAAATTTATCGCAGGTAGAATGCCTCGACGAAGATATTCAGACGTATGTTCAACATTTGATTGCCCTGTATGATGATTTTAAAATCAGATTTGAAGACATTCTGTCGATGGATATACCACCATGGATAATAAATCCATATGATGAAACTGAAGTGGAAAATGTGGTACTGCAAGAAGAGCTACTCGAGCTTAGCACTAATGAGGAGCTCAAAGTAGCATTCAAAAGAGGGTATCAATCATTTTGGCTGCAGGCACAAATACCTGAAAAATATCCAGGACTGTGGGGAATTGTGCAAAAATTTCTCATAGCGTTTCCTTCGTCATATCTTGTCGAACGCAGTTTTAGTGCCGTAACAAACTTGTTGACAAAAAACGGAGCAGATTAAATATTACAGAGCGAGGAGATTTACAGTTATACTTAACTAAACTCAAGCCAAATATTGATAATTTGCTGTCAATTCACCAAGTACATCCCTCCCATTAAAATTATAACTTTTATCTCAGATTACAATGGTAATCTGAGATAAAATATCAAACAATAATGATTATTATTTTAAAAACAGTCGCAATATAATCAAAGTTTTCATTATATTGCGACTGTTTTTAAAATAATAATCATTATTAATTTTGATGTTAAATTTTGATTCTACTAAGACTGTTATAACAACATAATTAAAAGTGTAGTAATTTTTGTGTTTGAATAAATAGCTACAAAACTAGAAAATATTTATTTTTACTTTTACCACTCCGAAGTGGGAGATTATTGGTTTCTTGTACTGTGAGTCAATCTTAGAATACAAAAAGTAAAGTAGGAATCCAACTGTTGGATGAAGACGCTTTTAGACTGGCTTTGAAACTTAGCTTGAATGACAATACTCACAGCATAATCAAAGCAATATAAATTCTCACCTTTTTTCGAAAACTTTCAACTCATAGTTGATTGAAAAATAGCCACAACACAGATTTACATAGACATATACTTTTTCGGGTTTTGGAAGTAAGTTAGTAAATGTAATAGCTGCAGGGGGTCCGCCAGATCCAGCAAAATGTTTAAAGTGGTCTATGAGAAAAAAAAGTATGGGAACCACTGCTTTAAATGCTCATCTTTCAACCATATGTCTAAAGAATGCAAGAGTACAGTCAATGTATGTCCAATTTGTTCCGAAAATCACACTTTAAAAGAATGTAAACAAACTACTGTAAGATGCTCAAATTGTGTAAACCATAACAATATCTCCAAAGCAAACTTATCTACAAATCATACTTCAATGGACAATAAGTGTCCTATATACTTAAAACAAGTACAAATACTGAAGTCTAAAATTTGTCAGGTAGAGGGAACATAGCAATTAATGCAAGATTCTCATCATAGTAGTATTAAGGTGTGTCATCAAAATATTCAATCTATTAAGAATAAAATTGAACAAATTGAAGTATTTTTATCACACGAAACAGTAGATGTCTTATGTCTCTCTGAAACATGGTGCACAAACAGTGAACAGGAATACGTTGTTATACAAGATTGTAAAACTGTTAGCTGTTTTCAAGGACAAATTATAAGTGCGGTGGTGTTATGATTATGGCCAAATCTTCATTACAGATTACTCAATTACATAACTTTCAAGATCTTTGTGTTGAGAAGATTTTTGAATGTTGCGCTGCTCTAGTGTCATTAAAGCAAGGCGATATTTGTGTCATTGTTATATATAGGTCGCCATCATTACTTCATGAAGACTTTGAAGAATTTTTGGAAAAATTCGAAAGAGCTTTAAATTTAATTTTTTTCAGTCTTAACATTACGAAAGTTGTAATTTGTGGCGATTTGAATATCAATTCATTAACTGATAACAACAAGAAAACACAATTACTCGATTTGACAAACTCATACTATTTAGAATCCCTCTTTTGGGAGAAAACAAGAATAACTTCCCATTCTGCAACCGGGATTGATTATGTATTTACTAATATAGCCAACAATATAGTTAATAAGTCAGTTATAGCTAACGGGTTATCTGATCATACTGCTCAGATTGTATCGTTAAGTTGCGTTCTTAAGAAATCTGTTACTTATAATCGTGTACGTTCGTTTTGCAAGAGAAATATCCAAACATTTACAAACTATTTGGTGAATGAGAGTTGGTATGAAATCTTTCATTCTAAGTGTAGTGCTGATGATAAGTTCTCGTTCTTTTTAGATACTTTGACCTATTATTTTAATTTAAGCTTTCCTTTTTGTAACTACAAATCATATAATTACCACAAACCCTGGTTAACACAAGGAATCCGAATTTCTTCGATACATCTGAAACAATTATATGTAGAATCCAAAGTTAGCAGCAGAAATAATGAGTTTTATAAGAAGTACAAATATATTTACATACAAGTTATTACGCAGGCTATGAAACTTTATATATGCAAAAAAATCTCATCGTCATCTAACAAGTCAAAATCGGTGTGGAATATAATTAATCATTCGCTTGGTAGAAGTGAATCTAGTAAGAATATCGAGAGTTCCGCAATTATAGTCAATAGTACTCATACAACTAATAAAGGTTTAATTGCGAATGCCTTCAACACTTATTTTGCAGAAGCACCAAAAAGACTTCTTAAAAACAGTGGAAGCAGTTCACTAGTTTCTACAAGCATCAATAAATACTCTTCCCATACGAATAATACAATTTTCTTGGATCCTATCATTGAATCCGAGATACTGGAGATTGTCAATAGTTTAAAAAATTCTTACTCAACTGGTCCTGATAATTTTCCAGTTTATATTTTAAAATGCAGCTGCTACGTCTTGTTGAAACCTATGGTGCATATTTTTAATGACTGGAAAACTACAGGCCAATTGCCTTATTATCGATTTTTTCTAAAATTTTGGAAAAGCTTCTGTATAAGCGTATATTATACTTCTTAGAACGTAATAACTTACTATCTAATTGTCAACATGGATATAGAAAACAAAGATCTACAACCACAGCTTTAGTTAGTATGCTAAATATGATTTACAAGCACCTAGATGATGGAGGTAAAGTCATGTCTGTTTTTATTGACCTTTCCAAGGCTTTTGATTGTGTAGACACCGAAATACTTATTCAAAAATTAAATTTATATGGCATACGGGGTAAATGTAATCTAATTTTGCACAGTTACTTAACTGGTAGAAACCAATATGTCAGCTACCATAATACCAATTCTTCAAAAGTAACGGTACAAAGCGGCGTTCCTCAAGGCAGCGTTTTGGGCCCATTATTATTTTTTCTTTACATCAATGATGTTGGGGATTATTTAAACACCTATTATTGTGCATTTGCCGATGATATTACCTTAATAGCTGCCAATAAAAATGTGGATATAATGAGAAAAGAATTAACCAATAATCTTCAACAGTTACTACGTTACTTCAACTATCATAAATTAACACTCAACTGCAATAAAACATATTCACTTCAATACCATCTACAGAAACATAATTATACAAACAGTTCTTTAATTAGACTCACAAATAAATGTGTTCAACAAGTTTCCACCTACAAACTACTTGGTCTACATATAGATTTATCTCTCTCTTGGGACGAACATGTGAACTCAGTTTGCAAAAAGTGTTGAAAAACTGTTTTGCTCTGTTACGACTTCGTATAATAACATCTAAAGAAACAACTAGAATTTTCTACCACTCAAATTTTGAATCTGTACTAAGATATGGTATAATACTATGGGGTAACTCTTCTGCTGCACAACGACTGTTTTTAATTCAGAAAAGGGCTGTCAGGTGTATGTTTGGCTTAAAACCTAGAGAAACATGCAAAAATACCTTCAAGAAGGAGAACATTCTTACACTACCATGTTTATTTATTTTTGAATTACTAAAATTTGTTAAACGTAATCTGAAAGATTTTACTTCGCTAAATAACACTCACATGTATTGCACCAGATATGGTTTGGACTTACAATTTAAAAGACATTGTCTTGTGACTTATGAGTCTAATCCGTATTACATCGGAGTAACGGTTTACAACAAACTTCCCCATTTATAAAAACTTATTCGGTAGGTAAATTTATATCTTCTGTAAAACGATATTGTTAAGTAACGCATTTTATAGTGTAGAGGAATATCTAAATAGTGATATTTAACCTTTATTCGTTTCATTGTGATTTATTTGTATTCAATGGTGCATTTTGTACGTTACTTTGTTTTTGATTAAGTGTTATTATGACATATCCTATATCATATGTATGATCTACAGGACAAATAAAATTATTATTATTATAAAATTATTATTATTATTATTATTATTATTATTATTATTATTACTCAGTGCATAAATAACATTATCTCATTGTTAAGACCTTAGCTTTATGCGTTAAAATAAATAATTTTGTAAATACTCTAAGAATTTGAAAATCAATGAGGGTAATGACTCTTTTGGATAGACAGATTTTGCCCCTAATCTAATAAGGTCTGCGACATCATACATAACTCGTACAGACTAAGTTTAATAAAAAAAAGGATCACTTGATATCGTGTTTACATATTGACGAACGGGTTGCTTTCAAACAGAAACTTGCTTTGATTTATTATAACGTACTAACTCTAATTGGTCTCAAACCGTCTCATAACTCTCTATCTTAGATGTAAGATGTGTAGTAAAAATACATTGTTGAATTTTAAATAATAGCGGGTAGATACTTTTTCATGGTCCCGATGGAAAATAGATTTACCACAGGAATGGCGATCCTTCCCATGTAAGCTCTTGATTTCTTCTTACATCCTAAAACCAAGAAGAATTAAGTCCCAAACCTAAATCTCATCCAAAGCACCTATTAAAATATCCTTTAAATGTCCTAAACATCTTCCGACCCACTTGATTATGGCCAAAACACTCCCTATATCTTCATTTTGCAATGAATACATTTTTCAAGAAAAAGGAACATAGGAAATGGACACGAGCAAGCCGAAATGGAAGGACCAGAAATGAGATAAACTTTATCATTTCAAACAAGAAACAAATAATCAAAGATGTAAGTAAGTAATAGTAAATGTAAAAAACAGCAAATAAAATTGGGCAAACGGGATACCATTAAACGTGAAAAAATAAGCAAAAATAAAAATATCTTAGTAAAAGAATGGAGAAACTTGAAAGGAAATGAGAAGACAAATAAAGAAAGGTACAGAAGACTAAATAAACAAATCTCAAAGAAAATTAGAAAAGACTTAAGGAGACATAATACAAATATAACAAGAAGAACAATAGAAGAAAATAAAAGCCTAAAAGTAATGAAAATACTTAAGGTGACCGAAAAATTTTACAAAGATCTAGTCAAAAAGTACAATTTGAGAAACTAGTAGTAAAAACACTCTTAAACCAAGGATCAGAAACACTTATGCCTATTACGTTTTTGGAAATAAGAATACCATTGAGCGAAATGAAAAACCATCCAGCACCTGGAGGTCATGGAATAGTTATAGAGGCGATAAATACCAGAGGAGAACCCCTAATAAACTCACTAAAAGAATTATTTAATAAGTGCTTGGAACAAGGGTCAGTACTTAGTGGATGGAATAATGCAGTAATCATATTATTCTACAAGAAAGGAGACATTACAAAATTAGGAAACTATCGACTTATCAGCCTTCTGACACATTATAAAATGCTTATGAAAATTTTAACTAGAAGACTAACACCTAAACTAGATTTTAAACAACCCAAAGAACAGACAGGATTTAGAGCGGGATATGGCACAAACGATTATTTACAAACTATTAAAATCTTGATAGAGAAATGTATTGAGTATAACATGCTGCTAATATTAATCTTCGTAGATTATGAGAAGATAGATTACAGATGCACGTCAATAATTATGAATATTTATAAAAACGCATCATCAAACGTACGACTACATGAAGAGACAGAAAAATTGAACATAGAACGTGGGGTAAGGCAAGGAGATAACATCTCGCTCGAATTATTTACAGCTGCATTAGAACTTGTTTTCAAAAATACACAGTAGCATGATGTCGATGTCAATATTAATGGACAGATGTTGAAAATATTTGCCTATGACATTGTATTAATCTCGGATAATCTAGAAAATGCAAACTTTATGATCAGGACATTAAAAGACTGCTCTGGAAAAGTAGGGTTGACAATAAACTTTGAGAAAACAAATATTATAACAAACTTGGTAATGAATGATAACATAAATATTGACAATAACATCATACAAATACATATAAATATATCTAAATCATGAAATTAAAATTGGAAATGATAACCAAACACATGAAAGAAACTGACGAATTATGACCTGACCTGGGCAGCTTTTGGTAAACTGAACAATATTTTAAGAACCAATATCCCAATGTGTTTAAAAGAAAAGTCTATTATCAATGTGTTCTACCAGTACAGTCTTATGGAGCGGAAACTCTGACCTTAACGAAAAAATCGTCGAATAGATTAAGAACAAATCAACAAGCCATGGAGCGTGTATTATTGGGTGTAAGCCTTAGGAAACACCTAACAAAAAAAGAAGTTCGAAGAAGATCCGGAGTTCAGGACATCATTAAAAAAATCACCACGTCAAAATGGAACTAGGCAGGTTAGCTAGCGAGGATAAGAAACAATAGATGGATCCGGCAGATTATGGCGTGAAGGCCTAGACCAAACGAAGTCAAGGGAGACCACCGACTAGATGGACTGATGACCTGAAACGAATATCCAAAAACTGGATGCAGGAAGCACAAAATAGACAAAATTAGAGGCGTATGTCTAGCAGTGGACGCAATTAAGAGCTGCGTGATGATGATTGAAATATACATCATTAACTCCATAGATGTTTCATATATTATTTTATATTAAATAAATTGCTTAGTTATAATAATGTTATTATTAATTCAAAACAATCAATATTTGTAATACTTATATAGTTCTTTTCGTAAAACTTGCATTAATATTAAATTTCTGTATGCCACTTCTTTACTACTTAATTCATAAGATTCAAAAATCAACTAACTTAGTGCGAGATAGAAGACGACAAGACGAAAGTGTGTCCAGAAAACAATAAATGTACTCTTCACTACTGATAAAAATTGTAATTTGTTAAAAAAACAAAAACTACATCTATAGAAAAAATAGAATTATAATTATCTATTTGTAAAAATAACACACTTTAACGAAAAATTTGGCTTTCAGTTTTTGTAAAATACTTAAATTCGCTATTGATTTATTGTTTTGAGTCTCAAAAATTTTTTTTTATCACCAGGTTTACAAAAACAGCCACAATACCACCACAACTCATATACCTTCCTCATTGAATCCTTGTCATTAAAATCTAAAATGTTGAAAAAACTCACCACAATTTTAACATTCAAGTATTCTGAGTAGGTACTCATCAAGAACCCTTTGTAAAATAGTGTATACAGTAAACTTAATATAAAATGATTTATTTGAAAACATAGATATAACAATAATATAATGTTTAATTAATAATGACCATGATGCTCATGACCGCTATGATGTGCATGTGCTGTGAAGGCGTGTTTAACGTGTGTTTCTGGATGTTTAGCATGTCCTTTTCGGATGACTTCGGCATTGAAACCATTTTTATGGTCTGCTGTGTATTTTACTACACGAAGTGTGCCGTCAGGTTCGTGGAGTGAATATTCACCATGAACAGAGTCACCGTCACGAGATTCGTGTTGACTATGAATATCATGGGTGTGGTGGTCTGACACTCCGTATTTAAAATGATATTTAGGGTGCGCCTAAATTTTTTAAAATTTATTAACATTGGGGATTATTATGAAAACGCTTACGTAATAATCAACGTGGTGTCCATGGTCATGTCCGTGACTGTGTGATTCATGATGTCCATGATCTAACGAATGTGAAGAATAAGACGAACCTCCATGACCATAACCTCCGCCTTGTGCTAAACAAGCGACAACGGCGCAGCTGACTAAAGCAAGTTTCTGCAAATTTAAGATTAATATCTTGAATAACTAGAATTATATTATAACATACAATAAACATTGTTGATAAATGCTCAGATCAAACACAACTGACAATTACAGCAAATATTGTCATATTTATATCATACCTAATACGACTTTCCACAAGGAAAAGTCAAAAAGTGAAACTCGTAACAAGATTTTTAAAGTTATAATAAATTCCAACTTATAGTAACATTATGCAAATTTAAACACGACCGTAATACTGATATGTAAAAATGACAAACTGTTAGAAAACAAGCGACAAAGTTTGAAATTTGCTGGAAAAAATAATTAATAATGTTTCCGAGTTTTAAATTTGTGAATGTAAACAATCACAACATTGTTGTACTTAAACCGTAAAAATTTTACACAAAACTTTTTTTTTAGATTTTATCTAATGAATTATTATGCAAAATTGTAACACATAGTTTTATAAAATAATACACGACAGACATTGTTTTATAATTATGTCGAGTTATATCATATTGTTAATTAATTTAATTTAAAAGACGTGAAATTTTATTAAATTATTTTCTCTTTTAATTAATTTTTAAATTGTTTTGTAGCGTATATATTTAGTTGAAAAGTTTTCTAAACGCCTTTTTCCATTGCCATGCTTTTAGTTACTCACATTTAGGTACAGATAGTCACGTTTGTTTCTGACGCATTGCGTTTAAAATTTAATTGATAACATTTAATGCCTTCTTTTTAAATAAAAATGTTTGCGTACAATATGATAAAATATTTGTGATTGTGCTTAGAAAAGATAATGTTTGGAAACAAACCGAAGGTATGTACAGAAATAATTGATTTTTGTATATAGGGTGTCTAGAAACGCTCTTTAAAAAAAACTGCAAATATTTGACCTAATGGAAATTGGAAAAATTTTTGATAAAAGACTTAAGGCTCTTTTTAAAGATGGTGTGCTAACATCGGTTTAATTTAAATAATAATTCTTATGGATTCCTGTTTTAACGGATCTCAGTCTGTACATATATTTCTTAGCAATTGCTGGATCGGATTTGTTTATTGTAATCTTATTGGTTCGTTTAAAGATCCGGGCATTAAAGACTTTGTATTTATGAGTTTTTATCTGATATGTTTATGATCTTTATATTTACGATCAATTAATTACAAAAATGTTTGTGAAAGAAAATTCAAAACACAATTAAAAAAATTATTTATTTATTATAATTCATCTTGAAAAATTTATTATTCATTAACTATTCATCAAATTGTTTTGTATTTTCAATTCCGTTCCTTACGAAATTGTATTTGTCTGTCCATTCGTGTTCTATCCTCGAAAAATGTCGGTTCAATTAATTTGCGGGATATGAACAAAAATGTCGGGCGTCAAAGACTAACAGAACTTTCTTTCAGAGATTCCTGGATCGTAAATATCCCGCAAAACGATTACTTTGGAGCACGGCATTGCGAGTTGTAGTCGATCAAAAGGAAGGGTCCGGGTTGGTCGGGATTTTGTATTCTGCAAGGACCCCTACAAACCTGTGTGGGCCTTTTTTCCGTTTCCGCGATTATTTCTTACCCAAATGACATTTTCCCTGGACTATAAGTCCTAGATCAAAATTTTGTTTTGTTGTTGATATTACAGTTTGTTTGTTAATTTATCTATTTATTTATCTTTTTGTAAATTTTTGAGTTTACTTTTGGGATTTGTTAATCCGTTGATTGCGAAGACGTACTTAGAACTTTGATGTATGTTGGGTTCCATTTTTATTTAGTTTCGATCTACACTAGTTCACGATTGGTCGATATTTTCAGAAAACTAATTATACAGGGTGTTTTGATATTCCGTGTATTGTAGACTTCTGAGACTAAAATATGCCAATTTAACACAATTTACTGTAGTCCAAAAACTGATAGTTTCCGAAATATAAAGCGTCAAAGTTATTACTTTTTATTAGTTTTTGTTGTATAATATTTGTAGTAGTTGAACTATTTGTACGAAATACTGTACTTCAGAGGTTTTTTGAAATGAGAATTAGAAATTCGTTCCCATTTTTGAGGTAATTTGCAGGGGGCGCCACTTACAGTACTTTTTTACATTTTAAATGAAATTTTTATTTGAATATTTTTTTACTCCATCTTTTTTTGCCCCAAAAAGATGTATTTAATAAATGTCCCTCCGAGCAACAGTTTCTGAGATAATTAGATTTTTGCTTTATCTTTAATTAAATAAACACATTAGCAATTGTCTTTTATCACACTTTATCCAGGCTTAGGACTAGTCCAAATTAATAATTCAGCATATTTAAAAGCTAATGGGCAAAAAACAATAGTACATTTAAGGACCATAGGGTCAACAACATAAATAACGCAAAAGCAAACTAGCCAAGAACATTAAGGATAAAGAAAAAAAATAATCGCTTAACTTAAGTAGGTTTGGTATCATAATAAATGTTCAATATGGGCACCACCTTTGTATATGCACAAACTAATACTCAAATGTTTAATATTTGTAAGAAATGTACAAGATAAAGCAAAAACCCAATTATCTCAGAAACTGATGCTTGGAGCGACATTTATTAAGAATACCTTTTTGGGGCAGAAGAAGTTGGAGTATAAAAATATTCAAATACAATTTTCATACAGGAAAGCACAAAAAAATGATGAATGTAAAGAAACTGTTGTAAGTGGCGCCCCCTGCAATTTACATCAGAAATGAGAATGGATTTCGAATTCTCATTCTCTAAAAAACCACCACAGTACCGAATTTCGTGCAAATAGTGTAACTATTAAAAAATTATCTAAGAAAAACTAATAAAAAATAATAACTTTGACGCTCTACATTTCGGAAACTATCAACTTTTGAACTAAGGTATATTAGTCCCAGAAGTCTACAGTAGCTTTATGTACACGGAATGTCGGAACACCATATATGATAGACTGACATTTATGTTAATGCTGCGTCGTCAATGTTACTTTTAAAATAGTTTATGGAATTTCAAATACTGCAGTAAGACGTGGTTTTTACTTTATGTCGAGAAACATTATGTCAACTTATAATTAAGTATGTTGTCAGTACTGAAAAGTAGTAGTATTTCATTCAAAGGAAAAGTGATACTTTTAATGGCGCACAGTTTAGCAGTGGAACCAACTGAAGCAAGTCATGAACAGTAATTTTTCCTCCAAATTTATCTTGAAATGTCGGTAATGTTTTAAAAATAATAACGTCTTCCACGATTGGAACGTGTCAAAATGGTAACCGTAGTAGTGGCCTCTTACGATGGATGTCGAAACGTTGGCAACTACGGTTACCTTTCGACACGGTCTAATCCCAGAAGATGCTTTTGTTTTAACAATGACTCTGGCCGTGGAAACTTCAATTTTTACGTCAGTAATGTTGTTAACAATAGTATTTATTTAAAATTACGTTAATGCTTCTGTTATTTGAACGTTGTTATGTAACACTTTTCTTTACGTCGCCCGGCGGAAAAAAATCAAACTACGCAAACTACGACTATTAAGTAAAAATTGTCAGATTTAGTGACGTTTGACAAAAAAAAATTATATTTTGACACAGAATGTAATTTAAAATTGTTCAAGAAAATTATGATTTTTTACGACATACGAGTACATTGAAAATCTACTTAATTTTAAATTTTAAAGAGAAGTTGATAGATAGAGTTTATGCAAAAAAATTGTTATTACACTTTTTGGTCAAAAAGGGTTTTTGGTCACAAAACCATTACCAGTATTTGGTTATGCTTAACCTTCCGCTAGTCGCGTCAAAATTTTTATCTTAAGTAGTCGCGTCGGTCTACAACCTAAACTAAGCCTCAAATAAATGTGCTTTGCAAAAAATACTTGTAAGGAGGTTTTGAGAAACACAATAAATGATTTAAAAGATAAAATGAAGTATATTTGGCCAATTTGTCTAAATATACCCACAAAATCTTGTAATATGGTGTTTTTTTTAATACTTGATTTTATTACAACGTATACAAAAAATAATAACTAAGAACTAAATAAAAAGTAAAATAAACAAAAAATATAACTCTTATACAATAAAAAAATGCTAAGCAAACATGTTTAAATTTGTTCAAGATTGTTTTCTTGGCATTGCTGACAAACACGAGTGATATGCTCTGAGCACATAAATGTATCGCACTTATAACAGTGAAAACGGGATTTACGATTTTTTTTAAGGGACAGTAGGCGCATCTTCCTGGTAAGACATTCTGTAGAACATCAGGTTCGATATTTTACCCAGAAATTTCTATCAGTTTCAGTCTTAGACTTTGAGGAATATTGGTCATAGCAGAACGTATTTGCAAATGAGGTTTGACTAAATCGTTGCCCAATCGTCGTAAAAAAACGCCTCCTTAACATTGTTTTATCAGGGTTATTTGAAGGGTAGACCACCTGCGAATCGATTCCAGCTATGTTCAATGAATTATAGAAAATTACCATGGGCCATCTGCGCGTGTTTCTGGAACAGTTATAGCTTGCTGTCAGCTTATCCACAGTATCTACGCCGCCTTTATAACTATTGTAGTCGGTAATTATAACTGGTTTATTGGCATTGGATCTTGCATCTATTTCATAAGTATCATGCATACTGGACAGTAACAGAACATTTTTCTTCTTTTTAGGTATATAGGAGACAAGAGTGCACTTTTTTGAAAACCCAAACATGCTGGTATGTTTAGGTCGCTGAACTGGTTCAGAAAACTCTAGCGGCAGTTCCCTCTTGTTTTTTCTTATGGTTCCAATAACTGTAAGTTTTTGGTCGAGAAACCTCTTTACAAGAGGTACCGAGGTGAACCAATTGTCCATTGTAACATTGCGGCCGGATCCAAAAAGTGTTGACAGAGTCGTAAAACAACTTCTAATGGACTATTTGAAAGCCTTTATGGCCCCTCGGGTTGTGTGCTGACATAAATCTCCAAATTGCTGGTGTAATACAGTTTAGAGTCACACAATGTCAAAATTTTCAGCCCGTATTTGTTCGGCTTAGATGGAATATACTGACGAAATCCACATTTTCCTAGAAATCCTCCCAGCATCTTGTCCACGGTCACACATTCTGAGTGATGTTAGCCGTTCTGACAATTAGCAACGAAACGGTCAAAAACATTACATATAGAAGCTAATTTATCTGTTTCTCTACGCATTGCTCGAGTTCCTTTGCTGTCAAATCTTAGACAACGAATAAGGAATCTAAACTTTTGCAAACTCATCGTGAGGCAAAAAATCTCTACACCGGACCCGTCAGTATTCCATAAATCTACGGCATTTAGCCGATTTGCATGATAGATACCAGCCATTTAAAGGAGTCTAAAGAAAACACGAATTTCAATTCAATTAGTTGTGATTGCATCTCTTTATCGAGCAAAATTGTTACTAACAAATTCAATGTACTCGTTGGTGCATTCCACAATAATATTGATTATTTTCTCTTTGAAAAAATACTCCCATATTTCTAGTGGTCCTGCTAAGTTTCTGTTTGCTAATGAAGAACCTGGAAAACTTTTGACGATATTTTTTTGCCGTGTTTTTACTGTTTTAGGTTGTGATGCAACTTTTCTCCAACGCGTAACTTTATCTTTTCCTACAAACGATAATGTATTGTTGTGAGTTGCTTCTACCATTTCCTCGTCGTCAGAAATATCTTGCTTGGACTCACAATTTTTAAGCTGGGTTTCTACATGATCAACCTCGTCGTTGCAGTCGCGCTTGCTCTCTTTCGTAAGACCACATGACTAAAAAACATGATTTTACATTTCTATTACATAATATAAAATAAAAAGATGACCAACTAACCCCAAAATCTAAATAACACAATGGCAACAAATAAAACGTGATTAGTCGCGCCGGTCTCTCACACCGTAAGGCGAAATATTTTCGACAAAACCACCACTTGCAACACACCCGTTAGCATTGCCGTTCCGTGTCAACATCTTGAGAAGATAGAAGGAGTGGGAGGCGACTCCCACCTTGATTTCCAAAATAACACTCAATAAAGTCTATGGTCGGTCTCACAGACAGCGCGCGAGTAACGAAAGGTTAAGTATAAATAATTGAGAGAAATGTCGCAATAATAGAAAATGCTCCACAAATTCAAGACGCGAATACAAATTTTATCGACCTCGTGAAGAAATGTGTCAACAAAACTACCAGAGCAATCACAAAGACGACATTCGACCCTAAACAATTACCGTAACACTACCGTAACATACGTAAATGGCAATTAACCCACCACAGACGAATGTACGAAACTTTTTCTAAGAGCACCAACATTTTGTGGGGAACGACAAAATTTGGTTTCCTCTTATGTTTGATAGTCAACGTTAATAAAAACTGACACTAATCAACGCCATCGAATTTCTCCCTAGAAAAAGGATTCAAACCATTACTGCAATCTTTAACGCGTGTCGCAGAATTTTACAATTCTCCGACGGATGGAAAATCTCAGATGTTTCGTGAAACGAAAACCTGGAATAGTCACACCAAAAATACAATAACATCAGGTTTTTTCCGAATTTAGGCAAATTTATTTACAATAATAAGTCTAGCCAGACGACAAAAACAGGTTGACGATCATTAACTAATCCCACCAAAACAGTTCCTTTGCTTTGTCGCAAGCATTGCGGCGTCACTGGCTGTTTTTTTCTAGGTATCAAAAAATCGTTCGACAAGGCATTGAGTCTTGCTCAATAAGATGCACCGTTTTGGCATCCCTACTTTAATAACTCAACGCCAACTTTTTACAAAAACGTGTAGCTTTTAAGATCGTTGTTCTTCTGAAATGCAACAATGCGACTGGGTATTTTTCCAATTTTATTTATTCCTATGTTCTGAATACTTCAGAAAGAGACGACTGCATGTACTATATGATGGTCTCAAATTTCTAAATTTTGTGTATACTTTAATGTATTCTCAATTTGAAACCGTAAAAGTGCGATTACTGTGAGTTTTGGTATCGACAACTTTGACAACTAATATGTGCACCAGATTCTCTACGTTATCTACTGTCACGTTTGTCTGTTCCATTCTGCGACAAGCGCCGTAGACTCCCAAAATCAGAACCGTCTGCAAACAAATAGGTGTGCCGGTAGTTATTATTAAAATGATTTTTTCCTTCATCAACCAATAGTTCGTATTGTCTGCTTCATTCACAAATTTTTCGTTGGCATCCTTTGTCAAAATAGCAGATTTTTTCCCAAGATAGTCGACACTCGTATTTTTAAATTTTTTTTTAATGAACGACGCACCCTAACATGAGAAATTAAAGACCGGTCATGTTTTTTAATTTTTCGAATACAGGGTCCTTATGGCCATACAAACAAAATCGTTTTCGGTCCTTATGTCCATGGACCAATAGTTTCAACGCCACTAGACGTCTTGCAGAAAACGTTGTCTCTAAGATATTTGAAAAATATATTTGAGCTTCAAGGTTAGATATCTATTCACCCGATTATTAGACAATTCTAACATATTTTTGGAAGTTTTAAAATATTTTAAGCCCGTCATTAATTCATTAATTGTTCATTATTTCGCATTATTTATTTGGGTAGTAGAGGCCTGCCAGATGCATCCGCCACTAGATGCAAAATGTTTGTTGTAGGATATTTCGCAATAGGTTCACGACGGCCATATCCAAGAGCGCAACATTCAACTGTGCTCGCTCCTGTTTTGCATATGCAATAATATCTAATTATTGCATCATATTCATCATCATCGCCTTCCTGCCCCCCTTCATTTGACATGTATGGATTAAAAATCTGGTGTTTTATAGGAATACATCCTGCATCGCAGAAATTCACGATCGACCAATGTAGATTGGAAAGTAAAATGTTCTACGTTTTCTTGTTGTAGCCTGTTTTGAATATACGATGGTGCCAATTTAACTTGATATATCCCTGCAGTGGGGTCCCGTAAGCATTCGAGAGATAGAACTGAAAAATCGAGTAAGTTGAGTTAGTCCATGTCAATCCATCTCTCATTATACAATCTTCGTGGCCTCAATAATCCTTCTTTTTCGACTCTTGCTCGTATCACATTTTTGGTGTTTGACAGTGCCAAAAATCGCTGAGCAAGTTTTGCATTGGCCCCCTCCATTTCTATGGTAGGGAAGAACCTCTAATCATAGCGCAAGCAATACGCAGTGCTTCTCCTAGAAGGATGTGGTGGTACAAAACGGTATTATTGAAAAAGGCAATTCAACGACCTGTCAAACGCGAAATCCAATATGGCGGCTGAGGCACACATAAAAATGTAAGTTGTTAACACTCCATCGGGTATTTTTTTGCGGTCGATCGATCTTAATCGATACTAGAGTATGAATGACGGCATAGATCACCTGTTCAACTTTTGATCTAGATTGATTTTAATAGGACTTTGAGGTGATCTTTCGTTGCGATTATGTTTGACAGTAGAATTGGGAGGTTATTTATTTTAACGAAAAGTGTGTCACAGGTTGTGTGCCTCAGCCGCCATTTTTTATCACGTGGTTTGAGTTGCCTAATTGTAAACATGGTGCCACCAAAGAAGATACTTGCGTCATTATTTTCTGATGTACGAAATAACGTACCGATCATTGTATAAATAAGACATAGATATGTGTAAAACAAAGAGGGAAGATGTACTATATGCGTTATGAATAAAGTTACTCAATTGACTTCAATTTCATTTAAGTTGACGTTCTGTCAAATGTCGGTCGCTGTCATTCTTGCTTCATTCTTAATATATTTTGAAACTTCCAAAAACACCTTAGAATTGTCTAATAATCGGGTAAATAGATATGTAACCTTAAACCTCAAATATATTTTCTAAATACGAGTAGAACTTGGTGAACATGTGGTTTCAACAAGACGGTCAACCTCACACACAGTCTGAGCCACAATAGATATTTTGTAGGGAGCGTTTCCTGGTCGCCTAATCTCCCCTTTTTGGCGATTTGACATGACCGACCAGATTCTCTGATTTAACCATCCCAGACTTCTTTCTTCGAGGCTATTTGAAGTTGCAGGTTTGTGCCAACAAGCTTCAGACAATTACTGGAATGCAAACGTTATCATCGAAAATCTTTCGGAAAATCATGGAGAATGCGATAAAATGGACACAAATGTGTATCAACATTGGCGGCAGCCCCTTGACAAATATCATCTTTTCCACTTAACAAAAAAAAATTGAAAAGATCAAAATAAAGATTTTCTATCACTCAAAATTATTTTATTTTATTTAGGAAAAAAAGTTATTCAAAAACAAAATTGGATGATTAATTTTGGGACACGTGTTACATTTGTTTATTATAGTTCATACATTTTTTTTAATTTTGATATGCGGACAATGCAAATTTTATTATTATATTTTCTAATATCTAAATATATAATTTTGTAATATCTGCACATTGTCGATTCTGCATGGTACTAGTTGTCTTTAACACAGGAACAAAACTAGTTTAGTGTTAGTGATAATATATTGAGGCTTAATTTTAAAGAATAATCACGTATACCACACTCAACGTGACTCCAGATGGAATCGGAATTATGTTAGTTGTCTAAGTTCTTCTACATTGCCATGTTTTGATTGTAAGTACCTATTCCATGTGTTGACCCTTTCTTATTAACTACTTCACAAACAAACACACAAATTTGCGTTTGAAACTAAACTACATGTTACTACAATTCTAAGAAGTATTTGATAGTCGATTTTAGTGATATACATTTATTCTGGCGTGCCATTAGTAACATAGTAGACCTACATGTGTTTTGACAAGACCAGTTTTATCTGTAATGGTATAACAAATTTTGTGACAGTTGCATCCAACAATTGGTAAGCAGTTCAATGAAGAACGATATAAGTTTAAACGTTAGTACCAATACCATTTTATTACTATTTCGTAATCTTTGAAACGACAATATTGTTTTTGTCCTATTTCGAAGCTGCAATAATCTTGCAAACAATACACCTACAGATGATGTATGCATTGAGAAAAATTGACAAAGAAGAAGTAATACCGTTATACCAATACAAATCTTTTAAAGTCCCCATACAGGTTTTTTAAAATTCAGAAGACTATTTTGAAGGCAGCCTTAGTAAGTGAGCGAAAAAAGGAAGGACACAATAAAATACTTATTGCGGCAAGGAAAATTGTTGGTGGTGAAGTTTTAGCAAAGCAAATTAATGTGCTACAAATTTCACCGGTGCCAATGTAAAGAATTCCCGGACCATGACTAAAAGGTTTCTTTTTAACCACTTAGTCAATGGCTAACGAAGATTTTAGATTTTGGATATGGTAATTAAACCAGAAATGTCAAATCATTGGGTATAAAAAGGATTCTAACTAATTAAGCAATTAGAACATTACTTATTCATTGACACAGTGTAACATTTACGTAAAAACAAGTTAAAATAAATATTCACGTTCTTATATATGTGTATCTGTGGAGAGAGAGGGAGGAGTAGGGATACTAAGAAAAAATTGGGAATTTTTTTATTATTGTAATTGTGTGTTTCAACCTTTAAACGCAAAACTTCAAATTTTATTAAAGTTTACTACGTTTTAATAAATGTAAAATGATTCCAATTAGTTATTATTGGACAATAAATTAACTAAATCTTGAAATAATTTTCTTCAAATTAAATTTTGAATTTTAGTTTATCTTTTCAAAGACCTGTAACTTTGTAAGATCCTATTAACAAAATCTATTTTCCTGATGAAACTAATAACGAATTGGTAAAATATCAAAATAAACATTATTGTTAAAGCAATTCTGACTTGGTTTGCGGTCTATGAACTACATCTGGACACAAACCCATGTTAATCCTTTGCTCTGTTGTTACATGAAAAAGGTACAAACACAGTTTTATATTTGTAGCATTAGCATGATTATGAAATTATGAAATTGTATTAGATATTCACTTGTGCTTAGTTTTAACTTATATTAGAAAAATTTAATGTACCTATAAGAATTTAATCAAAATTATTAGACTAAATTAGATACTCGTCAAAAAGTTTCTTTAGACGTTTTATATTTGGCAATAATAATATAAAATATACAACACTTTACGGTCTAAGGTTAATTGAAGATGGCAACTTGAAGAATATTTAATTAACTTATAAGTTAATAGTGTCCGTAAGATTCGTGTGCTGGAGCATACGACTGAGGATGAAGCATGTCCAGAAACTATTACTTGTGCGTTAAACCCTGATTTTCCGTCAGCTTGATATTTAACAGTTCGTATTGTACCATCTGGTTGATGAAGAGAATATTCTCCGTGTACTACGTCGCCATCACGGGACTCTTGCTGACTATGTTTATCGCCCGTATGAGGATCAGATACTCCGTAATGAAATTGATATTGAGGATGAGCCTAAATTATTATTTTGAGCTTTTTATATTACGACAATACTTAGCTTACATAAAAATCGTGATGTGCGTATCCGTGTGCTTGTCCATACCCAAGCGAAGTGTGGATTGGAGCAGCGTGTATAATTGGTGATGAATAAATTGGGGCGCCATGTGCAAGAGAGATTGGTTGCCCTAAGTTATGTGCAGAAGAAGCACCATAATGTGAATTACCTAATGATACCGATGCATAAGATGTACCACCATGATCATAACCATGTTGTGCGTAGGCAATGGCAATAAGAGAACTGATTAAAGCAAGTTTCTGCAAAAAACAGAATTACATAATAATGCGTGGAAAGTGGTTTAAAAAAATTCATACAAAAAACATTTCAAATAATTTGAATATGAAGCGGCGTTTTAAACTAGATAAAAATAAAAAAAAACACCACATATTTATACAAAAAATAATACTCTCACTTTCGTTCTTAAAACGCACAACACCTTACGCCTTATACAATACGTACCCGAGAGAAATCTGTAACGGTACATGTAATACTGATCCAATTAGGGTTTTATTTAATTGCGTCGGAATTCCAATATTATCTAATATTAATTATTATGTATTTAGAATTTGAACGTTCGTTTATTTATTCGCACTTTGTCAATTATAAAATTGCGTAAATTAATTGTTGGGTGAAATATAATTTATACCACATATTAATAATAATATCCATTCATGTTACATAATATGTAACGTTTCTTTTTCTAATATAACTGCTACTATTGTTTCTATCAATGGTTGTTTACTAATGAAGTTTCCTAAACATAAATTTAAAATTTAAATAGAGTCGTGTTACTTTTGCAATAATGTCCAATTAAGCAAATGTTACAAAACAACACTAAAAATAATATCTGTAACAGTTTTTGCTTCAAATTAGCTTTGAAATAATCGTAAATTACTAAAAATGTGTCAATTTATTCATTATTGATGAAAAGTAATGAAACCACTTCTTTTATCTGCGCTAGAGCGAAATGAAAAATCTTTAAGAACCGTAAGAAATAATGACCTGTCAAAAATGGTTTCCGGCTAAATTCCGACCAAAACCTGTAATCCAATCGATTAATGATCAAAATGACAGGTTGTAGACATAACTCTTAAGATTTAATGGTTCAGTTCCTCACACTTAAACGCATTTTAATTCTAACATTTAGAAGAAGGTATATGTATTGTTAGATAATTTTTACGGCGCTTAACACTTCAATAGAAAAGAGTAAAATTTTTGCGTATTTTTTAATACAGACGATAACATTTTGAATGGTCGTTTACAAAGATTTTAATTGAAAGAGGCATTATTAGTACTGATACCCTTTTATACGTTTTTTAAAAGACCAATTCTCAAATGAAGCGTCTTCATTTGAATAGCATTGAAAAAGATAATTAATGAAAGTAAATTCAAATGGTAAAATATTGTTTTACTAAATGTAGCACTTTTATTAATGCTGAATTCTTTATAGAAGAAAAAGTTGGATATATTTTTTTTAATCGTTAAAATTGTACACTTGAAACAGCGGTGTTTTCTTTTACATTTTTTAGACTCATCGGCGTAAACCGTTTACATTAATATAATACATTTTAATTTATATTACGGGACTATTAAGTTTTTGTATTTAGTATGGGAACAACCAATTCATTGCCATACAACGAGAAAAAGTGGCATTTTACTAGTTAGTTACACTAATTGATTACCAAAAAACAATGATGATATTATTGGTTTCTCGTTCAAAAATAATTGTCTTGCATATCTACTCTATCAATTTCAAATGCGATTTGTTTTCTGTAACACTATGTACGATTTAAAAAAAAATAAAGTGAAATGAAAAGTATGTAGAATATACTTTTCTCACTGTTGATTTTATTCACTATAACGGGGATGTAGATAAATAACTTCTTTTAGTTTAAAATGATTAAATGGATAATGTTTTGAACTTTTTCTACATTCTACAAAATTTATTTTAATAAAACCAACAATTGTATAATAATTTAGTTTGTGCTGTAAATACTAATGAATAATTATGGAAAGATAGATGGTACGATAATGATCATAACAACCAAGCAGCACCAAATATTTCAATATCATTATATGACTATAAATCTAATATGCGTCTGTTGAAAATCTGTGGCAAATATTTCTACGTGCAGATTCATATTAAGAAATATTTAGTACCTATATAAATATTTATAATATTTACGTATGACTATTTTATTTAAAATTAGTGAAAACAAATGTGTTGAAAAAAAAATTCAGTAAATATTTATCTAAGCATTTGTAAAAATAAAAAAAATATTGGTTAAATATTAAGTAGCAGGTATAATAATAAAAGGCATAAAAACGTTTGTCCTGGTGTTCCTTATAGCTCGTAACCGAGGACTAAGAAATCTTTTGTTTCGCAAATCCTCTTAGATTTATAAAAAATGATATGAATGTATAAAACTTTAAGTTGTCTTTGTTTTTAAACTAATTTGTATCTTACCATCGCGGTCAGTATGTATACAATCCCTAACGTGGGTATTTTTGTTTGTGTAAAATACATCAAATAAGGTCAAGTACAAGTGCAAAAGCAGGACAAACAACTAAACAAGTAAAAGTGCAGGATCAGGACAAACAGTAATTTTCGACCAGGAAATAAAAAATTCGGGTTTCCTGTTTTTATCAAAAAGATGCAATCACAATAACCAACCAATAATAGATATGCTGTTCTTAAAATATTGAATTATTTTGTATTAGCTTTGTTTGTAAAATTGAATTTTAAAAAAATATTAATTTGGTTTCTTTGTTTTGCATCTCGAAGCAAAATTTATGTTCATATTAAAATACAGTTTTGAATATGATAAAAATACATCAGCTTTGACAAGGACTCGACTCAGTCTTTCAATATTTAGAAAGTTTTGTGTGGCCTTATACTTAAAAAATTAATACATTTTAATTACCGGATTTATTTGATTGAAGAGGAAATCTAAATTACGATCATAATTTAATATTTTATGTTGTAGTGTGTAGTGTTTATATGTTATGTTACAATTCTTATAAATTTGTGTATTTGTATTATGTAATAAATATTGTTTATATTACTAATAATGTTCTTTTGTAAACGTAAAGACGAAAATATATAAAACTTATTCATATAATTTTACTTTTTCTGTAAACTAATTTAATATTATTGTAGTATTTGCAATCTTGCATAAATATCTTTTTAAATGTTCAGAAGATATTAATAAAAACTTACTTCAAATAATTTAAATATTTTAAATATATTTATTAAAAATATGATATTGTTTATTTTAAATATTTTTCTAAAGCAATTTAAAATATTTGATAAATATTTACGTAAGATTTATTTCAAATATTTTGTATATGTACCTAAAATATTTAACAAATATTTTCTTAAGATATTTTTTTTAATATACCAGGTGTCTCATTTTAATCAATCCACTCAATTAACTTATGAATTTAACTTTTCAGAAAATACGTTTGAGACAAAAGTTATTGGGTTTGGAGAGGGTCATCTGTTGATGACTTTGAAATTGACTTATCTTAAAAGGTTTTTAAGGTCAACTTGGTTTTTTTTAAATAGGAACTCCAACTTTCACACCGGATTTAGAAAGAGCGGAAAATTGTACGTCTGAAATGATATTCACAAGTTTATATTTCTGACCATTATAAGGTTTATTTGAGGTCAAATGCAAATACACTAGACCTACTACGAGGGAAATGATGATTGAAAGAAGTAGGAAAGCGTGTTTAAACATCCCACCTCAAGTGTTATTAAACACTATAAGACATTTCCATCGACGAATCGAACTTTTTCAACAAGCAAATGGTGCAACATTCGAACATCTTCTAAATTAAATAAGTTTATACAAAACCAGCCCTTTTTAGGGCTAAGTGATACTAAAAATCCGATCAAGCAACCTCCTCGTAGTGAGTATTGGGTAATGCTATTGGCGGAGCAACGTATTGTAAAAACGCTATTGTACTGCAACTCAATTTTAATCTTGAAATGAAAATTTGTGAGATTGGAGTTTTTAGGTTTGGAGTTTATGGGTGTAGATTTAGAAGTTTGATCTATGTAAGCTTCAATTTGTAAGTTTGAAACTTAAAAAGTACGATCTTCAAATAACCTTGGATACTGATTTGAAAGTCAATGTCGTTGTCACATTTTAACGGGAAATTTTCCCTTTCTTGAATCCGGTGATAAATTTTTGAATTAAAATTCTACTCTGATTTATAAATGATCTTGAAAATGACCTAAAAGGTCAACATGGTTAAGGTCCTTGTCATATTTAAGGATTACCTTTTATTTAAAAGTCTTTTACAATGTTTAGACTGCTAAATAGATAAATAACTATCACCCAGTTTTTAAGCATTTGACCTTAAATAAACATTATAAAGTCACAAAAATAAACTTTTGATTAATATTTTAGACGTACAATTTTCCGCTCTTTCTAAATTCGGTGTAAAAATAGAGGTTCATATTTAAAAACCGAGTTGACCTTAAAAAACCTTTAAGGTGAAGTTGAAGGTCAATTTTAAGGTCATCATCAGATGTCCCCCTTCAAACCCAATAACTTTTATCTCAGACATATTTTTTGAAAAAGTTAAATTCAGAAGTTAATTGCGTGGATTGATTAAAATGGGACACGTGGTATAAAAGTGTTTGCATTTAAATGTTTAATTAGTATTATTTACTAATATTTACATAATATTTAGTGCTATAGCAGTTTTTAGGGTTTTCTAAAATATACTAACCAAATAAACAGATTCTACAATTAACTTATTTTATCTAAAACTAAAAATAGGACATACGTGAAATGTGTGTCTAACGACATTTTGTGTAATCAAGGACACGTATGAATAGTAACAAACTAAGCAATGCCAACTGATAACTGTGCTTCACAAGAGGTTAAAAAACCAACCGCCTTCTTCTACAATTGTATAACGCATTTAAGTATACACTTTTAAAGAGCTCATAATAAGAGCAAAATACGCATCAGGTGTTCTTTCGTGCGTGTATGCTACTGTACAAAAATACTTGGCTTTATCGACACAAGTGTTAATTGCATTAAAGTTATTGTAGATAACGATTTGCATTTAAAACATTTATCCGTCGTTACAGTTATCTGTTAGCATTGCTCAGTTTGTTAAAAATAGGACAAATAGCAAAAAGTTAATTAGGTAAATGTCACTAATAAGACCTACCAGATAATAACGCCATTTTTTCCCTACTATTCACATTACAACTATAGTTGCGCCATTATAGAATTTACTAAATAATTAAAGACATTCAACGAATTCCTGCCTAGATTCAACGCCAGTAAAATTTTTATTGATGAAAGTATAAGGTTCTCTCTGTTTTTCTGAACCTGTACTTTTCTATTCAGTGCTACATAATTGTAGGTACGTATCAATACACATGTTACTGATATTATAATACAAAGTTGATAGTCGTGTAGTATGCACATGGATAATATTGGACATCTGACAATAGTTTTCTATTATGATTAAGTAAACTGTGTGTCTTGCAACATCTCGTGTTAACATGAACACGTGTAATTTAGTATAAACTAAGTAAATGCCAACAGTTAACTGCATGGCGCCATGCACTTTAACGCACACAAGTCTTTACAGTTAACTGTTAGCATTTACTTATTATGATTAACTTTTTTAATAACAACGGTCAATATTCTTAAAAATAAATGTAGGTACTTTACTCTTGAGTAAAATTCATATTTTTACAAACCTTGTATATACGATCAGAATATTTAATATCTGATAATTATATTTTTTAGACCATGCACAACATTTTATAAAGAATGACTTTTTCTCATAAAACTAAGATTAAAAAAGTTTCCCATATAGTACTATAAGCACTACAACTTCAAAATTAAATTACGTAATAATAATAAAAATGTAATTCAAAACTTGATTTAAAGGAATACGCTCATATTATGTTTATGAGGGTAATAATAGAAATTCCCAACTTTTTGAAAATAATAAAAAAAATGCACTAATTATAAACTAGTTGCATTTAATTAATACAACACAAAAGCTGAAAGTGACAAAAACTTATGAATTAACTATCTACCTTAGCCTAAGTTTACAGAAGACTAATCTTATTAGATTGTTTTTATTTTGAATTTGTGCACAAGTAATT
The DNA here is from genome assembly GCA_030710515.1 of Abscondita cerata. Taxonomy (NCBI): domain Eukaryota; kingdom Metazoa; phylum Arthropoda; class Insecta; order Coleoptera; family Lampyridae; genus Abscondita; species Abscondita cerata. Next base: position 432,823 of record JALBCR010000157.1, on the reverse strand, counting down.
TAATATTGCAGAAATGAAAGTATGTGTTCATAAAAATAAAGACATTATCGTAAAAATTGCTTTAAAATTTCCAAATCTTTTACTATCTCGTTACATAAAACAACAGTAAATCATTACAGCTTCGAAATTATATAAACTGAAATTGCACTGGAAAAATACTATAATCAATACTTGATTATTTATTCAACGGTAAACTAAAATACGTAGTTAGTATATTCGTGCCATTAATTGAAGGAACCATTTTAAAATGTAAGAATTTCAATTACATCGGTGCGTATTACCACCTTCAATATTACGAAATCGACGTCGTTATGTACAATACCCATGCTCTTAATTATTTGATCTGGCTTAGAGAAAGGCTCAGTTTCACGCATTTACGGTTTTAATTAATCGATAAATGCCAAGATCAATGATTGAATTTTTGATAATGTCTTATTATTTATTTTTAAAAGATTTATTGTCAAATTAAGAAAAGTGTATCATTATTTACAAATCTTACTTTTATTTGTGACGACCTCGAATCCAATTTCGTTTGACCCCATTTTTTCTTACCGTTTGTTGTTCTGGTTTATTCTAAAAAATGCATTAAATATTAGTTTGAGTGTTTTAATTAATTCTCAAGATTGAATGACTTTAATACAAATTCTTATTATGTTTACAATAAAATATTTAAATAATGAATTATAGTAAAACATAGAAGAAAAGTTTTTTTTATTTACTGAATAAAAGCCACTTATCAGAATAAGGCAGAAGAAGCGAAATAACTTTTAAAATCCTTTCTGAAATTGGTAGCCTACCAAATTCCATTCTCTGGAATTGAGGGTAAAAAGGATGAATATCCCTGGAAAAAACAATCTATATTTCATTTGCAGTCCGCGTTATTGAATCCACAAAAACGGAACTGCAATAGATATGAAAAACGACAAGTACGAGCACATGCGCTTCAAGCGTTCGCAAGAAAACTAAAGTATTAAAGAGATCATACGTTTTCACTTCGTATTTCTATGTATAATTCATTTTTATATGAACTTTCTGCAATTGACAATTTATTATTTACGCATCGTAGAAAATTGCGAGATTTTCGCATCATCAATTAATGTCGTGATTTGTGTTGAGTTTAAACTTTAACATGAAAGATGAAGTTGCAAATTAGCAGATTCTTTTTGTTTTTAAATAGTACATTCAATAAGAAATTATAAACAAAATTAAGTATATACCCAGTAGGTATTTATTAGTACATAATCGCAATAAATTTAAAATGAAAACAGAGTTATGATTAAATTGTGTGTCAAAGAAATTTTATATGACGCTGTTTAACCGGCAAAGTAAAAGTGTTGATGTTTTAAAAATTTCCTTGTAATAAAATTAATTTTCTTTTCATAACATTCTGAGATGGTTCCTTTAGCACACTTTAAATATTTTGCTTTGTTGGTATTTTAGATCAAGATTTTTTTTAACAGATTTTATAAAGTTTTTTACCACGCCAGATTATTTTTATATTGACACGTTTCTTTGATGATGTTGTTCTATTCGCATTATATATAATAGAATTATTTTTTAAGTTTACATTGTAAATTACTAAGAAACTTTATTTAATAAATTTGTTTCTTTTTTCTGGTCCAATTCGAACACAATTTAACAATATGTTGAATTGATAAAATAAAACAAATAGATGTGATAATAATATATACTCAAATCGTATTTTACTAAAAAATCAGTAATGTAGATTATTTTTTTGAAATTGTATTTATTAAGCGAATGTAATTTTATTTATTGGGCGGTCTTTGTGGACGAATGGTTGCCTAGTAACCTTTTTGTGCGTAAAGTGAATTTAACATTTTGAAAAAAAGATTAAACTTATTTTATAAAAATTGTATTAGCAGTAACATGGATTAAAAATTTTAGTAATAAAAAAAGTTACGACACTCGGGATTAACCTAAATTTCTCACCACCCATTTATCCTCAGACAATACTTCACAATCTAGTCAGAAGGTAGCACTTATACCACCCACGATAATCCATAAAGAATTACACTAAGTAATGCATTTGAATTACTCGAAATTAAATAATGTAATAGAACAATACTCAACCAGTAAAATTAACCTGTAAAGTATATTGTAATGTCAATCAGACGCTATACAAATTCCAACCATTACTCCCAAACATCCAACGAATACAATGCAGACAGAATAATAGGTGGTCTAATTGGCTACAAGAGAAAGAATAACTTTGTATTTATGTATAAATAATGTGTTATTTTTACTTCGCTACATCAATGTACAGTCATCGTCAGTGAAAATGGACATGTCCAGGTAGAAATTGTAGTGTGTGGTCACAGTCTAAGGGAAAAAACCCTATTTATAATCGTTCAATAAACATTTTAATCTTTTAGGTAAACAAGTAAATTCTTTACACTTTTTTATTCACCTATTACATACTGATAACTGAAATATTGTTTATTTTAATTATACAGTATGTCTGTAAAAGTTGGACTCATATGGGAAACTTTTTATTATTTATTTTACAAAAAAGTTATTCTTTAAAAAAAGTTATACATGTTCTAAAATCTAAAATATAACAATCAAATATTAAATTTATTCGGTTGTATACGGGTTTGACAAAAATTATTAGTTTGGTACAAGAGTAAAATACCTTTACTTCTAACAATATCAAAAACTGCAATTATGAAAAGTTGTTTGAAATAAAAAACTATGTTTTAATGTGCAATTACATTTTTTTTACAAATTTTACTCAAATTATTGATACTTAACATTGATTTTTTATTTATTTCAAACATTATTACTTTTCCGTTCCGTTCAGAAAGTATTAAACAGATTTATTTATAAAAATCTAATTAATACACCATTAAAATAAAAGTACGTCAACGAAATGATTGAACATATCACCTTCTCTGTCAATACAGTTACATTTACAAAAAAATATATTGTTGTATTTAATTGGATGTAATTTTATATTTAAAAGTAGTTTTTAGTTCTGACAAACTTTTTCAATAACAAATTTTGATATTTTCAAATATAAAGGTACTTTACTCTTGAGTAAAATTCATATTTTTTGACAAACCACGTATACGACTGTAAAAATTAAATATCTGATGATTGTATTTTAGATTTTAGAACAAGCAGAACTTTTGATAAAGAATGACTTTTTTGTAAAATTAATAATAATTAATTTTTCCATATGTTGCATAATACAGCTTCATCCGTTAAATTATGAGTGTATGGAAACCCTCGTTACATGTGTAACGGTCTCTGATTCGTTTCCACAGTTACAATTTGGATTAGAAATCACACCCCATTTAAACAACATAGAGTTGCATTTTGAATGGCCTTGGGACTTCTATTGTTGGATCATCAATGAGATGTTTATAGAAAACATCAACTCCAAACCATAATGTATGAATACAGAATATTTGTCGGGTGAATTGGGTATAATGAGTAAGATGTTAATTAACGGCGGGCTGTCACAGAATTCATTGTAATTAAAATACACGATTTCAAATACCTACTTTTATATGAATATTTTGGCCTGAAAATAATTATTATATCTTTTTTGTACTTGATCCCATAAACTTTTGTTATTAAATGTTGAAGTAGACATTTCAAAAGCATCACGTGGCTGTGTTCTGTTACACTATGTTGCCACACAACATACATTCATAATTGGCAAATTTTGTTTGTAAATATTATTCAACACACATGAAGTATTTTGCCTTTGAATAAGCATACACTGTGATAAAACTGTTACCCTTGATATTATTCTATAAAAAAAGGAAAGCAAGAAAGCTAAAAATGACCAAATAATTTTTTCAAAATTACGAAGTTATGATTTTGGCACCCTCTTCGTATTGCGATACCACCTAATGTGTTCCACCTATTTAACATAATCATTTTCATGTAACAAGGACTAAATCATCGATGAGAAATTAAACTGGAAGATATCTTTAGAAATCTTATATAATTTAAATATTTTTGTTTGGCTTCCGAAAAATGTCCATTATTTATTTTTTGATGGAAGCTACGCACAGGTAACTAAAATTTAAACCGCGAGATTCACTGCTAGAATACCAATCTACCATGACATTAAACAAATTTTCAGAAAAATTAAAGATCTTTAACCTACTAATTTAACAGAATAGTATGGTCTTCAATATGTTGTATGTAAACAAATTAATGGGTCTTACAGTAGCACTCTGGAATGCCAGTTATTAAAAAAAATCTTGTGCAGATTGTTTAAAAATTCCACTTGTGTTTGTTTATACATTCAACCACGTAAAATTACTGTCAGTGCAATCTATTGTTCTTCAAAGCACATGGTAAAAAGACACCAACAATTTGAATCACACTTTAATACTCTAAGGCTCCAGAATCTTAGCAAGTAGTGACTATAAAAGCGAAAAAATCGTATGGGGATCCCAAATAACTATCACAAAAGGCAATTAGTTTTACCTTTTAATCGCTAATGGCATTTCTTTAACTTACATAGACATCACATAAACACAAGCTAACAGATACAATGAATCTTAAACTAAAAACCCAACGATATTAAAGAAGTCACCACCATTCAAGAAGCAGCTCAACAAGCTGCTCCTAACATAAGTACAAAAAGGCATTCTTAATATCCTTCTGGAAATTAAAATATTAGATAGTGGAAAATGAAAAGCAAGAGCGAAATATCAATGTTCAAAACTACCATAAACCTAGCTTAAATTAAAACAGTTCTAAAAGAAAAGCCATTCAAAACCTTTTTATCAAATTTAAACCAGTATGTTAATCTCGCTAAAAACAAACCCATCAAAAGTATCTCTTCTTTAAAAATTGAGCAACTATTACAATAACAATGAAAAAAAGTAATATGAAAAAAAGCCGAACTATTTGCAACATATATCTGGCTGATACAGTACAGGATTATTCACGGTATACGACTCGGAATACTTGTATTACAGCCAAATTATTTAATAAAATCGGGAAATTAATGTTCTATAATGTCACAAACTTTTAAAAATGTAACTCCTCTCTCCTACAGGCTCTACAAATGCCAATGAAGAGAGCAACCTCATTAAAAAAAACAAACAAAACCTTATATTTGAAAAATTTTTTACTTTTATCATCAGGTACATATCGTCATTGGCCTCCTTGAAGAACCTGTTGACTTCATCTCTCGACAGCACTTTCGATTTCTTCGGCTCATATCCTACTGCTTCGCGTTTCAATAAAGCCAGTACTCTTTTATAGTTTCCAACATCTAGGTTTTCTTTCACAGAGAAAGTCGCTTTCAGCATCGATAATTTTGACTAAAGTGACCATAGTTTCAAAACCTGCGACTAAGTACGACCAAATATAAATATCTATATTATGTATATTATAAAATATAAATGCTATAGGTATGTGTAGCATCAGCGCAACCAGTATGAGCTGACAAAATAATTTCAATTGAACGATTGCACCACAAAATCGGAATATTTGTAGGAACTTACCTTTTCATCCAGATAGGTCAACATCACATCTTCATTTACAAAATTCACATGATTCTTCTTCCACTCAACAAATAAATCATATTCCTTCTCATACTGGGCTCGAGACTTCGCTGGAAGTAAATTCAGGACAATATCTTTGGCTTTTTCAAAAATTACGAGTGGAACATCACACATTTTGAAAATTAATTATTTATTATTTCCTATTTGTTTTAGTTGCCATGATCACGTAACGATATCTATGTTTTTACATTACACTTGTGTCTCATCGGTTTTTAGAAGATAATTTGCAGAACTGGTACCAAAAAATATTGTATGCATCACGTACGCAAATAGTTTTAGCGGACTTAATACATAAAATACTATTATTGTATTGTATCATATACATGTGTATTTTTCCATAATTGTAGCCACTGTTGTGCATAATACTAACTTGTAAAACAAACTGTTACTCACCAATAAACTATTGAATTTGAATTTGAATATCGGCCATTTTAATATTTCTAGAAAAATTAATTCTCAAAAGAATCGACCAGGAATAAATTCCCAATTACCAGTGTGGATTTTGACAAACCCTCACAGCAACATGGCATCGCAAAACACAAACTATCCTTTCTAGTCTTTCTTGCAAGGAATACTTACTGTACAGGGTTATTCACTACAAATTACCCACCCTTTATTGTCGTTATTATTACTCAAAAAAAAAGTTATACATGATAGTTTTATGGTTCTAACTGAAATTTCTTAAAATGCCGTCAATAGTTCAGTTACTCGCCGTTTACAGGGCATTTGGTACCATATGAAACCACCGGTAGGACATCAAGAGTAAGCTTGGATTTCCAGCCAACTACTTCACTGTAAACGATTTTGGTGATTTAATTAATGAAATTTCAATTATGAAACACAATATTTGTCATTTAATGGCTTACTTTGACAATATTAACAATTTCGTATTAAGTAACTGTGATATTCTACGATTAATAACTCAATAACGGTTCATTATAAAAATAACATATTATATTTTTTTGAAATAAGAAAAAGATCTCTTGAAAATATATAATAACATACAAGGTGTTACATTAAAAAAATACGTCAGATTTTATTGCGCCCTGTAAACGGCGAGTAACTGAACTATTGATGACATTTTTAAGAAAACTCAGTTAGAACCATACAACTTTCATGTATAACTTTTGTCCTACAAGCAATAATAACGATAATAAGGGAGGGTAATTTATAGTGAATAACCCTGTACATTAGGGGTAGAAACAAAAATCCAATTTAATATTTTTACATCACCTATATTATCAAGACATGCGTTTATACTAAAAAGTACGTAAAACACTCTTTTTATTATTTTGAATTACATCTTCAGAACACTGAAAGAGAAAAATAAGATGATAAATTAAATTGACATGAATGTGAAGCAATATTCTATTCTTTTGGATAAAATTGAAGTTACCTTTGCATTTGACATAAGAAAGTGACGAAATTGAGGTTACTAAACAGTTCAACGTAATTGTCAAGTGAATTGTGCGGTTGATGTGTGATTTGGGAGTATAAAGTGTCAAAAACGAGAAAGGACTTTTTCTGTGTTTGGTAGAGCCAGCAAGTTTAAGGAAAATGTGTTACCTACTTACGCAGACATTATTAGACATTATTTGTGGATTTGCGAAGAACTTCTGTGGCAACATAATAATAAAGATCCATCAATTTTTAAAGTAAGTGAAGTTGTTGTTAAAGACATTAAAAGTGGGTGAAGCCAAACTTCAATTCTAATTGTGTCTGATTAAGAGATAAAACATTTAATTAAGACTTACTATAATAAGTATAAAACTTAAAGAAATAAAGGAAACACATTAACCAAGAAAAATTAAAGGATTTCCAGAGAAGAGCCGAAAGACAATAATTATTTGACATAGCACTTTGTAAATGTGATTTCCTAACTTGCAAGTGTAAGATTAAAATTTCAATTTGCGAACAAGACTTTTTGATTGTTCAAAGAAATGAACGAAAAATGATGATTGGTTCGATAGACTTTAAAATGACAAGAAAAAGTGAAGCTTTGGAAATGAAAAAATTAAAAGCTATTAAGAAATCTAGGAGATCAACAGAAATAACTGCATCAAATTCACAGGAATTGCTAGAGGAAATTGATAAGAAAAATCCAAATTTTCCTATAAATGACGATGTTGCTTTTGAACAAAAACCTAGCACTTCCAAATTGTCGTGTCAAATGAGATTACACTTTCCGCCGGTAGCAAAAGTAGGCGACAGAATTGGAATATTGGACAGATCAGCTGCTATGTTAGCATCGGCTACCCTTAACGATCCTTCAAAAACCGTTGATCGCAGTAAAATTTGAAGAGAGAGAGAAAGATGTCGGAGCAAACTACAAGGAAATGATAGTCAGCCATCCATGAATTGCCTTTACGACATATATTTCGTGAGCTAGATAGTTCTACGACTGGACCGAAACAGTTTTCTGGAGAAATTGGAAAGGTACTTCAAAACTGTGACAAATTAACAGTTGTTGACCTCATCCTTATTGAAAGTTAACTGCCACAAGTTGATTATATTGATTTAAGTTTAGACCAAAAGTATCTTTATGATATATGCTCTGCCATCGACAAGGGACATGTTGAAAACTAGTTAATAAATTGAAATCTAGAGAAGTTGTGTCGTTTTAGGTAGTTAACTCTTGCAAACAGATTACTGAGGTTATATATGGCTACAAAAGAACCCTGTGAAAATCTACAAATGTTAGCAAACTTTATTATCAAAGTTTACGCATCAACTTGGGTTGAGATTAAAACAAAACCTAACTCAAAATATGGATCTATTCATTTTTTTAAATATAATTAGAAAGATTGAAATTTGCTTGATAATTTAAAACCAATAGTGGAAACTGTGTTACAACGGAATAGATTCTTTGCTCATTCTGAAAATATATTATTTAGTATGATTCAAGAGAAAGATTATGATGTTAGGAAACTTGCCTTTGGAAGAATTGTTGAAATTAGAGAGTGTCAGATGTTTGACATTTGCGGTACCAAAACTAAATTTTGCAGCACAACATTATTACACTCTTATAGACTGGGCGCCTAAGACAGTGTATGAACCTCTAACAACCAAACGGCTGCACCTACTGGAATTGAAGAAATTTGAACAGAGTGGTGAAAAAATGAACCTTCTTAATTTCCCTTATCATACACAGGCTGTTGAAAGACTTATAAAATTAGTTTCTGAGGCTTCTCTAAGTGTGATAAGCCCTAAAAAGCGATGTGGTTTTGTTCGTTCGCGTTTAGTTTCCCACCGCAAGTTTCCGACTTTTGAGACAAAACAACAATATTTAATAAAAACTAAGGGTCAGTGCGCCACCTGAAGATAAATAGTTACAGACTTGTAATTTTACACTATAATTTGTTAGTGAATAAGGCCTCTACCCTAAATATAGAAATCTTTAAATGTTAATTTTTATTTATTTTTGCTTTTTTTGCTCCATCCTACTGTACATTGCACAATAATCTCAACATGTCAACAGTACAAAAAGTCATTTATGAGAGTAGTGTAGTTTACCACAAAAAACATATACAAACTCGTATTTCTTATTCAAATATAATTTTAACCGTTTTTTTAATCAACATGGGTGCGTTTTTTTAGGAAGGTATCTTTTGGTAAATAGAATATTTCGTTTTTGTAAGACTATTAGCAATTATTTAATTATTACCATGCCAAAAACGGTAAGGTATATATTTTGATTTATGTATGAAGTAATTTGTTAGCGGTTAAGGTGAAACACTTACTAAAAATCAGAGAAACATTGTTATTCAATAAATCTTATCTATCAATAATTTCAAAACTTATAAATTGCTTTGGTTTTTATTATGAACGTGGTGTTTTGCGTTTTCTACTATATTAGTGTAGAACAATTAGTTTTGATTCTTGAAGTTCAGTTGATATGTTAGTTTCAGTTTGTAAGGCAACTTCATACAGCATTTCTTAAGTAACGTCAAGGTTAATTATCTGCATGATTTAAAATTTACTGCAAATTTTCACTACTTCAAAATTGGTACTTTGTCTCCCATTTTTCTAAATAAATCATTACTTGACATGATCAACATTAAACTTTTAATTTAAAAAAATACCGAATTACACAATTGTACAAATATTCTAGAAATATTTGTAGCCTGGATCTAAATATGAGTTTCGGAAATGTATTAATACTTACATAAAAAAAGTTTTCACATTTTCATACGTTTGCAAATCTTTTATGCTTCTTTATATAAAACAAAATTTTGTATAGGCTGAATTATATTTCGGATATTACAAAACTTTTACTATACTAACAAAATAAATATCCTTAGGGAAGAACATTTTACGGCAGAGTTTCATAACCGGAAATTTATAATTTTTTAAAAGAATCTCATTATAATTGTGTACATAATTTGAATAATTGGTAATATGTTACTTAAATTATTATTAAAACTTGTATATAAATAGAAGGTAATTACGCCGACTTTTGTAATTTCTAATCTATCGTTTCGCAATAATTGTTAGCGCTAAATTAACCCATAACTGATTTGTACTTTTTATCCCAATTACGGTTATTTTAAAACGCACCTTAATTATATCAAAAGAATGTATCAATTAATCGGACACTTAAAAATCAATTTATAAAATCGGTCATTGTCGCTGTTCTTTTGTATACATAATAAGTAACAATTTTTTTCATTAAATATTTGGTTGTTTTTTTAACTAAAAGGATTCAAATAAACTTATTACCATAATAAATACATTAAAAAGTCTCGCTGGTTTATTGTTTATAAAAACTGTGTCATTTTTAATGTTACACATGAACCCAAGAATAACGATCATTAGTCGAATACATACCAGTTTTTACAATAATTTTATTTATTTAAAAATTACACAACACAGTTTTAGTATTTAATTTAATAATTTGCATAATAAAAAAATTTAAGGAAAGTTTAAATGAGATTAAACACTTTTTGTCAAAAGATTTGTAAATGAAGACAAACCTTTGAAAGCACCCTCGACTTTGCTAAAGGTAAAATTAAATTTTTATGCGGCAATTTGGAATTTTAAATGGTTTTTTAGGTCGTTTCTTTAAATCAGTTTTTTAGTAAGCTTAAAGTGCGGAAGTTGAGAGGTTCAGTTATTATCTTCAAGTTGCATTGTGTCTTTCTTGTGTAGAAATTCTTACTCATTTATTTATCGGAACAGGGCTTCGCCTGTTTCATTGAATAAGCGAATAGTAATTATTTAAATCATAATAATAAGGACAGTGTTTTCTGATACGGATGTAAGAATTGTAATGTAGAACTACATTTAATGCTTCACAAGGGGACGTGAATTTTTATAAGAATTACACATCTGACTTTAATTGGTTTAAGCCAAAACGTCGTAGTTAACAATTTTGACATATTTTAATAAATTAAAACAAATCATAATTATAATAATAATTATAATATAAATTAAAATTAAAAATAATAAAGGTAAGGTTTCTTTCAAAATATATTTAATAATGAGTATACTCTAAAAAGTCCATCTAGGTGGGAGGTGGGATGAACATACAACTCAGTAGCTTGTGATTGATAGTTAATGCTTTAAATTACTATCAATTTCGGTTTGATAATGCATAATGAAATTAACATGATAAGTATAAGTATTTACAACGATTAGTATAAACTAGTCTATTGTGTTGGCGAAACTGTGTACATTAGTGGGGAATTTTTCTTTGGCAAGAGATTTGCCTCAAAGTTTAGAAAAACCACCTAAAACCAAAACATGTCAACTCGAACGGATTAGTTAAGTTAATTAATGATTAAATTTATGCTTCAAATTAAAACCATTGTCGTTGTCAGTTGCTGTCGCTGTGCTGTAAGTAAACGTCAAAACTATCTATGAGAAAAAGTTTTTTTCTAGTACTACTTTGAAATATGCGATGGGACTATCGACTTACACAGGATGACTGTGACAGTTGTCCAACTACTAATCAACTATATATAACAAAACTATTTCCAATATTGTCTTATGCAAATGTTGCTTTTTTTAACAAAAAATTGGGCAAAAGATTTCTATGAAAAAGTCTTACAGTCATTGAGCTGGGAAAAAATGAAGAAGAAAAGGTTAAGGAATTTGTATAATTTATGAGCAGTTATGATCACTTGAATTTTTTTAGTTCGACGCACGGTTTTTACCCAAAAAAATAAAATCCATTTCTCTACAAGGTGACCGTGTATCGGAATAAAAAAATAAAAGGGATCAAATTTGCTTAGAAATGATTTTAAGAATAATTTTTATTTTAAGAATAATCAGTGGCGTACCTTTATTGTTTGTCAATAGAGGCAGGTTATATTCCCTACGAACGCTACTAGTGGAAATAAAAAAAAAGTGGTACATTAAAAATTACCTCTTAATACATAGTACATGTATGCCTAAATTTCTTTAAAATATCTAAAATACTACACTTCTTAAAGTCGGAGTGTACTGAATATTTAATATTAAAGTTGTACACAATTTAGACAGGATCAGGTTAAATACTAAACTTTAGTGACAAAAAAATTAAATGGACAAGACAATTAGCATCATCTGTAGTATTGTTCCTGTTGCACCAGTTTAGGTAATGAACTGGTATGAAATACGTATGCGAGCATTTAGCAAATACTGTTACGTATTCTTTAACGCATGTGTTGTGTACTGGTAACATCTCCAAAAGGTTCTTATTCTGCCTCTTCTACTTTCAGAAATGTTCAGCTTTGTAATAAATGTGTACAAAAAATAAGAATAATTTGGGTTTATGTATTCCGTTAAAAAGCTCATGTCAATCAATGGAAAAATAGTTCAAAACCGTTTTGAAGCGGTCCAGTCACTTTTACCTGCTGTTCAACAATATTTTTTTAGCGATTTTTTACGGGTAAGACTTAGTTTTCCTGTGACAAAACATGGGCATTCGGAGTTTTGGTTAATCAAATTTTGATGAAGAGATTCTATTTTGAGCCGTCGACAGCTCTCAAAAACCTATTTTCTAGAAAAAGGGACTTTTTTTTATAAACATACCGATAACAAAGTGTCTAGTACCTTTGGACCCCGCCGGCTCATCACCGGATTGTTTAATCGCCGCCTGGTTCTTCACCAAGACGTTTCATCGCCACCGTTTCGTGGCCACCGTTTCAACTCAATACGCATGAAAGTAAGCGTTTTTCAGTAGTTGCCATAGCGTGAAAGTTCCATTTCTATCTCTAGTAGTTAACGTAACTTAACGACAAAAAACAAATCAAAAAATCTAAATTAGTGTGAGCGGAAGAAAATGAACAAAAGTGAATCCTCCTCTAACTAATAACCTTGGATACCATCTACTTGTCGAGGAATTTATTACTAGCTATCGCTCGTGGAAAAATTTCTATCTCACAAAAAAACGGAACTTATTTTAGTATTGATTTAAATTAATCGTTTTTTAGGCCTGAAGGTAAAATAAATTTTCTGCAAACATAAACTCTCAAAGACAATTCTCTCAATTCGTAAGAACACAAAAACGATTCAAATGGAATTAGTAATCGACGACATTGCATTTCTTTTTTTAATTACTGCAAAATATTTTTATGCAAACAATCATCTAATCATTGTATAAATACATTTATAATTTTAATAAAAATCAGAAGAAGATATATATCTATAATTTACAAAAACAATGTTTTATTTTTTTACAGTAATATTCTCTGCTCTCACATTGCACATTACTAACCAAGTAACCTTAAATATGATTCACACAATTTTTATTGCAATTATAAATCGGAACCCATCTGCTCGAGGTTCTGAGGTATCATATGCTATGATAAATAATAATGATGATGATCAATTTTGTCATGCATAAATATATATCAAATTGGCAAATTAGTTCAATTTCAGTGGCGCTGGTCCATATGGTCATTTGGTCAACGACCTCCCAAAAATTTAGACAATATATAAAAAAATATTCATTATTACGTGTTTTATTAAAATAGGTAATTAAGTCGCAAGTACAATAACTTAAAATTTATCCGCCGTCGTTCGTAATTTATCCTCTTCAACCTTCGGCTGGCGGTGCGAATTGTCCTCATTGAATTAGATCTACGCGGGAAAACTCGAAAAATGTGCAGCGCCCGAATAAACTCGAACGTCCGAAACAATAATCAACTTTGGGTCATGAGCCGGATCCCGCAGTTTACGTTGAGTTTGTATACTGTGTACAACTACGCTCGATTTTTGATTCGATTTTCGCGTGTTTTAAATCAGTTTAAGAATTTATATTGATATGTTTTACTGTTGTTGTGTTGTTTTGCAAAAATACTATTTTTGATTCGCGTGTGCATGCTCTATAATAGAAAATGTCGGTAGTGCAGAAAATTAAACAACTAAAAAGTGCTAACAAACTTAATTTTACAAAATTAGTTGAGTTCAAGGCAAATGGTCGTCCTTTGCCAGAAATAAGTTTACGACAGACTAGCAAAGACAAAAATAAAGATGTTCATCGAAACTTTCGCAAGATAATATACGATTTAGCTAACTGGATATGTGGTTGTGAAGTATCAAATGTATTTTACTGTTTTGTTTGTTTATTATTTTCTAAAGACTCGTCAGACTCGCTATAGTCTAAATCCAGTGTCAGAGATTTAAAACATTTAAAAGAGGAAATAAAAAAACATGTTTCGTCTGCAGAACACATGAAATGCTCGGTAAATTTTGCAACCGTAGGAAATGTTGATATTCGTACACAGCTAGACAATGCTTACAAAAAATCCCTTAGAGATTTTAATGAGAATGTTTCGAAAAATCGCTATATTTTGAACAAAATTGTCGATTGTATAAAATTTTGGGGCGCATTTGAGTTATTTATATTTTTTTAAGTATGTCTATTGTTTAAATTAACCTCCCAGTTTGATTGACCACGAGCCACCACTGTTCAATTTCTTCTTTTTTCTACAGAGCAATCATTAAACCTAGATAAAAAAAAACTTCATAAAAACAGCGACTACAAAAGGAGTAACATGATTAAAATATCGAAATTTGAAAGACATTTGAAGTTGCGTACAATGAAACCTAATGTAGAAGTAGCTGAAAGGCATATCTATATGTTTGTATTTGGCATCAAAGTGAACACTAAGACCTTTGATTAGTAGTGATTGTGTAATAATTTTATAATCAATGTGATATTCATTTTTGATAATGTTGTAGATAATCACATTCCTATCGGTTCTTGAACATATAATTTTGTTAGATAATAAGATGCACGGATAAAAATGAAATTAGAAGAGGACCTAAGTTTGATCTTTGAGAGACGCCAGAAGTGGTGTTTGACAAGATGTGTAATGATTAAATCTTATGTATTGATGGTGGTTGATAAGGCATGACTGAAAGAGTAATTGTACTAAGCTATGGAAACTAAAGTTCTCTATTTTGACGAGAAGGATGTCATGTTGTATATGAACTAAAGCTTTAGCTATATCCAAATAAATAACTTCCAATTGACCTAGTACGTCAAGTTTTAATGCAAAAAATTGTTTAAAACACGCAAGATTGGTAGTGGTACAGCAACGAAGTAAAAAACCTTGTTCCCCACTCTAGAGGATGGAACAAATATTTAAATTTTTCTATGTTTCAGGAAAGCAATTTCAGGGTTTTGTCAGTAACCGTAAAATGGGGCGAATATGAACTGTAAAATGAATCGGAATAAAACTTTGTTGAAAAACAAAAATATTAATATTTATAATTTTTAATACAATCTACCATACAGTAACTATGTTTATTTAGGTTTAACAAACATGCTCAAACATATAATAAATGTATGGTTGTTTGTATGAAGTATAAACAATACTCGGCAGATATTTTGAAGAGGTCGATTGAAAAACTCCAAAAAGGTCTAAGCTACACGTTTAAGATAGGTACGGTGTACTTATCACTGATTTACGCAGGCATTCCAAAAATATTCAAGTAAAGAAGGAAGGTGGTCAAACGTTTCTTAGTGAAGACAAAGTAGCAGTTTCAGTTGATCGGATCAAAATTTGATTTCGTAATTCTAAAATTATTAGCAAAATTTTTCTCGAACAACGGGTACCAAAATTCAAAGATTCGGACCCAATTGGGTGTATTCCTTCTTAGGACTTCACTTCTGCCAGTCGCATAATAACTACGATGAAACTATTTTTTGTGATGACCCAGGAAAAAAGAAACTAATATTCCGACGTGAGTGTGAATATTTAGAAAGGACCTTGACCTCTTTGAAGGCGTTCACATCAGTCATGTTTGTTCTACAATTGTATAATAGCTGGAGGGGAAGAGGTCTAAAAAAATCTAGGAAAATGAAATCAAGTCTGGGTGGTTTGACAGGTTCTGTTTTTCTGATTTGGTAGAAGCAATAGCTATACTTTTTTTAAGGACTTCGAAGGGACTAAATATCTGATTGGGTACAAGTTAGCGTCTCACATGTAACTGAATGTTAAATAGATAAGAAGGGATCTGATCTGGTCCTGTAATGTTTCTATGGTTTAGATTTTTTATACATTTGTAAAACCTCAAACTGCAGAAACGTTAGTTTCTTATGACTTGTGCAAGTATAAGATTTACAACATTTATTTCGCGTCCTTGCGATTTTATAATTATAATTAATTAACAAAATAATAATTACGTATTTGTGGGTTAATTATAGCCCGTGATTCAAAAAAATTTTCATCAAAGTCGACCATGAAAAAATGCACGTACGTCTACCCTAAATGCATAAAACTGAATGTGTTGGACCTACCAAACTACTATTGATCTATTGAAGTCATCTGAATTATTAATCGGTAAATCAGAAAAAAAAACAACTTCTATTTAAAGAAATCGTTTTAATGCAACAAATGTAAATGATTTAAAAATAATCTAAAGATAATGCACTTGTCTATTAAATCGATCAAAGTGAACGATCACTTCAGGAAAGATTTCTTGGAATTCTTGAAACGCAGCACAAGTAGAATAAACACATTGCCTATCAATTTTTACACCGTTTCGAAAATATATTCTTAACATGCAGCGATTATAGTGTTCGGTGACAGCCATAACGTCATCACAATCATATATTGAAAGTAAATCTGTCAAAATTGATAAATGTACAAGCTAAGCTAAGATATACCTGTTATATCTTGCTTTGTCGTTCATGGCAAAGTTTGAATAAACATTTTTTGAATCACGCATTATAATACAAAAAAACTGAATAGTTAAAATGTCTGCAGCTGAGTAGGTTTTCTGCAACCCACTCTGGGGGTATTGTCCCACGGCGGCGGTAGAAGAGACACAGCCGGCTGTCAATGGCGGTCGACCCCAGATGTAAAATTGTAACCGTTGCGAGTTATTTCTGTGAAAGTAAATAGTATATTATTCTTACTACCTACCCTTGGTGTTTGAACACTAAGAAACAGTTCAATCGTAGGCCGTTCTTTAAAACCTGGAAAAGGTTTGGGTTTGTTATAACTAAGCGATATCATAAGTTTGTTTTCTAGATATGTTGATTTTTATAACGCGGGGCTGCTCCTGTATGGAGTTGTGAGTCAAATGATAGCCCCAGTATATGAATTGTCCTGCTGGTCGATCTGGTTCTTAGTAATTAATTCACCCTAAGGTTTGTACGATACTGTATATATTTTCTGCGGGTTTGCGAACGGTTCTATTTTGCAGGTTATTTTTAGTTGGAGAGGATGGTTCTGTAACGACGTCAGTATACGCTGTAAAGCGTTGAAAGTTTCTCTAAGACGGCTATCTAACTAGGTATATAGTGTTCAGAATTACGATAGGAAGTCAGAATATCGTATGAAAGAAAACATCTAAACAACAGCCCAACGCAAATCGGTTAATGTTAGAAAGAGCTAGTTTGATGAAAAGTTACGTTTTTAGCCTCCGAACTCGTAAATTGAATTACTATGAAGAGAATTATTTGTGCGTGATAAGACAAAGCTATAGCAGATTAATTGATTTTAGATTAAGTTCAGGCGGTGGTCAATAGTATTTAAACAGCATATTAAGAGCAAAATCAGGTTTAGGTGGTCAGTCAAGTTTATTTAAAAAGGTCAAAATAGTTTTGGATTTGAAGTAAAAAGTAAAGTGACTTAAACTACGGAAAACAGCTGAATTTATACCAATTCTTATTTGCAATTGTAGCGGGAATTAAAAGCGGGGGAATCATGTTGGGAAATAAGGAAGAGATGGATCATAAAAACGTTACCAAACGTATGATTATTACACATTTGAAAACATTTTGTTCTGCAACACTTTTAATCGATAAGTTTGGCATGTTATTAAATTCAGCATGATATTCGAATGGATTGATTATATTTAAAAAAAAAACGCTGCTGAAATAGTACGCAAATGCATTTACAATAGATTAAGGATCAGAGTCCGTAATGGTATTATATTATACGGGATGTTCGGTTAATAGAATTAATGAAGTTCCAGAAGCTGCTGAAATTTCTTTTAACGAAATTTCAACTTTGTTCAAATACTTTTATACCTATGCAAATATTGAGTTTTTATTAATTTATGAAGATATTTATATTTTCGAAGCTTTTTGAATATTTCTTAAAGAAAAATCCTAGAAATTAAAATTTTCAACAAAGATACAACAATTCCATAATAATGAGGAAAAGGTGTGACGAAATTGTTGCTAATATTGCTAAATTTAGTAACAGTGATCAAATTATAACAATAGTTGAAACTTTAAAACAATTTTTCATTATATTTGACTCACACTTTTTTTATAATTTACAAAAAACTTTTCATTACATATTTTTAAAGTGAGAAGAAAAATCTTAAGATAGATGGTGTGTAACTCAATAAAATCATTACATTTAATAATTAAGAAAAACCTATGTATGAAGCATTACCTACATTTTTACTTTAAATTTCAGTTGTTAGTATAAAATAAAAAATAAAAATATTAGGGGATGTGCTGGAATTTTTATGTTGTCAGTCTGTTTCATTTTGTGATTAAAATATGCGGAGTGAAATCTTATAAATATACACAGTACAATAAATTTTGTTGTGGCCAATTTTGCAGTAAAATAATTCTAATTTTCATAGATTGAAAAAATTGTTCCATAAATCCGTAATAAAATTAATCTATGAAATGACCTGCAACAATCTCACGTGCTTTTTGAAATTAAAGCTATTTGCTTTTAGAAAACGCTGAAAGCATATCGTACATTTTTACACATTTTCTAAAAATTATCTTTTCACCACCCTTTAACGGTTTTTTTTGTAAAACAACAACAAAAATACTGTTTCATAATACATTTTTACATCTTTTATACATTTCTAAAGTTGCAGTACCTACCACTATTCGTAATGTTATAGCAATAAATCCACCTAAACATTATTTAATTCAATAATGTCAATCACATTGTGTTACAGTAACGCAATCTATTTTTCTAATGTCAAAATGTCAATCAATTTCCATTACTCGTTAATTATAAGAAAATCAAGTCAATACTTTCAGACTATTATAATCTTCGAAGTCTGCAAACTTTTACAGTGCCGACATCAATGTCATACCGCGAATATCTTTCGACAACGTACCCTTTCAACTATGACACAATCTAATCTAAGAAAGCATTCACATTTTAATTTGCAACCTTAATTACTTTTATCAATCAATAAAAGAGGTTTGAAACAAAAGCCCGATTGTTTTGAAGTTATTCTGTTCATTTACATAACTTAATATTTGTATTAGTGAAACTTATAATTTATATTAAATAAATTTTAATTAATTTGCAAACAAATGTTACTATGCATACAAAAGGATTAAATGTATGGAACGTCTATATTTATTTAAAGCGTTTGCTACATGTTAAAATTACGTTTGCTATTATTATTATTAAATTGTAATTTTGTTTTTCAGGTAAGAAAAGCGGCAAGGTCTACAATACTGTGAGTAATAGAAATAATTTAATTTATTATTTTGTAAGAGTGTGTAATTGGAGCTTTCTCTAATTACACAGTTATTACAGTTAGTGTGGTGTGTGTTATCACGTATAGTGTAGGCAATTTAGATGAAATAACGACGAATAGAAGAAGAAATCTATAAAGTTTTGCAATTCTTGTTATAAACTCCCAGTAGGAACCTGAATACAGTTCCAAAAAGTTTCCACTCCCTCTCGGGGGAGCTTCATATTCTTTTGCCCAAAAAACGACCCCCAAACGTGACCTCACGACGATTTTTGAGTTTTGAACAAAAACCGTATCTCTGACGATAAAAGTTATAAATTTCTATTAAATTTTACACAAAATAGTTGTATATTTTTTGCGTATCTCACACTGAGCGCTCATAAATATACCTTTGAAAATAATCATAGTTTTAAGCGCAAACACAAAAATGAGCCTTGCGCCGTTTTTTGCCTCGATTATCTTTAAAAGTATTAGCGTGAGCAAAAAAATGTATAGATAAAAAATTGTAGAGTAATTCTTTCTCTACAAGATCCGTATTAGACACAATATTTTTGAGAATGTATTAATGGTAATATAATTATTTTTGTACTTGTGCATTCTGCACGTTGAGTGCGTTTCCACACCACCCTTAAGGTAGAGCTCTCAGTGTGTTTTTTTTTAAGTAGTTTCCCCTGGATAACTATTGCACTAACGAAATATTTAATCAGTTGCCTCTGCAAAATAGTCCTCCTTGATGGAATTTACACAACTCTGCCCATGACAATTAAAACACATTGTAGAGCAGCGTAGGCCAACCTTTACACAGCTACATCGCTTTCCACAGCCGCAAGATGTGAGCTTCAGAATTGAGGCTGGAGCTTGCGCTTGATCGTGAGCACTGGCATTTGGATGTTAGTTTTTCTCTAGCCCCATTCAGTTGCTCCCAAATTTCTTCCTTTCCACAAATGAATTTGATAAAAAAACTCGATATGAATGTTGTGTTACTGCAGCAGGTGGTAGTCTAGAGAAAGTGACTGCGTTATTCGACTGACAAACTAGCTTATTAAATAAAATAAATCGATAATGGTTTAAAGATGTTTCTTTATACTTTTCTTTCCTTTTCCTTTGCCAAAAAAGGCAGAAGTGGTGTTGCAGCTACTAAACGCTTTAAAAACGCTTTAAAACTGTCGAGTTTTGTAAGTCTTGGTAACTATACACTCTTTCTTTAATATTTCTTTGGGTATCTCGCAAAAAGCGAATGTCTTTCTCTGGCGGACAGAGAGCGATAAGGAGTGTAAGCAAATTGATATCCTGACCCATATTTCTCAAGTATGTTTACATGGGGTTCAACAATAGAAAATGCATAAATACAAAAATTATCTTATGACCACTA
This sequence comes from Abscondita cerata, assembly GCA_030710515.1. NCBI lineage: Eukaryota > Metazoa > Arthropoda > Insecta > Coleoptera > Lampyridae > Abscondita > Abscondita cerata. The sequence continues at coordinate 411,991 of JALBCR010000157.1, read as the reverse complement.
ATACTTTCTCACAAAAATTTTGTCCAACATGGATCTTGTAGAAAAAGAACTGCTCTACAATTTTTTTTCTATACATTTTTTTGCTCACGCTAATACTTTTTGAGATAATCGACGCAAAAACGGCGCAATGCTCATTTTACCTTTGCGCTAAAAACTATGCTTATCTTCCAAGGTCTTATATGAGCGTTGGGTGAGAGATTCTCAAAAAAATTATAGGACAATCTTTGTGGAGAATTTAATGTTGAATCTAAAAAGTCCTATAACTTTTTCTTGTCAGAGTTAGAGTTTACGCGCAAAACTCAAAAAACCATTATGAAGTTACGTTTGGGGGTGATTTTTTGGGCAAAAAGAGATGAAGCTTTTTCTGTGAAGGTGGAAACTTTTTGGATATGTATTTTGGTTTTTACTGGGAATTCACAACTAATATTTCAAAACTTTCTACAATTTTTCTTCTAAAAAGTCTAATTTGCCTATAGTAGGTACAAGTATGTACCTAAGTATCCGTCAATGCGATTTTTAATGTTTGGTCCGTATAGATGACGGATTAAGTACTCACAGAATTTTGTTATTTATCAATTTCCCGAATGTTTAAGTTTCAAAAATTGGACCTCGAGATTTTAATTGATTTTACGTTTTCCTAAACGTGGTTCGTCCCCCTTTATTTAAAAAATACCATTTAGTAAAGTATAGTAAAATTGTACTTTCCTTTTAAGTATTGGGTTATTTTTTTACGTTTTGGAAAAAATCGTAATAATTAAAGATTTATAAACGTACAATCAGTGTTGTTCACGTGTTTTAATCAATCAAAGAGAAAAGCAAAGTACATAATTAAAACTGTTGTAATTTCTATAAACCCAGGTTAATCTACTATTTATGTATTTGTACAATGTAAGATTTACATTTAACTTTTTAGAAAAATGTAATAGTATCTTACTACAACTTCATTAAAAAGTCAGTAAATTTACAAAATTTTCTAAAAGAGCCTTGCTGGATACTATTAAATTTTTTTGAGAAGAGTTATATTTTGTATTTGATAACAGTACAAAAACCATCATTTAAAAGACATCCATGTGGGATGTTGTTTTAGTCCTATCACAGCCCAACTTATTATGAATTCTATCGTGGAGATAAAGTAAGTTTTACTTTTTCAATCTGCTGTTACATTTTAATACATAGACATCTTTTAAAAGTTTGACGTTAATATACAAAAAGTAAACGTTGACTAGATATATCGATCTGAAATTGCCTACTGTAAATTCGCAAGTTATTGTATAGTGCATTCAAACACGCTGAAGTAATCGACAGCTTTTACGTTTTTTTGAGACTCTTACGGAGTGAGAAAACTTTAGTGTAAAGTTCACAATTGTACAAGATGGAGTTTACCTAAAGCTGCTACTTCGTGCTATGTTAGATAAATTAGGAATAAGTTTAGGCACCTTTTACATGGTGTAAAAAAAAGTATACATCTAACAAAATTGATATTTCTGAAAAAAAAAACCTTTTTAATGAATAACACAAGATCGTGTTTATCAATGTTGAGTACCACGTTTGTTTGATGTAACATTTTCTCTGCATTAGCCCATCAACTTGAGGAGGAAGAAGCTTCGACTTTATCAAAAATGAAAAATACAAGGGTTAACCCCGCTCTAAAGTGGAAAACACGAAAATATGATGAAATATACTTAAACATTGAGCATTGAAATAGACGGCGAAGAAAAACTTCAATGTGTTATTTGGTTAAAAATTTTGGCTGCAGATAGCATGAAACCCAATAAAGCATTTAGAAACCCTGCACAAAAAATATATCGATAAGCCCCGTAAATTTTTTGCAAAGAAACTCAAAATTTTGAGAAACGAAAATCAAATTCCTACAATGTTCTCACAGTAAATGAGAAAGTTTTACTGGCATCAAACAAAGTGGATTATAAAATAGCTTAATGCAAGAAGCCACATACTATTGCAGAGCAACTTATTCTACTAGTGCCGTTGAGATGGCAGAAACAATGTTTGGTGATAGCTATGCTAAACAACTTAAGAATGTCCCTCTGTCAAACGATACAATTTATCAAAGAATTCACAATACACCCGTGGATATTCACAAACAGCTTGGATCTGACTTGGTTGGAAACTTGTTCACCATACAATTTGATGAAGCAACGGACAGCAGTAACGATTCCCGTTTGATTTGCCATATAAGATTCTGTCAGGAAGCTGCAATGGTTGAAGACTTCCTATTTTGTAAACCTATAGCAGGAAGAGCAACTGCTGTCAAGTTGTTCAGAATTACAAATCATACTATTGTCAACACAAACTTATAATGGAAGCACTGTGTTGAATTTGCACTGACGAGGCTCAAGCCATGTCTGGTAAATATAACAGTTTACAAGCTCTTATAAAAAATGAGTTATCTGGACACACTGCATAATTCATCGTCAAGCTTTAGCATCAAAATCAGTAAACGGTGGGCTAAATAGATTTTGACAATAGTCATTGATGTAGTTAATTACATAAAAAAAACCAGATCTTTAAAATCAAGAACTTTCGTAGAGATGGGAACTGAACATATATCATTGCTATTTTATTCTTCATCCAGATGGTTGTCACGCAGTAAGGTAGTCAAGCAAGTCTACGAACTGAGAAATGAATTAGCGATGTTCCTGGGCAACAAGGGTTACAGGCATGCGACAGAATTCTGTTACGAATTATTTGTAATGAAGGTTTCCTACTTAGTAGACATATTGAAAAACTTAATGCACTTAATCTTTAACTTCATAAAACAATACTAATATATTAGATTTAAGTGAAAGGCTCAACGTTTTTTTAAAAGAAAATAGAGTTATAGAAGAACAAATTTAATGAAAACTGTTTTGAGATGTTTCCCACGATGTGTAAATTTATTCAGTAATCCACTGGAAGAGAATCATAAAAATGTATTAATAAAGCATCATTTAGAAAGGTTAAGCACTACTTTCTACAAATACTTGTTTGCAGAAGAAGATATTAAATTATGTGACTGGAATTAGGTTCAAGTGTCGCAAAAAAATCAAAATTTTCTACTAAGCTCTTGACGAAGTTCTAGAGTAAACTGTCTTAAATTATTGCGTTATTAAAGCAAAATCATTTTCGGATACCGTTACCTTTTCCTACTTCCTTTGCGAAACTGGTTTTCTTGCTGTGGCAATTAAAGTCCAAATATAGAAACAAACTTCAAATAGAAAAAGAGGTGATCTATCTCAAATATAAAACAAAATCTAGACAAGCTGCTGATTTTAAAGCACGCTCATAGTAGTTATTAGATTTATGATTTTACGCCCTAAAAAGTAAAATAAATTTTTTTTATTTAAATACGTTATAATTTAGTTATAATATTTTCGTTTCGTTTATGTTTGCAAATTTAAACTTGAAATAAAAATTTAAAATATTATTCTTGTCTTGTTCGTTTATTCTACGACCCCCGGTGACACCCCCTCGCCCTAGGGGGCGCGCTCTACAGTTTGTGAACCCCGGATCTAATACATCCCAGTCCAGCTGTTCTCTTCAGATTGTCAATCCACCTAGTCTGTGACTGGCCTCTACTTCTATTTCCCGTTTAGGGTCTACACTGCTGTAGTTATTTATTTTATCTGTTGTCCATTTGTCGCATTGTATCTATACTTAAGCGATTCAACCTGCTCTTTTTGTCTGTTACTTTGTTTTTTTGTCGAATGTTCTTACTTCTTATCCTATCCATCAATTTTTTTAAATTTTTGCTAATTTTCCATTTATTTTGATTGATGGTACTAAATTTTTCTTCTTAAGTTACTTCTGGATGTTGACATTTACCACTTTTTTATTAGTTTTTTTCCTTATTTCTTCACGTGTTTATTTTTGTTTATATGATTTCTTATAATAAGAAAGTTATTTATCCTAAGTATTTTGTTAATATTTATGATGTCAATACCATATTCATCTTTGACGACGACGTTTTTTGTTTTTCCACTTAATTTTCTTATGTTTCGCATGTTTTTGTTCTCTTCTGACGATCCTTTTACCTTTTCTTCTAGTCTTTTTCGTTTATCTTCTCGAATTAATTTTCTTAGTGTTTCATTTGTTTTTGTCTATTCTATTGTGTCTTGTTTTCCTTTTTTTAATATTGTTTTGTCAAATAATAATTTCGTCGATGAACTCCATTGCTTCTTTATTTTTATGAGCTTTGGCTACTTTTTGGTCTGCGTCTAACATTGCTTTATTTATTTTAGTATTGATTTTTTCTATGCTTTCTAATTCGAGAATTTGTGTTATATTAAGGTTTTTTTAGTTTTTTCTTGTATTTTCCTACGTAACTTTTAGAAGTTTTTTATAGATTTTGTTTTACTAGTTTTTCCCTTTCCCAGGTTTTACTTATTTTAATTGCCATTCTGTGATTACTTCCTGTGTCAACGTTATTCAGCACTGTTACTTTTTTATTTTTGGATAGAATATATGTAGTCAATTTCATTTTTTGTGTAACAATCAAGTAACCTCTAGATCTATTTCTGGTTCGGTTTGTATACAGGTTTTGTTGTTTAAGAAAGTTTGTTATCATTCTTTCTCTTTTGTTTCTTCCTTCCAAACCAAAATTTCCAGTATTATCTTTGTTAATTTCATGTTATTGGTGCAATGGACTAAAATAAATTCGCACTTTTTTAGCATGTACAATTACATATCTAAAAAATAATTAATACTAAAAAAGTAAAACTGATATATAAGTAGAATAAACTCCGAAACCTAATGGAAGAAGAACAAACCATAAAACTAAGAAAAGTACATAAATAAAGCATTAGAAAAACTTAAAACTAAAAAGAGGCCGTGGTGGGATGGGATTAAAAACAGAATTAGTAAAATATATTTAAGATCAATAATAATAAAGGAATTATTACACTATTTGATGTTCATAATGTGTCGCTCAAACAGAAAGAAATACATGTAAAAAAATATATGTAGCCGTATTAGAAGAAAGATTTTACAAGAAGGTACTCTGTTGACATTTAATATTATGATTGTTTTACAAAACAAATAACTAAAATAATCGGGTGAAACCCAGAAACAGATCCATCAAAAGAAAAAAAAAATTTTCGAGATTGGACCGTGGCGGAATTGTAACCTGTTTTGCCCGCTGTCCGCTTTATTAAGGCGGCAACTTTGAAACAAATAATAACTTCAATCATGATCACTGTTCCAAATTATCATTATTGCGGATTATTATTGTTCACCCCACTCCTTCTCTTGTAAATTTCAACTGATCAATTAATTTCTAATTATTCAGACTCCTTTTACTCTAGAATCTGGCTTAGTTTGCAAGTTGAACACCTGATTTTTAGTGGTCTACCTTAAACTCTCGTCCGTCATTTGATTTTTGTTTCAATAATGAGTCCGGTCGTGGAAATCACAATTTTTTATTTATATTTTGTTTACATTCTAAAAAATATAAATAAATTTGATAGCATTGGCAGATCAAATCAGATCAATTGCAATGATGTAATCTTAAATGTGTGACGGTTTATTTGGAAAAACAAATTTAAAACTTAGTAAGCAGTGTTGAAAACCTTGCCGGCAGCTTCGTCAGTCGCAGAGGGATCGTGGATGTAGTAATTAGATCAAAAGTTTTTGCACTGGGTAAGAAATAATTAAAGAACGCTACCTAGCTAAAATGTAGTAGTTAATTGGGAGCAACTAGATTCCCGAACACAGAAAACAAATCGTAAAATGATAGTACTATAATTTTGTTTTTTTAAACAAGGAAGTGACTAGATCATTCTACACATGATAAACAGTAATTAACAAGTAATTATATCAAACAATATCTAACAATAATGAGTTCGAACCGTCAAGAAAAATATATGCTAGCCGCAATGGTATCATTCGCAAAACACTCGTGCTTGCCGAGAAATTCAGAAAGATAAAATGGTGCAAACACAATAAATGAATTTCGAAAGATTTTTCAAACTCGCAAAATTAAGACGTCAAATCAACGGCGAAACACAGGTGCGATTACGCGTAAAAATTAACTTATTAACTCAAAGCATTCAACTTATCTGTGGTAATGCAGTAAAATTTAATCTCCAGATAACAGGTTTGCAGATTCGTACTCTAGGTTACACGTATAAGTAGAGAGAGGTAAGTAGCAGCAGGCAGAAGATTTTGAGATGGATATTCAGCTTGGTCCCAAAAGACAATTTGGGAGGTTTCCAGCTTTTTTTGTGGTAACCCTTTGTTCGATATAATTAAGTAATTTCGCTCAATGGAATGACTATATTGTGGATTGTAAATGCCAGAGGGCGGTTATATCATAATTCGCCGATTCTTCGTTTAGACCCTTTTACACACTTAATTTTGACCGCAGAATTTAAATAAAACCCCGGTCACTTTATATATAGACATTATGTATTTACAACACTAATACATACAAATACATAACTGTTTAATTTCTAATTTTAAGTAGCGGCTCTTAATTTAAGACGCTTCCGCTACTCGTCAGTACTATTAGCATTGTATGTCCCTTATTTTGACGTTCGCGCACAAGTAAGTTGCTATGCTGCAAGTTTTATTTGATATGGATGCATGCGCGTTTGCCAAATACTACAAATTTACTACAATGTTCCAAACACTCCCCCACCATGAAATCAATAATGATTTGAACAAAAGGATGTGCATCAATACGATCTTGTTAACTACAAAATAAACAAACAACACACGAATACTAAATACTAATAACAAAAACAAATCTTACAACTAATAAGACAAAAATGGGACCATTTTATACATATAAACGTCAATGGTTTCAATCCAATAACATGAACTTGAATACTTAAATAACACACTAGCGGCATCTGTTTTATAATTCGACACTGCTTGGCAGGATGCATATTCGGTGCACTGATCGACGCAGAACACTACCACTAGCTATTCTTAAAGACACTGACCTGACCACGCCGTCTGCTCCTTGGTGTAATTTGGTGACACGCCCTAGACTCCACTGAAGGGGAGAATGTTCATCTCTTTGAATGAGGACAATAGCGTCCAATTTCAGCAAATCCGGCATTCGACAAAACCATTTTCGTCTTTGTTGATATTTCGGCACTACCTCACGGCTCCAACAACACCAAAAATGTTGTTGCATCTGTTGGCACCTAGCAAACACAGACAAGTAATTTGGCGGAATTGAGTTTAGGTCGTGCTCAAGTACGGTTCTTAACGGACGGCCAATCAAGAAGTGGCCTGGAGTAAGAGGAGCAAGGTCTTCAGGATCCGATGAAACGTATGATAACGGTTTTGAGTTTAATACTGACTTTTTCATAGTCAACACCGTATAAAAATCTTTGAATGTTAGACTGGCGTTACCCAGTATACGTCTTAAATAAAGCTTGACGGATTTAGGCAACTTTCCCAGAGACCGCCTTCGTGCGGGGCTCGTGGATTAATAAAATTTCATGTAATTGGTTTGGAATGCACAAAATTGACAATTTTTATTTGAGATTCTTGCTCGGGCAAGATTTTAAACAATGAGTCCAATTTTGCTTGTGTTCTACGAAAATTTGTCGCGTTGTCGCTAGATATAGAGTTTGGCAACCCTCTGCGTGCAATGAACCGCTTTAGTGTGCTTAGAAAAGCATCAGTCGATAAAGAGGTTAATAATTCTAGATGGACAGCGGAGGTGGCCATACATATAAATAGACAGATATACGACTTGGAATGATGCGCTCTTCGAGTGCGTCTATCTGTAATCATAATTCGACCCGCATAATCTAGGCCGACATTGTAGAACGGATGTACCGGGTCTGAACGTATCTTTGGGAGGCTCCCCATCAGGGGGTGTCGGGTGATCTGGTTAGCCCTGAAGCAATTGTTACAGCTTCGGATTATCCCTTTGATATATATTATGCCTCCGATCTGCCAGAATCGCTCTCGAATTGCTACGAGAAGGGTATGAGCACCACCGTGCAATAATTTTTTATGGTAATTTTTATCACTAATTCAGTGAAACGGTGACCTTTGGGCAATAATTGCGTGGGAATAAGAACTCTATCGACTGTAACACATTTTAGTTTGCACAATCCATCTTTCTACAAGTTCAAGAGGTATAGCATCATCCCATTCAAGCTTAGACTGCCACAACGCTTAAATGATTTATTTTTCCTGCACGACTAGAGATACGTAAAGACCCAAAGGATCAAACACCTTAGAAATAATTGAAAGAAGGTTTCTTTTGGTAGGAATAACATTATCAGGCACGTCTACAGTGCAGAATAAAAAATTCTTTTCCGAGTTTCAATGTAAACCTAAAGTTTTTGAGTCGGCGCGATCGCCCAATAGAACAGTAGAAAAATCAAAATCTGCCGCAAGGTTATCAGCAAGGACTTCTACTTTGTTGGATAAGAATTTTCTTATAGTAAAACCCACAGACGAGAAAATAAGAAAAATTTCAACAGATTCTACGGCCTCCGACGCTTCTGGAAACGACCTCATGTTTGTATCTGCAACATACTTTATACTACGAGTCGCTAGAAAGCTAACTGACGCTGTTCCAAAGGTCACGGTGTTTAACCGGAAAATCGAAAAACGATGATCAGGGTTGTCTCTCCAGAAAATATTTTGGAATCTGAGTGTATATTAATCATGCGATACATCATCGCAATATCACCACAAACGGCGACTTCGTACGCCCGGAAGCGTAATAAAATGTCAATAAGATTATCTTGGACTTGGGGGCCTACGATTTGGGCATCATTTACGGAAATTTCTGTATCCGTCGCCGCGTTAGCATCAAAAACAACACGCAATTTTGTTGTTAAGGATGATCCCTTTAGAACTGCATGGTGCTACACTGAAAGGACCTTCAGAAGTATGAATGTGTGACGAAGAAGAGAGCGACCATTCTTCCTCAGTAATTCTGGTCATGTGACCAAGTTTTTATATTCACACATAACCTTGAATATTCCTTGTAAAGCTCAGGATTGTTGAGGAGACGCCTTTCAAGCTGTAGGAAACGTTTTTCACCAGCAGCTAAACGAGAGTTTCCTAACAAGGCTAATTTTGAATTAAATGGAATGTACACTAAAAGATGACCAATATCAACTCTGGCCGTTTCAGAAACTGCATTCCGCAAAACTTCTCGTTGGCGAACAGCAAAGATAGCTTTGAAGAGGGTTGTGGATTATCCAAATCTCAGAATTTTGTCAACGATTGCTCTGGGCTACATTCAGTCCGCATCGTTGTATAACAACAAAGACTAGTAACATTAGAATGTTTAAATTCATTAGGCCGCTCAACAAGCTGTTTGGGTAAGTCGCCCGAAATAATCCAACCTAACAACGTGTTTTGCAATATGGGCATATGAGCACCAATGGAGATCTTTTCAGGCAACAATAGTTTGTAAAACATAGTGGACCCGATTGGTATATCAATATCTCCTGGTTCGTTGAAGGAAGTGTCTGCGAGACGAACGTTTGACGGAATATTCAACATTGTTTTGTCAAATTGAATTCTAGGTAATTTATCTGTTATATTAGGGACAATTAAACATTTGAGGTTTGCCTGGAACTCACTTGTTATAGCTTAGACTTGAATCGAGGTATAATTCAAACATGCCGAGACAGCACCATTTACCCCTTTAAGAGTGACATTAATTGGGTTACAAGATGAATTTAGTTTTTTATAAAAACTTTCAGAAATCAGACTGTTCTGAGAACCTGTGTCTAGTAATCCTCTCGCCTGTATGAATTTATTGCCACTAGCAATTTTAATTTGCACAGTAGATAGTAAAACTTCAGAGTTTCTTGCGAACGCGCAAATTGAGGAGTTCTGTTTTTTGAGATTATAACTAATGGTCTGTGTAGGAATGGTTGTTACTTGAGAACTAGACTGAGCATTTGTTGCCGTATCAGTGTTAATATTACCACTTTTCAGGCACAACAGCTCGTTATGCCGTTGTTCGCAATATTTGAATTTCTGTGTGGAGTTGCATTTTGATTTATAATTATGTCAAAGACACACACTGCACAACTTAAAATCTCTGACCTTATAAAAACGTGCCCTTAAATGGCACAATTACCTAAAAAAAATAGTGCTTGTTTAACCAACGAACTGCAACCAAGTATAGCAAGCATTCAATTTTGATAAAAATATTTTCATAGTGGGATTAGGTTCTCTGTACTGTTGAAGTAACGTCAATTTTATGAAAATTTTAATTAAAATCAGTGTGAAAATATTGACAGGTTTTATGTTTCATTTAAGACAATAAAAGGTTAAAATTAGATTGCTAATAACTTCAAAATAAATAACTTTAATTTAATTTATTATACATATATCTTCCTTTGCTATAAACAATTAGATATTATTGGCTATCTACATTAGTAAAAGAAACATTAACATAGGCGATGTTTTGTGTGCAGTGGGCACTCCATCAATTAAATATAATATCAAAAATTATTTAGATTTAAGATTGTGTTGTTTTAACATTTGTTCATTTCTACACATGTTTATAAATGCTAACTGTAATAAAATGTTTGAGCATATACAACAAATGTTCTTTGCAGCATAAATCGTTTGCATTATTAAATCTAGATGTAACAGCATTCCACATTTTGTTGATTAATTTTTGACAAATATTTAATTCATGTTTACATTTATTAAATTGCTCATCAAACACCTTTAAACAAATGCCACAAATTTCTATTAAAAAATCTGAAGGAACTTGTAGCGATTGTGCTGTCGGAGTTGTGCCATCAAACATCATATGCACTATAAACATCTCGTCTAAATTTGTTAACGTAGACGGTTTTTCTGATTCCTTGAGAAAAGAAATTTTACATTTTAAACATTGAAAATTGTCCAAACATTGTTTCGCAAGGTATCCTGCAAAGTAGACTACTGAGCAGGTATCTAGGGGAATTCATTACTAGTAACTGATGATTCTATGGAAACATTATCTAAGTTTGATGTATTCTGATCATTAAAAAAATAGATAAAATTAGAATCGCCGACATCCATTGGGTGAGAAGTTACTTCACTGACTACCTTATCTGTTAAATTTAAATATATATCCTCATCATCTTTACAGTTTTTGTTTACTGGTTTCATCAAATTTATTATTGTACAGATTTTGAAAGAAGTACGAAGAATGCGTGAAATTGGATTATGATTGTATCCACCTTTTGACGAAAAATATAAAATAAATTCTTTAGAATGTGTTGGTTTAATCGATTTGTTAAAACATATTTTTTACCGTTTTTATTTCGCTATTAAAAATAACAAAATTGAGTTTATAGTCATACACATACCCTCTAGACAAGGAGGTCTACTAACTATTACTGTGTAGCTTATTTTTTGTATATTTTTAAAAAACGATAAACATGACTCTAATGTTTCATCCTTTTTTATTTTGAAGTGACAAGTCGCACTTATAAGGATTTCCATCATACAGAGTTTTACTGTTCAGAACATCAAACAATTTAGCCATCTGTAAAATAGATTCTGCAGAATCAGCTGCAGAAGGTAAATTTAATTCATCTGTAAGAATTGCCGTGGGCATTGCTGACAGACACTCGTTTACTAAAAATTTGTAATGCTAATTTGCAGCTTAACTTTTGAAATGGGTTGGGATTTAAATAAGTAGGTGCTATTTTTAGCATTGATCTCGATGAACTACCCCTGTTATCAATTTCGTATGTTTTAATTACATCTTGAAATGAATACACTTTGTTATTGGATTTATATTGCCCGTTAAACCAATTATTGCGTAAACTTTTAAACAAATGAGGAACATCTTATATGCAAAAACTTGTTTTCCATTATGAAAAAATAAAGTTGTTCTTTATTTATTTCTAAAGTAGAAAATGCCCTACGATTATTGCTTCCCTGGTCGCAAACTAAAATTTTTACTTCTAAATTACTCTTAAAAGCATAATTTAACACTTCCTTTATAATTGGAACTAAATTCTTGGATACTGTAGGACCTGCAGATAAATAGTAACACAACGGTACTTTCCAAGAAGAATAAATCCCACGCGCCATAAAAACTAAAACCGTTTTTGCAAGATTATTTGTTCTACCTAAAGATCCAAGATCTTCATATCCTTCTATAAAATCCATAGATTTGGAATACTCTTCAAACTTTTTTATAGACATTTCATCAAAAGAAATTGTGCAATTTTTTTCATTTTCATTCATTGTTGATGCTTTTAATTGAATTTGTTTGAATAAAGAATCATTGCAACCCGTTCTAAATTTAGATTTTCCTATCCAATGCTGTATAGTTGAAATTGAAGGGAGAACTAATAATTTTTGTAACATTTTATAGACAGCTGGTGATTTGTAGTAAAAAGATATAGCTATTTTTTTTTTACTAAGGGTGCATGGAATTTTTTTTTTGTGACAGAGCTGCATGCTTACAAAAGTTTTAGCTTCATTTGTTTTGAAGGAGTGCGTTTCAATTCTAGATTGCATACAGTTCTTAGTACGTAATGAGTATACTGTTTTATTCAAATTACGAATTTTTGCAGTTTTTGATTTTAAAATTTGTGATTGTAATTTAATTTTTCTGTAGGTTAGTATTATTTGCTATTTCTGATTCTATAGACAACCGACGTTTATAGGATGTTCCTTGTAAATGTGCAGGCAAATCGATCAAATTTGTTATCCACTCACTTGATTTGATGCTCGTGATTGCTATTTCGTCATTATTATGATCATTTAACTGTAGAGTATTGTGACAGATTTTATTTCTGGCATATGTTTTAGTAGGTTTAAGAACCGTAAAGTCATCATCATCGTATTCTTAGGAACTGCTCCATTTGTAAGGCGGAATGGGCCCAAATACCAATTTCGCAACTTGTCTTCATCTAATAGAGCTAAAGAGGCATTAGCTGAAACATAAAAATAATATTTTTATAATAAGCCTTCTACAAAATTCAACTTCTTTCGGTAATTATGTTAAAGTACATTAAAAACTATGATTCTACAGGGTGTTTCAAAATTCAGTACAAATATTTTAATGGCGTATTTTTGAGATAAAAGTAAAACTTTTTTTCCGATAAACATGTGTCCTAAAATACATCCTCTTCGAGCTACAGCCATCTTTATTTTCTTTAAAAATCGATTTTTTAAAATTCTGAATGCAATTATTTATTATATTTCTTTAAAATTTACAGTCCACTGCTGATTTGAACGTTCTATTGTATCTTATCTCTAAAATGACATAACAATAAATTCAAAAGGGGGAGGAAGAGGGTAGGCACATTTAAGGAAAACATTTTATGTTTTGGTTTGTAAATTTTAAAAAATGAGAATTTCATCTGTTTGGGCATTCAAAAATGTAAGATTTCGGTCTTCAACATTTTTTTGATACAATTAATTTTTTTTTAATTTTATTAAAAACAAATAAATTGATGTCTTTAAGTGCTGGAAATGTCCTCCGTCAGCTACAAAACATCCTTACATTCTTCTCAACAAAAGAAAATTAAGATGGTTGTAACTCAAAGAGCCTCAAAAATACGCCATTAAAATATTTGTGCTAAACTTTGAAACACCCGGCATATAAAGCAAAAAACTGGAAATTAGTTTTTGTCAGAAATCGTCAGTAAAGTTACAAAGAATCGTCATTTAAGTGTTTGTAATCGGTGCCAAAGTAACTGAACTTTAAAATATGCAGAATAAAAAAAATGAAAAAGTATACAACTCATATTTAAGTAAATGTAAAAAATAAATTTAGAATCAATAACAATGAATAAAAGTAAAATAGTATATTTTACAACAAGAGATAAAAGTTTTGTTTTTTTCGTGAGAGAGAAATTTGCTCACGAGCAACAGTAAATTTATCTCGAGTAGTAAATACTATTTATCGCGAACCGTCAGTAAAGCCGTCAATTATCAGATTGATTTCCGGAAGTAAACAAACAGTTTACCTTATCCTATACCAATAATGTACTTTATCTGCCTCGCGGCAGATAAAGTGACATATGAGTCTGATAAAGTGACATATGTGTCAGGTAAAGTGACATATGCGTCAGGTAAAGTGACATATGCGTCAGGTAAAGTATTTTGACTTTTGACATTATTCGAAAATTATTATCTGTCAGTGTCACGCTTCTCCCTATTACGGCTCGATAATAGTTTTCTTGTAATTTATTCATAACAAATTATGGAAGATATTCAGTGCACGCCACCTGAAATTGAAGAGAAGTCATTAGAGACGTCTTTAGAACTTCTGCCAGAAAATCCAGGGAAAAATACAATCGCCAGTACGACATTTTTATGGAGTGGTGCAATAGAAACAAAGTAAGGAAATATAGTGAAAACGTGTTACTGGCATATTTTTCTGATTTATCAAAGAAGTATTGTCCCCCTTCAATGTGGTCCTATTATTCCATGCTTAAGGCAACCCTTTCAGTGAAGCAAGACGTCAACATCGGTGAATATATAAAACTAACGGCTTTTTTTAAAACAAAAACAAGGAATCATGTTCCAAAGAAATCCAAAACTCTTTCACAAGAAGATATACTTACGTTTTACTAGATGCACCGGACGAAATCTACTTGATGATGAAAGTAATTTGTACAAACTTTCAAAACCAAATGATATAATGTTGCATTTTTTTAGGTTTGTGTTTTATTTGGAATTGCTGGAGCTTTACGTAATGAAGAACTTTGGAATTTAAAAGTATGTGACATAGAGCACAAAGAAACAATTCTGGTAGTTTATATACCCAAAACAAAGACCAACAAGCCTCGTTTATTTGTAGTCACTGAAGAATTTGAAGGAAAAGTAAAATCCATAGAACTATTTAATAAATATTTATCTCTGCGTCCTAAGCACACGTCTCACGATCGATTGTTCCTAACCTACAGGAACGGTAAATGCACTATTCAGCCGATTGGAATCCATACTATCGGAAGTATTCTAAACAAAATTGCCAAATATCTGCATCTGCCAGAACCATCACTTTACACGGGACATTGTTTCCGTCGAACATCCGCCACTCTCTTTGCCAACGCAGGCGGTAGTAAAGAAAATTTGAAACGCCACGGAGGATGGAAAAGTGACACTATTGCAGAGTCCTATGTTGAAGAATCTGTGCTCAATAAAACAAAATTGCGAAGAAAATTTTAGGCGATGATCCAACTGACAACTCAGTTATCACCAAATCTAAAAAGAAGATTTGCACATTTTCAATATAGATAATAACCCTCAAACGTTTTCAGTTGGAACTCCTTCGACTTCAGGGATTAACTTTTTAATGCATCAGGGTGTACGTTTAATTTCAATATAACAAATAATAAGTAGATTTGCTGTTTACTTCGTCTCAATAAAATGCAATTAAATATACCTCAGTTTCTTATATTCCGAATTCTAAACAGTTGGCGATAAAATTTTGTATGCACCACGTCAGTAAAGTGTCTTTATCGGACTCGCCTGTTATTCGCCTCGCCTCGCTTCTCTCGCTCGTCTCATAATTTCAGACTCGTCCGATAAAGAATCACTTTACTGCCTTGGTACATAAATAACTATTTTTCTACTTATACACATGAAAATAGGCTTTTTTTATCAGTTGTCATAGTGTGAAGGTTGCATTTACATCTCTAGTAGTGAAAGTAACTTACGCTTTAAATTATTGTAATAAAATTGATGATAATCTGTATTACCGATGTAATATTGTCATTTTCACTAATATTAAACTAAAGTTCCACATTTGTAAGAATTGTAACTGAACTTTAAAATATGCAGAATAAAAAAATGAAAAAGTATACAATTCATATTTATGTAAATGTAAAAAATAAATTTAAAATCAATAACAATGAATAAAAGTAAAATAGTATATTTTACAACAAGAGATAAAAGTTTTGTTTTTTTTCGTGAGAGAGAAATTTGCTCACGAGCAACAGTGAATTCATCTCTTTGTAGTAAATACTATTTTTCTATTTATACACATGAGTAGGGTTTTTTATCAGTTGTCATAGTGTGAAAGTTGCATTTTCATCTCTAGTAGTGAAAGTAACTTACGCTTTAAATTATTGTAATAAAATTAATGATAATCTGTATTACCGATGTAATATTGTCATTTTCACTAAAATTAAACTAAAGTGAGAGATCACGACGTATTTGAAACAAATTTGTTTTTTTTAATTATTTTATTATTTTAGGTTTTTATTATTTTATTCTCATTTCGTAGAAAAAATAGTATTTACTACTCGAGATGGATTCCATTTTTTTTCGAGAGAGAAATTTGCTCACGAGCGATAGCGAAACTTTTATCTCTTGTTGTAAAATATACTATTTTCTGCGAAATAAGAATAAAATAATAAAAACCTAAAATAATAAAATAATTTTAAAAACCGTTTTCAACATACGTCGGAATCTTCACTGATTAATATAATATTAGTGAAATGACAATATTACATCGATAACAGAAATTATTATCAATTTTATCGAAATTTTATTACAATAATTTAAAAGCGTAAGTTACTTTTATTACTAGAGATGAAAATGCAACTTTCACACTGACAACTGATAAAAAAGCCTACTTCATGTGAATAAGTAGAAAAACACCTTTTTATGTAAATAAAAATAACAAAAGAATATTGTAATCATGCAGAATTAAAAATTGACGCAATAAATATAACATTTTTATTTTTCACTTTACTATAATTGATTGATAACCCCTACGATACAAGATATATAAACAATTCCATAACAACCGGGGTGCAATACGAGGACGTAATGAATTCATTACGCCCATAAAAATTGTTTGACCTTAAACGATGATCTATTAAACAAGACGTAACAAAAATTAAAAGCAAACTATATTTCTATATACTGACTAATACAACCACTATTATTCAAACCGGGTTAGTATTTCTGATACGAGGGTTGCCTTTTAAGTGTCGGGAATGAAGAAAAGTGTAAGAGGTATAATGACGCATTTTATTAATTGTTTTTCAAAGTACTCTCCGCGACAGTCAATGCACTTTTGCATTTGATGGAACCAGTCGTTATAGCATTTATTCTATTCCGCAGTAGGTGTAGTCAAAATCGCTGTTTTGTAGGCATCCATCGCTTCTTCACACATCTGGAACCGCTTTCCTCGTAGCATATTCTTGATTCTTGGGAATGTAAAAAAATAATTGGGGTTTAGGTCCGCGCTGTATGGAGGATGATCAAAAACTTTGACATTTTGCTGTTCCAAAAACGACTTTGTGGCTCGAGGGGTGTGCGAGCTTGCATTGTCTTGATGGAGCATAATGCGTCGATTTGGGTTATCTTTCCGAAGCTCGGCGATCACTTCAGGCAAGCAAATGGTCGTATACCATTGAGCATTAACTGTTCTTTGATTTTCAAGAGCAATCGTTGCTACATGCCCTGATTTGCCAACAAACGATGCAACCATTTTCTTGGCAACCCTGCGAGAGCGAACAATTTTTGTCGGTTTCTGTTCACTTTGGAAGACCCATACTGCAGATTGGCGTTTCGATTCAGGCTCATAGCTATAGATCCATAATTCATCACCACTTACGATGTCGTAAACGTGTTTTGATGCTCCTGAATTGAATCGTTGTAGAAGTTTTCGACATCAATTGACTCGAGCTGCTTTCTGTTCTTCTGTGAGGAGATGCAGTATCCACCGGGAAACCAATTTTTTAACACCTACTTCTTCGTGTAAGATCTTTTAAGCTGAGGTCCCGGAGATGTCCAATGATGCCTGAATCTCACGGTATGTCACATGACGATCTTCCAGAACCATGTTGCAAACAGCATCCACGTTTTCTTGAGTGATGGCGGTTTTTGGTCGCCCTTCACGCGGTTCGTCACTGAGGTTAGAGCGTCATTGCTGAAACTCTGCATACCAGCGACGCATTCTTGCTGGGTGAGGCTTCGTTGAAAGTTATAAAAAATAATCGTGCGGTATTGTTCCGGACTTAATTTCATCTCGTACAGCGATTTGGGAACTTTAACACGCCACGGTTTAAAAACTATCAGGCCGATCTAAATGATATTTTGACATTGACATTGACAAATACCAACAGTTGTTTATAAACAGTTTTTCTGGTTGCTAGGTGATAAGGAACGGTCAATTCCCGACACTTAAAAGGCAACCCGTATTAGTGCTTTCCCATACAAATCCTGTAGCTTCGTTATAGTAGTACAGATTATTTCCTTCATAAATGCCACCAGATCTCCAAAAATTTATCATATTTCATATTTTGAATAAGTTATAAAATAGTATCAAAATTATTTTATTCTAGAAAAACATTTAAAATATTTGCTAAAACAATTTTAAATGTAACTTTCGTAACAATAGAATTTGTTTAAATTCGTCGTCGGTTTTTTGCATTAGAAAATATATGATTACGTTTGTAATAAAAATAAAGGAAAAAGAATTTAATAATGAAGAGAGCGTGTAAAGTTTAAAATTTTGTATACACGCCACCGGTATCACTATATTTTCCCAAAAGGAAGCCATTTGCATATTTGTAAAGAACTGCAATAATAAATAAGACCCCACAGCTACAATATATATTAAATAAAACCACAACTTCTTTAAAGAAACTTTCTGCTATAAAGAAACTTTTGCACAATGTGCAATGAATTTCATTTATTTTTCAAGTTGCGGAAAAGAGTATTTGTATAATTTTGTTTTAATTTAGTTTTTAAGTTTTGCATTTCGTCATTTTAAAAGCGTGTTGTTTCCTTTCAACGTGGAAAAATATTTTGTAATTGTGTGACCGCATGCAATATTAGCTCAAGTGTAACGGAGAATGTAAATTAAATGCGACATGTTTTGTATTTGCACATACGTAATAATAAGTTATGAAGTTTTTGGAATTTAACTACAAAATTTGTAATAACGTTCCTACAGCAATATTACGTTTTGAATTAGTACTCTGTTTGGAGACTCGTGCAAAGTTTTTGTTGTTTCAATATTATTTGAAGGTTTCCATATGTAGTTAATTTTGGATAAATAAAATTTGTTAATTAAATTTTCCGTCGACCGTGACTTACATTAATGTAACCAAAATTGAACGTTAATGACCCCCTATTAATGAACGATTTTGTATTAATGAATGATTTTAGTATAGCATACATATGTGATAGATTAAGTTGCCATTTTATCTGTCATTCAAATACAATATGGAAATATAAATAAAAAATCTGTAATAATTTGTAGCAAAGCAAATTTTAATAATAACAAGTTCACATTAATCTACAGTTGTAAAAAATCTTCAATTTGTTCACACAAACTTTGAGACATTTTTGTACTAAGTACACGCAACATTTAAGGGTGTTCAGCTCATCTATTTTACAAACTATTGTCTCACGCATTTCTTCAATATTGTTTACTCATTGTTCAAAAGTTAAATTATTCCAGTTGGGTTATAAGAGAAAATCAAAATTATAAAAAAGAAATGGCTTAATAAACATTACGACTCCTAAAAATATCTTTTAGAGATGCAGTAGAACCACTTTAATAACAAAACGTTGTTTTATAAATGCGCATGTTGTGTGAAATAACAAAACCATTAAGGTAAAACCAAGTTTCATCGTTAAAGAATCTTAAGCTAATATGTCTCCGATAAAAATGTTGCAAAACCATTGCCACTATTGGATACATGCAGGATAATCACTCCTGTCTGAATAAATTGATGGACCACTTGCACACAGTAGGGATATAAATTAATATATTTGTTTGGTATGATATGACCAGTCATTATCGAAAATTCAACTTGTTTACAGGGAACGTAGATATGTTCTTCGGTTTATTGCATGATTTATCAAACAGTGTGAACCACTTCTGGTGTGGTCTTTGTAAGTGCATAATTATTTTGATTAAGCACCAATCCGTTCTCACAAAAAAATTTGATACACCTTATTTCGCTGTGATTAAAACTATTGAATTTCAACGCATCAATTGGAATAGAATATCTCAATTCTTGATCAAGTTAGTGACCTTAAATAAAATACTGTTGGCAAATAGCCATATAAAAGACGAAAAGGTAAAGAATGATCAAAATCAAATCTCACAATAAAGTTGAAAGTTAGGTTATGATAAAAGCTTCTCTAAAGTTATTAAATTATAAACCGCTAACAATAAATGCGCCCACAGTACATGACACAAGTCGTACTTTATGCTAAACACTTTTTATTTGAGATTAAATATATGTATAAATTTTACAATGTTTCAAATTCCCACCAATAATAAATACTCAAAAAATAGTTATAACTGGCTGGCCCGATAAACGTTCTTCTGTCTTTTCGATGAGTTCGACAGGACTTGGAGTTGTTCCAGAACTCGTCTTTTCACCGAATTGTTGTGTGCATAACGCTGATTCACCCATAAAATAAAATTTTAAAAAATTGTCGTTTCTTTAAACTGAAGTGCCAAAATATTTTAAGCCGACACATAGTAAAAAAAACATTTGCAAATAAACAAATATTAGAAGAAATCGGAATTAATTAACATCTAATTAACATCTAGTTGTCAACGATACGTAAGCGTTGCATAGGTCAATTTTTTAATTATTACAGCCAACGTAGTGTTGACAAAAAGCAATTCTGAATCGCCAGTTGTAAAGCCTCGTACACACTACAGCTGCAACGTGCACTGCAACGTGTAATGCAACGTGCATTGCAACTAGTGTTGCTTGTTGCATTGCATGTTGCGCTAGTTGCGCACTAGTGATCAGTCGTTTGTCAGTTTTTATCACGACACAAAGGGACGCGCAGTTGCAGCGTGGACGGTTCAGGTGCTGTATGTGTTTGCATACATAAGCAAACTAGTATCCGTTCGCTTTTTATATAAATTTTATAATAAATGTCCAGTATCCTCCATTGGCATTTATACACATTTGAGTAATCCGGTGCCAATTTTGATAAACAAAATTAAACATTTGTAGGTTATTACGAATCTGGTTTGCAAAGTCTGCTGTGCGTTTCCAAAATTGTTCGTCTGTGGTTATTTCTATTTGGTACACTAATTGCTTCATGTAGCCCCAAAACCAAATATCTAAATGGTTTAAATCGGGTGATCGGTGTGCTCATTGTATTTTTCCATTGCGACCAATCTAGCGATTTGGATATCTGCTATTTAAATAGTCTTGTACATTTGCGCTGAAATGAAGAAGGACCCTGGTGAAAACCAAATTTCCTGTCTTCTTTCCAATACCATGTCTTCCACAATATCCGTTAACAACTGGGGAAGATCAATACTTAGAAACCGAAGGTAATTTCTTCCATTTATTTTTTGAGGAAACTCAAAAGGTTTAACTAATTTTTTGTACAAGATTCCCACCCATAAATGAATGCTAAAGCGTAATTAAAACCTGCCCTGACGAATTGCATGGGGATTAGCATCAACCCATACATGCGTATTGTAGTAATTCATTATACCATCACGTGTAAATAGCAATTCATCGCAAGCCAAAATGTTTCGTGAAAATAACTCATTAATGTTAATACTGAAACCACTGACAAAATTTAGTCTGTCTAGAATAATTATCAGGCATCAAGGCTTGTACACGTTGAATATAATATGAACACAATAATTGTTTTGGTAACGTCCGCATTACAACTTGTCTAGAGACACTTACTTGTAGAGCAGGTTGTCGTGTACTGACACCAGGATTTTCTGCCACAATAGCAAGAATGGTTTCTTCAGCATTAAGTACAAAATCCGGGCGGTGACGACAACGATTTTGCATTTGAGGTACCATTAAAACAGTTTCACACAAACGCAGATGTAGTTCCACAGAAATAACACGGGACGGAAGGATTCTGTTAGGAAACCGCTAGCCGTATAGTGGCCATGTGACAAATGTAATGTCAAAGCTATTGTAGGTACTGTTACTAAAGAAATAACTACTATTGCAATTGTAGCGGCACATTATAATTTCCTAATTGTTTGAATGCATTAATAAAAACCGGGCTGATTAGTCAAAACGTTGGCAGTAATAACTAACATGGGCTTTTAATGTCCTTCTCACTACCGCACCTCCTCATTGAAGGCTCAGCATTTTAGAAAACCAATATTAAAATACATTTATTAGAACAATTTTTTGTGAATGGGTTTTATTCGTCGATACCTATTACCGGGTTCTTTTTGGCAGGTATAGAGCTGTTAAAATTAATTAAAATTTTTAATATCATATTTTTTTTAACCATTTTATTCAAAAACAATAATATAGGCATCATTAAGTATCATATCTATCTGCATATCATATTACTCTTTAAACATCATTTTGCGATATATAGGGTGAGTCACGACCGCAGTAAAGTAACCTTATGGCTAAACAAAATAAATTTCGTAAGTCCTTTTGCAGCATAAAGATGTAGGTCAATATAAGGCGCATTCTAAAAATATTTTTCAATATACAGGGTGATTTATACAAAAATGAGATACCAAAGTTCTATTTTTGCTTATGGAACACTCTGAATTTAAAATTAGATTTTGGATTATAGTTGAGAAATAAACCAGACTTTTATAAAGGTTCTCTATGTTTAAACCCTCCGGTTTTTCAGCTATATAACATTAACATTAACATTAAAAACACAAGGTTTTAGAAAAAACCCAGTACTCAAAAGTAAAGTAATTTTAACAGATTCTATTTTTGACGTTAGATGGTTAACTGTTTATCGAATCGATTAACTTTTTTACAAACACAACACATTATACAGGTTGTCTACAATATTTGGATTTATCATTATCACATTCAAATGATAATATCGTGTTTAGTTTAAATAGAACACTTAGTATTTTATAAGCTCGTCTCATAGTAAATGTAACCTTCTTTCAAATCGTACTTGGAGGCTAATTTTTTTTAATATGTGTTGTTCACTGACAAAGCAAATTTTCATAGCAATGGTTTAGTTAACCATCACAATTTTTACTATTGTGACACAGAAAATAAACATTGCTTTAATTCTGTTAATTGGTCCATATTTCTTTGATGGTCATTTAAGTGGTCGTAAATTCTTACAATTGTTAAGAGAAGGCTTTTGGACGCTGTTAGGAATGTGCCTATTAATGTTAGAAGGAAAATGTGGTTAAAGTTAGACGGCGCCACTCCACACATTTTAAGACCTGTGATGAACTTGTTACGGTTTATTGGTAAACAATTAAAATAAATATATAGCAGTGTTCGATGACCCACCAGCAGCTCTTCTTAGTCGGAAGTGGTCGTGGGCGAATTGAAAATCGTTCACAAAGCAGGCCTCTACACTGCTCGGAAAATTTGTAAGGCGCCACCTAAGATTATGTAAAAGAAATATCTAGTCTACACGACAAAGTATTGTTCATACGGTACTTAATAACAATTACGACGAGTACCGGACCGTGGCCGATTGTTTAAATAAGTTCGAAGCGCACAGAATTAACTGTAGGGAAATTTATAAAATAATTCCGTAACAAATCATTCAAATAGAAAGTTTAGAAGCAAGTGGATTGGGAGAGGTAGCCAGTTAATTGGCTACCAAGAAGTCAAAATGCAACATGTAATGGATTTTTCTTATGGGACTAGATTAAAAGTGTAGTGTACAATACCACTCCAACTACTGCTGAAAATGTGAAAGAACAAATCCAAAATGCCTTTCTGACCGTTACACCTGCCATGTTACAAAAAGTAAGATGATCATTTGATAAGAGAATTCAAATATGTATTCTTGATGATAGTAAACAGTTTGAACATTTATTAAAAGTTGTTGTTTGTCTGCTTTGGTAAATTAATTTATGTTGTCTTAAAATAAATACTTAGTTACATTTTTTTTTAAATAGTATGGTTTTTTATTGTCGAAACGCGTGTAGTTGTAAGAATATGTAAATAACACCAAATTCAAACGAGTTAGGTATAGGGAACTTTAATACAGTTTGAAAGAGAGTTTAATCTACTATTATATGAACTTATAAAACACAGGGTGCTCTATTTGAAATAAGCACAATATTATCATTTGAATGTGTTAACAATAAAGCCAAATATGTGTATAAACTTCTTGTGTTTACAAAGAAGTTAGTCGATTTGGTAAACAGTCTATCATCTAACGTCAAAAATAGAATCTGTTATAATTAATTTATTTTTGGGTACTGAATTTTTCTAAAACCTTGTATTTTTAATTAATATTAAATAGCTCAAAACGCCAAGGGTTTAGGTATAGGAAACTTTTGTAAAAATCTAGTTTATTTCTTAACTACAATCCAAAATCGTGTTTAAATACAGGGTGTTACGTAAGAAAAATATAACTTTGGTATGCAATTTTTTATAGATTATCCTATATATTGTAAAATTAGAATGCGTCCCTTATTGACCTACATCTTTATGCTGCAAAAGAATTTATGAAATATATTCCGTTTAGTTACTTTACCACGGTCGTGATCTACCCTGTATATAAATATCGACAAAGCACACTACAACACATATTTAAATTTACTTTTTTGTGTCAACAAAATTTTAAGTGCTAAGAATAAATTCATAAATACACTTCAATCCTTCAATTAGAAATTTAAATATCATTTTGATTTTGTCCGCTACAAAGCAAAAGAAATCTCTGAAATTAAGAGAAAAACTATTACAACTTCATAAAGATATAATTGAAATAAATAAGTCTTTTGTACTTACACTGTCATTTATGTTTGCAAATTCTATATAAAACTTAAGAGACAAAAAAAGCACCATTTCAAAAAAGATGTTTCAAATTAAAATTGTTTTTAATGATAGAAGTTTAAAGCTTTTCTTTAAACTTTTCGTCGTTTCTTTTACGCACTTCTCAAGTGAATGGTAATCGAAAAGTTTATCTTTTATAAAGAGCATTTAATTTACACGTTTTCAGAGCTGAAACTATAATGTTGTAGAAACTTATAGCACAAATACAGGTATTTTTATTTTTACGTTCTAGAAGAGTAATTAATATTATATTAAAAAAAAAAGTTGTAAGCTGGATGTTGCAATTAATATAAGAACATGTAAAAGGGAAAGAAATAAAGTGTAGATGCATGTGGAGACAATTTGTAGCAAAATGATGTATAGCTCAATAGTTCATGTTTTTACGACGGCTTAAGTGCTGCTGCGGTGCACTGACAAGGGTTGTAGATGGGGTGAATAACTGGAATGTCGGACGCCTTTGCTGGGTTAAACATTAGCACTTCCCGCGGCTTGCAGATAAAAGCATCACAAATTAGAGCTGCTCTGTGAACTTGGCATGTTTGGGAGGATTGTAGTCTTCCTCATGTTTGTATAGTGTATATGACACACTCTAAAACGTACTGGAAATAGAATCTAGTTTTATTTTTACCTATTAACGGTAATATAAAATAAATTGGTGTAGTATCAAAATACGTTGTAGTAAAATAAAATTTAAAGTTAGGAAGGTTATTGCAATTTCCCTATTTGTCGGGAAAGAAAAAGATCCAATTGACTTAAAAATAACATAAACGTCAAGATTACGTTTTCTTGCAAATAAAAGTTTATACCAAAATAAACGCAGCACTAAAAAAAAGAACGAAATAAAGAATTTTATTAGATCTAGAAATCAACGGAGGTATTTCCCTTTTGACTTTCGTTTTGCACATTAAATAGCTTATTATAAAAAGATCATAGTGTACTAAATCTAACATAAGAAGTAAAACATATAATTTGATCAGCAGTTCAAAAAAGCTTATTAGTCTATATATTTTGAATAAAATAATTGTTTTCTAATTTCTAGTAAATAGACTGCAAATATGTAGTTAAATTTAGTTTTGTTATTGAACCAAAAAAAATTGTACGCAATTTTGACAACTGCTCTTGCCAGATGACGAGATGACATCACATGTCATTGCATTATAGCTTGCAAAATCCTTGATTTAGGAATAGCAGAATACAAAAAGAATTAAAATTTGTTATTTCATAGTTGCTACTCAGGAATTAATACGAAACTTTTGTTCATTATTATCAAAACTTGACTGTAAGTAAGATGTTGTATGTGTGTCACAAAACACATGGAAACTTCTTACAAGTTTTGCACTCAAGTCACATATGAATGCACAACTAGATTCTCCATTTGAAGCTTATCAATTACAAAGAGTTTAAATGATGTGTGCTGTAAAAATGTAAGAACATAATGGATTAGTACCAAACGCTCGGTTTAACAGTTCACTTCTAACCGTAGAATAAAGAACTACACACCAGAAAGTCGAACACAGTGAACAATCCTTTCAACACACATAATTTTTTAGATGCATTGACGAAGACTGGATAATGCTAGTCAAAACGTTGGCTATAAATGGAACAAATATAAAATGGAACAAACATATTAGAAAGTAGATACACAATTTCTAAAGGTTTTCATGAGAATTGGTAGAAAGAACAAAACAAAAGAGAAGAAGATAAGCGTAGCAACAAAACAATTCATGACCATGACTCACAGAAAAATATTGGTTAGACAAAAAAAAGTTATAACAACAAAATATAATAAAATTAATCAAACTATAAAGAAGAAACTTAAAGATTCTTAAAAAAATACCGGGGTCATACAGTTTTTAGATAAGGTGGCTAATATTTTTACGTTATCAAATTTTTCATACCTTTGACAATTTCAGCTTATAAACGTCAATTGATTTCCAGTGTTCATTAAACGGTGTGTTTGTCAGAACATACAATATTCATTATTGAATCTTTCTTCTGCAAAGGTATTTTCAATAACGGCGAGTTTTAGGAAAGATTCTGATGGATCGTATATGCAACTAACAATACGCATCTTGTTATCAGAGACATAAAAATTTGATAATGTCAAAATCATCACTACACCTTGTGCCCTTTTGTCGTTTAATTACGATGTATTTTGTTGAAATACGTTTACTGTCGTTAGTATGTTGTTCTTGCGTTTTCAATTTGAGTCCTTGGCGGTCAAATTACGATTTTAATTCAATTTTACATGTTCGTTTTGTATAAAAATTCTTACTTTTACTGGATTATTTTGGTTAATAACGTCGTTTTGTTTTCCAATTTTGTTTCCAGTGTATCAAGGATTTAGTCATTTATTGATTCCGTTCATTTGTTTTGGTTACATTTTGTCTAGGACGCAAGTTATTTGTTATTCGAAAAAATGTTAGCACAAATTGTTACTTAACTTTTACAAATTTTTCTTTCGTAATAGAGTACTGTGAACGGTACGTGCGTGTTTGATGGTACCGGCTTCCGTTGTCGTAAGTGGGGGTTGTTAGATGACGATCATTAGTATAGCGTAAAGATGTATGTTTTTTGGGGGTTGTACCCAGATTCACCTATGGGCGGTTCTTCCAAAATCTTTATCCAGAATATTAAATAATTCCGTCGTATATGAGTTTTGTTAGTGTTACGCTCAGATAATTTCGCAAATGCGGTTTCAAGAATTTTCGATTTAATTTAGCGTAAAAGTTGTTTATGCTTTTTAGTAACGACAGGTACATACGGACGACTTTGTAATAAAAAGAATTAATGACGCTTGTCTTCTAAGACAAATGGTTTAAAAAAAGTTAATAACGACAGCTTTCTCAGGCTAATTTTGCAAAAAGAATTACGACATTCTCTTGGGGTTTCTATCTTTGGGGACGACGTCCACGCTTACCCAACCTGCTCTCGTACAGACCGTTAAAACCTTTCTCGACGGGTTCAGTAGTGGTGGGGATACCTCCAGGTCTCTCTTATAGTGAGATCGCCATAAACCACCAGGTATCCACATATTTATATTTTTCCGTGGTTGAATTTTCGCATATTTAAATTTTATTGCGTGGCTTAATCAAATTAAATTAGCTTTGCAACCAAATTTAAGTGTGAACATTTACGGAAGTATTTACCTTTCGCGTGCATAAATCTATTTTTAACGTGAAGTGTAGTGAACAGAATAGTATATAAACATTAGTGCATTTTAGATTGTTGCACACGAGGACAACCTTGTGTTTATTGACCAAAGAACATTCCGCTACGGATGCAGTAACGTAAACAATATTGTTCTTTATGTCTAGACAATTTAATTATTGTAAAATAGAAAAACTACGTGATTGATAAGATACCTTTTTAAAATTTTGTGACCAACCTCATTTTTCTCTGTTTAGATTTTAGGTTTATTTTTATTATTTTATCTATGTATGTAACCGTATTATATCTCAAATGCGAAGATTTTTGGTTTAAATTTAATAAATTATGTTAACTTGTAAATGATCAAAAGCCTTTTTAATTCGCATTCATGTATATTTTGTTTGCGTTTTAAGGATCATTTCAAGATTAAAGTTGTACTCAACCAAAGATAAATTAGAGTACAACCATCAAGTTTTCTTGGTAATCGGGTGCTTCACCACGACATCTCTGATTGGTGCCCTCTGGTTATCGACAAATTTTCCTTATTTATGACGTCACCAAATTAAATTTACAAAAGTACATTTTTTGTGGACCACGCCCAGTCCTCTGAGCTAACCCTTCTTCTTTTTTATCAAAAAGTTTATGATTACTCGGTACAATGAAACTTTAACTAAAAAACTGTTGAGAAAAACAAACACGTAAGATGCCTAAAACCAAAACTCGCCAACTACAAAATAATATGCATTTATTTATTTATTCGTATGGTTTATTTTTAATATTGTATTGTGTTGTGTATAGTGCCCCAAAAATCAGTATAAAATAGTGATAAAAAAAGGAGAAAAATATGTAAATAATATAAAGATCTATGTAACTAAAAGGAACATCCAGATTAATTAAAAAAAAATCACGTAGAACAAAAAATAAAAATAATCGATATTAGAGGAAATACCAGAAATCAAACAAGCTTTAAGGGGGCAAGCGATTGAATTTACTTTAATTCACTATCAACAGATGCCACTTGCGTCAATTGATTCTGATTGCAAAGAGGCGGCACATGCATGCAAAAAATGCCGCTTAAATGAGGTGCTGCACTAGTGGAAACCAATTTTGGTAACATGGACGTTCATTCAAATAGAGGAAGCCACTTGTTCCAGAATAAATACAACGTTTTCTTTGTATTATAGTTAAAGGTTGAAATAAATAAATCCGGTTTGAAAGTAAAAACAACCACGGGATTATCACAAAAACATCAAACAAGATTAATCTCGATTAAGCGTTATTATTCTTTATCAGAAAAACATAAATTAAAATTAGTTATTTAGTTGCATGAAACTGCAGTAGCATGAACAATACTGTTATTGTTAACACTGACGCCGTATAGGTAAACGTACGTCGTCGAAATTACCTGGTGCCATAGAAAAACTAATACTAAAATTTGTTCTCTAGTAGGTTACTACAAATTTAGTTTATTTGAGGTGGCGATTTAACTAGCGAAGTCGCATCCAGAATTTGCAATTCCACTAAAAAATTTGCGATTTAGAGCTATGACAATGTCCGAGAATGATAAGCCTCTTTTACGACATAACGCACAGACAAATATTTACATCAGGTTCTAGTGAAGATTGCTCAAGTGTTTCATTACAGTTTTTTAATTCTACTAAAATCAACAAATACAAAACCGGTAATAAAAATAATATAAAGATAATACACGTACCTAAATTTAAGTATATCAATTAGAAAACAAAGGTGCTATTCATGAAATGTTAATCTAAAACAGGGAGAAAATATTATAGTTTTAACCAATGATTTCACGTGGTAAAACGGAAAGTATTTTTGATATTTGGAAAAAATTATCTAAAAATTACAGGCACAAGCGCTATCTCTTGACAACATTTTTTACTATGATTTACATTACTCTTATGGGCAATAATAAACGTCCATTAATAACAGTTGCATTTTACTTTAGAATATTCATAAAAGACTTACGTCGCTTAGATAGCAATATCTCAAACATGTTACAAGCACCAACAAATTGAGCCACTGGTTTTGTCTCAATTACAATAAAAACTTTGTCACTCACAACGTCGACTATTTGTTTATTTTTTTAACAAATTGCAGACTTTTGCGGGCTTAATTATTAACAGTCATGTTAATAAAAGATTGATTTATATTTGGCATGAATTTGAAGATAAACCATTACGTTATACGCGATTTTAACTAACGTTACGCCTTAAAAGATTTGCCCCCTTAAAAGATCTAAAAATATCAAATCCACATTCCTAGACGGAATAGTATTCCGAAAATGTTAAAAGAATTAAAAGAGGTGATATTAAAAATTCTATTCAATAAGTGTTTGCACAACGGAAATATTTCAAAAAATAGCACAACAATAATGCTGTTTTTTTAAAAAAGAGACAAAAGAGAGAAAAAGGCAAAAAGATCCATCTATTGATTATTGTTTAAGATTGTTTCACGAAAAATCCAATGTGTGAAAACTTAATAACTTCAAAAGACATGGTTTGTATAAGAAACTTTTTAGTTTGTTCGATGTGTTTAATAATTATATACTTTTAAATGAGACCTTCAATGCAAAAATTGGAGTTGATTCAGTGTTTTCTTATAACTAAGCTCAGTCATATTGACATTTTTGTAAAATAGAAGTGGTTGTTTTTCTTTCTAAAAAATACCAGGTTCTTACAATACACAACATTTTAAAATAAAGCCAGTACACCACAAGAATCACATTTTGACCCTATACTTTTTAATTTGTTCAAAAGGCTTATATTTGCCTTTTTATTTGTTTGGCGACTAAAGCCGTCCACCTAAAACTGGTGTTTGATTCATCAACGCCCTCATTTTTAGCCGGTTTATACGATTTTTGGCTAGATGTGGAGCGTGTTAGAGTGTTTCTTCAGATTGTGGCACCAATTTTGTAGGTGCTCAAAGGGAAATAGAAGATCTTTATAAATTACAATCTTTGTTCAATTTCCAGCAACGTTTACATATTGAACTAGGGGATTACAAAATTTGTTGAAAGTTAACTCCTCCAAACTCTCTCCATTTTGGTGGTATTTGGGAGTTTAATATTAAAAATGTAAAATCGCATTTGTTCTAGGTAATCAATTGCTAACGTATGAAAAACTTAAAACTTTGTTAGTACAGATTGAAGGGCTTTTAAATTCTAGACGTTTATGTGTGTGTTGAGCAAGGATCCCTCAGAACCTCTGGCGCTAACACCTGCACATTTTTTAATGTAACTCCTTTAAAGGCTCTGCCTGCGGCAGACGTTCTTAAACAGCCTTAAAATTGTTTTTCTCGTTATTTGCATGATATCCAAGTTTGGTTTAAGTGGGTAAACCTGCTTCTCCTTTGGAGGTAGGCACTATAGTATTAATTATGCAAAATGCTCTACCACCGTTTTAATGGCCTTTGGCTCAAGTAGATAAAGTCTTTCTAGGAAATGATGTCGCAAGAGTAGCGCTTGTTCGAATGTTAAAACGCGGTTGAAAACGTCATATTGTCAAATTACGTTCTCTACCCACTCAGTAAGAATTGTGTTATATTTATTGGTTATTTTTTCTTTGTTTAAGATTATAAATAAATAAGTATAAACAACTTAAAAGATGTCTCATAGTTAATTTATATGCGAAGTTGGTAATTTACCGCAATATAATATACGAACGTAGAATAAGTCAATTGTGATGCAAGTTTTGAATCGAAAGCACGTGTATCGCGCCGTGATTATTATTTATTATAATTTAAACTAGAATTAAGAAGTTTTTCTTTATCCTAATAACTATCCACAATATATTACCCCTTAAATTTAGGAATAGCATTTGTGACGCCGAGAAAATTTGGGTAAATCCAATTATTCGTAATATTATTAATTAAATACCACTTTTATTATAAACAAGCATACTTTCTATAAATCTCCAAATACTTAGAAATTTGAAGTTGTCGTCTACACTAAAATATCTATTCTTTTTGGTTTTAGTATCTTTTAAACTGATTAGTATTGAAGATTTCAGGCCTGGATATCATCAACTTCTAGCTGAACAAGCTAGAAGTATTAGCACTTTTTAAGCAGAAACGCCATTTAAAATTTAAACTTTTAAAAATGTCGCAAATTGAATGAACTCCACCTAAAATAAAACAAATCGCCGATGCCTTAGTTGAAAATTTGATCCCCAACAAATCGCGCAAAATATATGATTTTGCTTACAATACATTTTTGAAATGGGCGCAAGAAAATAATATAATCAATTACACAGAAAATGTTATGTTAGCGTATTTTTCCCATTTGGCGGAAACTATGAAAAGTTCGTCATTATGGGCACAATATTCCATGCTAAAGTGCCAATTAAATATTAAACATGACATAAACTTAAAAAATTACGCAAAATTAATTTCCTTCTTGAAGCGCCAAGCTGATGGGTATCAACCAAAAAAAGCAAAAGTTTTCTCAAAAAAACATTTTAATAACTTTTTACAAAATGCGCCAAACAATGAATATTTGGCCATGAAGTATATATCATAATACTTTTTCAATCGCTAAAGTAGATACTATTTTCTTAGATCGTATTAATATTCGGAGTTAGTGGGGCATGTCGTTGCGACGAACTAGTCAATTTAAGAATACAGGATATCGAAGACCTGGAACGTATAATACTAGTACAAATTCCTAATACTAAAACGAATAAGTCACGGACATTTACCATAGTTGGAGATTTTTATTTAAATTTATGTAGACAATATATGACACTTCGACCTAATGACATCAACATAACAAGATTATTTTAAAATACCAAAATGGTAGATGCCACCGTGTCGTTATGGGGATACATAAAATTTCAGGTATACCAAAACAAGTGGCAACTTTTTAAAACTACCTAATCCAGAGGAATACACTGGTCATACACTGCGACGAACCTCAGCTACATTGTTAGTTGACAATGGTGGAGACATTACCACTCTAAAAGACACCGGTGGATGGAAATCTAACAATGTAGCTGAGGGATACATCGAAGACTCCCTTTCAAACAAACGTGAAATTGCCAATAGAATATTAGGGTGCGATGAAGGTAACACATCTACCGTAACATCAGGTGATCTTAACAGGCCTAGTACTTCCACCGCAACATCGAGCATATCCCAGTCAAGTGAATATGAAATCCATCACGACTATAATGACGTCAATGTCAGTTCTAAAACAGCAAGTAGTGGATTAAATATTATTAACTCGACATTACAAAATTGTACCTTTAATATTACTATAAATAAGAAATAGGTATTTTTTCCACTATATAGTTACTACAAAAGAATGTTTGTTTTAAGTTTTCATCTGAAATAAGAGTTAATTATTATTATTGTTGTATTGTTAAATAATTATAGCTTTCTTTCTTACTCTACAAATTAATACAAAATTTTCCTTTTACAAACCGTGTTAATACACACAACAAAAATAATGTTGTTTGACAGTCATGTTTGACAGTTGTAAAGTTGAGTTAACGCTGTTGCCTATTCATTCTAAAACCACCTCAATTACTTCAAGAATTTGGTTTTTTACGCTTGAAGAAAAATAGTATATGCTACTAGGAGTCGAACGCATTCTTTTGTGTTTCGCAAAGTATTTTGCGGCCTCAGCTGCGCTTCGGCCGCAATACCTTCGCTCAACACAAAAGAATGCGTTCTACTCCAGTAGCATAATATACTATTATTTTTAAATTAGGTATTTTCATTTAGAAAATTTTTATCTGTGCATAAAGTTATGTACGCACCACCGGCGTAACACATTTTACTACACCTATAATACATAAATAACTATTTGTATGATAGACAGTACTTACAGTGTATAGTCTACAATTGGGTGATACAATTTTTCCAAAAATTTCCTTGTTACAAAGTTAAAAAAATTTTGTTGTCAGATAAGAGTTACACACAATACAAGTATTGGTTAGAAGTTGGAGAATACCTGTCAGCCGGCAAGGAGATCGTGTGGTGAACCAATAACACTGGTTAAAAAAAAGTTATAAACCTAATAACGCCAAGTTTTAATAACTGATAAGAGAATCTAACAAGGAACTAATTGCTAGCAGTTATTCTGATTTATACCAATATGTTATACTTAGAAAATTTGGATAGACAAGAGACGCAATTAAATTACACAAACCACATTACATTAAACCAAAGCACAAGTTAACAAACTACAGTAACACATAAGTAATATCCCGAGTATTTTTAATTGACTAAAGTTTCTTTAAGATACGTCACTGTTTTAATTCGCGTTTAACATTTACCTAAATAACAGTACGTCAATGCATACCAAAATGGCCGCAAATGATAGAGATAAATATGTTCGTGTTTGTAAACAATATATTTAAATAGAAATTAAGCTAATGTATATATAATAAATGAATTGATTCCTATCAATTAGTTTCACGTGTTTTAGCATTTGGGGGCAATACCGGACTGGTGCACCGGGCCCAGTTAAGTTCCTAACAAAAAGCCTTCTAACTTATGGCAATTAAGAAGTTAACCGAGAATTTGGCTTACACGGTGCCCCGGAAATTGGACATTGTCTCTGCCTTAGAAGTTTATTTTCTTTTGATGGGATACACCTCTAGTTTTTGGATGGCAGTGAATTAAATTTGCCAGTTCGCAAGTGAGGTTTCTTTTAGAAGATGACTTTGATCGAAAATTAGTAATGGAAATTGGTAATGACAAACGACAATCGATTCAAAAATTTGAAAATATAAAATTCCTTAAATAAGTTGCCGCTAAAAATATAAATTTCAAAATCAAAAATAAGTTGGTACACGTATGTATGCCGATACCGCAGAAGGGTAAATTCATAATATTTCTATTGTTTTAAGCTCGTATGACACGATAAAGTTTCTTATATCATTTATTGTATAATTTCTTCTACAAGCTAGTCTGTACAAAAATTATACAAGCTGAAATTTTGTGTATGACATGGAATAATGTTTTGTACAAGAAACTGCATGAAAGCAGTCTTCTCATTAGCTGAAATTTGCAGTTGGTAAACCTACCTATAAAGAGTTTTTAGTGCAAGCATACGAACAGGTGGCAGTCCTGTAGTTAGTTTTAGGCGCGGTTTGAAAATAGATTTAGAGTAGGAAGAGGTTTTAGCTACTACTGCTGACGGTGTTCTGGTTTTTCATGGTAATGAATTGGTATCGAAACGATCAAAACAGGAGCAGACGCAGAACAGGGATTCATAGCAATTGGAGCAGAAATTGGTTGGCAAGAAGAAATGAAAATTCTGGTGTTCTGAGTATGTTGAATAGTGAACTGAAAGAAGAAGACCCCTTGGCGTATAAAAATTACCTAAGAATGAGAAATGAACAATTTGAATTTTTATACCTTCTCGTAAAAGAAGATATTGATAAAGTTGATACAAATATGCGACAGGCGGTATTGGGTAGAAATAGGTTAATAAAGAAATGTTTTAACAAATATGTAAAATTTCATTTTTTTCCAATTATTTCAGACTTGAAGTAACTCTACGTTTCTTAGCAACTGGTGAGACTTATCGGTCACTAATGTTTTTCACAAGAATACATGAGTCAACTATCAGTAAATTTGTTCCTGAAGTGTGCCGAGCAATTTATATTCGACTGAAAGAAAAATATATTTAAGTAAATATTAGCAACACTTCACTAAAATACTCATACTTAACAAATAACATTTTTAGATGCTAAATAGTGAAGAAGAATGGGAACAAATTGCACACGATTACAAAACCGTTTGGCAGTTTCCAAATTGTCTTGGAGCCCTTGATGGCAAACACATTAATTTTAGACCCCCACGCTCTGCAGGATCTTACTATTATAACTATAAAGGAGAACATTTAATAGTTTTATTAGGACTAGCAAGTGCGAACTATAAATTTATTTATGTAAATGTGGGCATTAATGGTCGAATAAGTGACGATGGGGTTTTTCAAAATTCTAAGTTGTCATCTGCTTTATTTGATGGGTCATTAAATTTACCAAAAGCAAGGAAGTTACCAGAAAGACAGATGGAAGTACCGTATGTTATTGTTGCGGATGATGCTTTTCCTCTATCAACAAAGCTTTTAAAACCTTATCCATCTAGACAACTTGCGTATGATTGTATAATTTTCAACTATAGATTGTCTAGAGTAAGGAGGGTAATAGACTTAATTTAAATTTAAAGACGTTTGTCGAGCATGTCTGTTTTTGTATTCACTCAAATTCACTTGTATTAAATTCGGATATAATCCATATTGATCGATTAATGCTAAGACTTGTTCCCTTGTCTAAAACATTATCGCAGTATAAATACACACACACAAAACCTTAGATACACAAAATTACACAAACAGCTGTTTAGACTGTATGCTAAATACCGCCATATTGCTTTCGTTTGTTCCAAATTTAGTCTTGTGCGCATAAACACGCACACAATTTATACAAGAATTTGATGTTTCCTTATTTTTTGCATAGTTTATTGTATAAGCAACTGTATGATACGATGCACATTTCGCTTGTACAAGAAATTATACAATAAATGGTATAAGAAACTTTATCGTGTCATACGGGCTTTAGAGAAATTGCATATTAACCGTTACAACCTATCTATTAAAGGAAACATCTACACTGTCTAGTATCTGAAGTAGGTATACTTACCTGTAGTCTAGAAATAGGTCTCAACATCAAAGAAAAGTTTGTTTTGATTAGATCAGATATACGAAAACGAAACCTCGAATTAAAACAAATCAAATCCGAAAAGAAATTACTGAAATATCAATTCTGAATGACAAAAAAAACCAAAAAGTAAATTATAAGAACAACAAATAAATAAACTTAGAATCCGAAGTCTAAAAATTTTAACACTATCTGTAGTAATTATTTTTTATATTTTATTTTAGTTTAATATTTTGTTGTTATATAACTTTAGATCTATGTTAACAATTTTACTTAAAGAACAAATTATTTATTTAAAAGCTTTAGTAGTGGTAGGTATTCATTATTTTGGATTAGCTCGAAACTTTAGCTTGATATAATCTCTACTAAGCTTGAACGCGTAGAGCTTTCGAAAAAAGTCTGCAGTGTTACCCTTCTTAGTGTAGCAAGTATCCTTTGATGTAATTTATTGTGTAGTAGTTTTAAACAGTCAGATTCCTTTAGTACTAAATATATACAGTTGCTGTTGTTTTAAAAAAAAATGTTAATAATGACAATATAAAAACCATAAAAGTTGTGTTTGAAATTTCATATAGCAACAGAAAGATAGAATTGATAAATAATTTCCCTTGAGGGTATGAAGACAGAAAAGGTAAGTTACGTACTTTACAACCAGCTCCAAAAAGTTAGTAAAGGACTTGGAATTTGTAAAATTTTTGCAGCGTTAAAATATTATAAAGCACATACAATAGATTGCGCATACAACACTTTTATGAATAAATTCCAAGAAAATGCGGCGAGTTTTATTAACGTAACATTCACGTAATGCACGTCCAGTAGACCATCAAAGAATGCATTTACTGCATACTTCGGTTGTTAGCTTAGCATATATCTCAAGTGTTTATTCTTGTCACGAACTCAAAGTAAATCTTAAAAATAAATTTAAATCCAATTTTCAAAGAGGAAGTTCAAGTTTGTAATTCTCTAAAGTTTTTGGTGGAAATTTAATTGAATTGATAGGTATAAAGATTTGGAACGTTATATGTGAGCGACACACAAATTAAAACGATCGAACTCTGGAATGTTTTATTTGCGGCTAATAAAAGTGGATATAAACTGATTCTCTTCTGTTTCGAAATTACTCTCCGCACAGTTTTAAATTGGTCGTTGGCCCAGTTTAGTCGACAACAAAAACGAAAAATCTATATTGTAAGATAATGATCCTTATAAGTTACTAACATAGATAAGAATAAAGTGACATATATCAAACAGCAAATATTTAATCGGTTTGTATTGTGCTTGACTGAAAGTATTAACTCTGCTTTAGTCTGCCAATAATTTTCTTTTTATTTACTATTGAAGTACGTTTTAGAAGTTATTTGAATGCGTATTCGATGAATTAGGTACTTTGTACACATTTAGTTGAGCAAATACAATCCTACGAGTATTTCGCATAGTATGGGAATAATTATCAATTGTCACGGTTACAAATCTCATTTGCTTCAGTTGTTTGTTTTCCACTGCAAATATTAATCATACCAATTTATATAAACTTGACTAATTCAGAAAAAAGACAAATAACTTAACAAACAAAATTTACACAAAAATGATACTGAAGTGAATAAAAATATAGTATAAACACAAAGATATTAATTAAAATTAGTGATAACACTAACCTCGCAAAAAGAAACTTAAAATAATAATAATAATAATAATGAATGTCTTTATTTTCAACTGAAAAAACAAAAAGAAAAGTAATTAACTATAAGGGTAAAAATACAGTTAAAAATTGGGTGCAAATTCAATTAACTATAAAATAATTAATTGGTCTTCCATTTGGACCCTAACAAACATACAATTGAACAATATAGTAAATGTATATACCTGAATGCACAATTCCTAAATTACAATATAATAGCATATTTCGAAAGTTAAATAACAATTAAAGATAGTAAACGCAAGAAAAGACAGTAAACGTGGAAAAGGTGGAGCGTAATAACTATTCAAATTTCAAACTAATAATTTTTGTGGTAAGAAATACTGCTTACAGTTGAGTTGAGATCAGTTTATTTTTAATATCCTTCTTAAACCCATACAAACAATGTGTTATTGATGTAAGTTTTAAAAACGAGTTCTAACATTTTGCAATCATAAAAGAAAAGGACCTTTTGTAAATTACTGTTTTGTCCATCGGAGGAGTTATACAAAATTTGTGCCTAAGGTTCAAGTGAAGTTCTAAAAGAAAACCTCTCAGGTAAGTATGGTGGAATTTTGTTTTCAATTACTTTATAAAATAAGACCATGGAATGAAGTTTACACCTATTAGCCATGTTTAACCGCTTACAAGTATTTAAGATATGAGAAACAGAATGCCTTCGTCTAATTCCATTGATCAACCGTAAGCATGAATTCTGAATGAGTTGTATTATATTGAGATTTAGCAAATCTAAACAAGGGCTATATACTACATCGCAGAAAATAAATTTACACAAGACTAGGAAATCACAAAGCAAAATTTTTATATTCCGATCAAGACTTTCTCTGTGTTGATATATGAGTTTTA
Organism: Abscondita cerata; assembly: GCA_030710515.1. Taxonomy (NCBI): domain Eukaryota; kingdom Metazoa; phylum Arthropoda; class Insecta; order Coleoptera; family Lampyridae; genus Abscondita; species Abscondita cerata. Next base: position 372,950 of record JALBCR010000157.1, on the reverse strand, counting down.
AAAAACATAAGGCTCGTTGAATTAGTTCAGATACATGTAGGTTAAATCTAAGATTACAATCAATATGGAGACCAAGATTTCTGGCTACACTAACTTTGGGTAGAAGGGTTCCATTGATTGATACATGAAAATTATCTTTTAAAAATAACCGGTGATTTTTAGGACCAAAAATTTGTAATGGAGACTTATTAGAATTTCAGAATAAATTGTGATCAGAGATTCAGAATTTAATATTTCTAGGTTGCTGTTAAATGAGTAGTATATTTTCGTATTATCTGTATATAGAGCATGCTTGATAGATGAATCCACAGACTTAAATAAATTGCTTGTGTATAAAATAAAAAAAAATTGGACCTAAAATTGATCCCTGTGGAACATCTTTATGCAAAGTAATTTTAGAAGAAAAAACTCCATTATAGAAAACAACTTGTTTGCGTTCACATAGACACGAATCTATGAGTGCAATAGCGTCAGATCCAAAACCAATGTGATTAAGGATTGCTAATAAAATGTCATGGTTAAGGGTATCAAATGGTTTTGAATAATCCAACATCACCAGGGCTATACATGCATGATTATCCAAAGCTTTAAAAATATTGTCAGTAATGTCTAGTAAACAAGTACTACAGCTGTGTGCAGGTCAAAAACCTGATTATCTGGTTGGCAAAAAATTGTAATAATAAATTTAGTGTTTTATTTGTTGAAGTATGATTTGCTCAAAAATTTTAGACAGCACAGATAAAATGGAAATAGGCCTAATGTCCGAAAAACCTCCAGGGTTTTTTGTTTTATTAATTGGTATTACTTTTGCTTTTTTCCATTCACTGAAAACCTGACAGTTAACGATAGCAGAATTAATGATGTAGGTCACATATTCAAGAAGGTCTGGGCAAACTTAACGTATTATCACTAATTGAATTGTTCTTCGTTGAGGAGGGGCACCAAAAAATTATGATGTTTTTTCAGGCAACGTTTCGTGCAGCCAAATGTGCACTTCTTGCACTTCTTAATAAACAGAGGCGTGAAAAAGTACACATTCGGCTGCACGAAACGTTGCCTGAAAAACGTCATAGTGGTTTTTTAGTGCCCCTCCTCAACGAAGAACAATCCAATTAGTGATAATTTATAGGAAGAAATATTTAGCTTTCATCATGTCTAATTCTTCATATAATGACATCTCCGTCAACATCAGAACAACTTCAAAAGACTTGGCATAGCACGATATCGTCAAACTACAATCAGGATACTTATAACAACGTTAGAACTCTAGAAAATCACACACAAAAATTAGCTAAACTGCAGAATAGAAAAACCTTTTCAAAAAATTGCAAGTAAAACTTCGTTATTCCAACACATATCCAACAATATTTTAAATTCACATATTTAATTGAAACAGATTACACACCTTTTAGTAACAAACTAGCTACAATGATAAACAATTTTCAACAATCGATACTTAATTTAGAAATCGACATTACGTACTGGCGAGAGAATAACCTCAAAAAAGATGTAAACAATTTTAAGGAAAGATTACACAGCTCACTTAATTCTACAGATTGTCAAATTCTCAACAAAATTTTAAACAACAAATACAAAAATATTTATACAAAAACAAACGTAATCTGATTAAAAATTTAACAATTTGTCTATTAAACAAACCACCAATTTTAATATTAAAAAGGATGGTTGCATTTATAATCTTTCCGATATTGACTTACCAGATAATGTAATGCAGTGTCTAGCATTAAGTCCAAAATTTATGTGTAATTACAATGACAATAAGATTTCATTGATTGCTGGATTAAAGATACAAAAAATATACTGACCACTCATGACAACACGGACAAAGAACGTTTAAGAGGTAAAATAGTTAACATAATTACGAATTATACTAATAGGATAAGAAAATTCTGTAACACCAGTAAGGACCTTTTTATTAAGAGACTAGTGACATCTACCAAATTTTTTTTGAAAAATATTGACGGGCTGATGGTTTTAAAATCGGACAAAGGTAATGCCACTGTAATTATACCTAAAGAAGACTATTTTACAAAATTAAACTCTTTATTAAATGACGACGTGGTTTATAATTTGACTAACAATGATCCGACTACGAAAATTCAAAACTATAACAACAAAATTACTAAAAAATTACTTAACAACGGACATATAGACAACACAACTTACAAAAATTACAACTTACACAAGCGTTCCACAAAAATTATATGGTTTAGTAAAAATACATAATGACGATCATACTAAGACCCATAGTTTCATGCATTGAAGCACCTACGTATCATTTATCAAAATTCATATCAGACATACTCAGTAATATTTCACACATTTTCATTCATAACATCAAAAACTCATATGAATTAATAGATACCATAAAAATACAACAATACCATCCATATATAAATTAATTTCATTTTTTTTTACAACTTTATTTACAAACATCTCCAAAGAATTAACAATAAACTTAATACAAATGTATTGGGATGATATAAAAGCATTTACTACACTAGATTTAACATTCTTCACACACATTGTACGATTTACTTTTATATCTTTGTTACAATTTATTGTTTGAACCTATTTTTATGATAAGTTATGTTGATGATGTAATCACTTGCATCCCTGAAGATGAAATACATAATACTCTTAATATTTTTACCAAATACAATCTACATTTAAAATTTACGTACGAGATTGAAAAAGATAATTCATTACCCTTTTTAGATGTGAGGTTGAAAAGATCAAGACACCAACAAATTATTAACTGACTGGTATTTTAAACCCATGGCATCCAATAGGACTATCAATTATTTATCAAATCACCAACAGCACCAAAAAATAAACATAGTTAAATCTATGAAAAACAAAATAACAAAACTAAGTAGTCCTAAATATCTCACTAAAAATCTAAACTCTCTAAAAAATATACTGAAAAATAACAATTATCCTACTAACATTATTAACAGAATCTTATACTATAATTATAACACTAACACACCATCACCAATTAATCCCCCTAATTCTCAATATACCTATACTAAAATTATTAATATACCTAACTTGACTAAACACCTTATCCCATTACTAAAAACTACTAACGTCCACATAGCTACATACAATAACAATACTATTTACAACATTATCTACACAAATTAAAAGACAAGACAAACATTCTTGACAAACACAATGTAGTGTATAAAATAGACTGTCTTGACTGTAGTAAATGTTACGTTGACCAAACCAAACAAAAAACACGTAATAGGATTAAAAATCATAAATACGATTGCAAAAACAAAAAAACAGACTCTGCGTTAGCCATACACCATATTGAGATGGGTCATAATTTGAATTTTGATAATCCTACGATTTTAAATGTAGAAAGTGGTTATAAAAAACCTCTAATAGCTGAAATGATATACGTCATCAAACACAATAATAACATTAATTATAATACGGACACACAAAATTTAAGCAATATTTATAGAAATTTAGTCACTAAAATAAAATAGAAGAAGGAATTCCCATTATCATATTGCTATCTAGTCATTCATGTTTGTTCGTTTCTACGTATAGAGTGTGTGTTTTATTAGAGATATTTAATTTAATTGTTAATTTATTTTGTGTATCGATGTGTTTTTTACACTTATTCAAGTGGCGGACCATTTATTTGTTTTAAGTAAGTAGTCGAGTCAATCACCTATAATTTAGATTAATATATTAAGGATATGATGTATATGTACTCGTATATAACTTACCGTTAAATGTATTCTTTCTTTTTAATAAACAGAGGCCTGAATTAGTGCACATTCGGCTGCACGAAACGTTGCCTGAAAGACGTCATAGTGGTTTTTTGGTGCCCTCCTCAACGAGGAACAATTCAATTAGTGATAATTTATAGGAGGAAATTTTACCTTTCATCATTTACGTATTATATTAGAGCTAATATTCTCAAGCCCAACTGCTTTGAATTTACAATTTAATAAAGCTTTGTAGATATTTAGTTCCAAGGCAGGACTAAATTTGAACGTACTTCGGACATTGGAATGGTAAGAAGATATGTAATAATAAACCAATTCAAAGTTAGTATCTTGTTGCATACTAGATAGAGTAAAATTGTTATTGAACTCATTTACATCCTGCAAAACCTTAGGAAAAATTAAGGATTTTTTACTAGAAATATAATTTGTATTTTTTAATTCAGACCAAAGCATGGGTGGAACATTGTTTTTTTTTACATAAGTTAGGTAGCACTTTTTTTTCATGCTTCAAAGCAGTGTTTGTTAAATTCCGTATTTGTTTATAATATTCGTAATGGTTGGGCAACTTAGTTCTCTTGTACGAGTTTCTATTAAAAGCATCATTTCTCACTTTCATCATTACCGTTATATTATCTGTAACCCACGGTAACTTTTTCTTAGTAAATCTTTTTGTAACGACGGAGGCATGTGTATCTAAAACACCAAAAATATTATTATTCAGAAAAGCAACTTTTTTGTTAATATTGGATATCAAATAAATGTTCTGCCAAGGAACATGCAATAAATCATTTCTGAAATTGTCATAGTTGAAATTCCTAAACCACCTATAAGTCTTAACCAAAGGGTAAGAACGAGCATGCTCTATTTTAAAGTTACAAGAGATTAGAAAATGGTCTGAAATACCATGTGTGTTAACATAACTTTGGGATAGATTGGAATTGGTATAATTTGTGATAATTAGATCTATTAAAGTTTGAGACGTACCTGTTACTCGTGTTGGTTTACCAGTAATTTGATGAAAAGCAATAGTTTGCTTGATAACTGTCTAGTTTGAGTAAATCAATATTAAAATTTCTTAGGCAAAAAATATAATCGTTAGTAATTATTAAATCGGCAATAATATCTTCTAGAACAGTTAAAAAATGTGTAATACTGTATTGATGAGGTCTATATATAATTCCAATAGCGATTGATTTTAAATTTATCTTAATACTAAACCAGCAGCACTCTATGTTTTCAGGCACCATACTTATGTTAAGATTCTCAGATGTAATACAAGATTTTATATAAACTGCTATCCTTCCACCTCTGCCACGATCAATTCTATGCAAAATATAGCCATTTATGGAAATATTTAAGTTCAAAATGTTAGGACTAAACCCCGTTTCAAAAATGCCTATGACATTAAAATTGTGTTCCTAAATAAGACCTTTCTAGGATTCAAGCGATGGAAAGAGAGATTGTACATTCAAGTGTGCAATAGAAAGAGACATTAAATTACCTGTAAAAATAAACGCAACGGTTGTTAAGATATAAACTCTAAATTACCTTAACTGTTGACTTTAAATTAGAGCTCTGTTTTGCATCTTGCAAAATCAGAACTAACGGAAATTACAAGTGAGTGATTAAATAAAAGAAAAAATAACAAAATTTTTTTTCCGTGCTCTAATGCTTCTGATCTCTAGTCATTAAAAAATATATACAGGGTTTCCACGGTTGAGTAGGACATAGGGAAAATACATGCAAAATCGGTTTTTTGTAAAAATTGGGTGTAATAAAAAACAATTCGACTAAACAGTTAAAAGAATTGATTTTTGGCGTCCCGTAGCTCAGATTTTCCGCGCGTACGAGTGTAAAGTAGAAACTAAATTACACCAGGGTATATTGCGGTTTGAATCTCAACAATACTTCCTTTTTAATTTTTTTTAAAACTCAATTAGGTCTTGTAGTTTGTCTTTACAAATTAACAGTTTAACTAACTTTATAGTAGGTAAACAGGCTTAGTGAGTTTAAAAAAAATAAAAGAGTACTACTTTATAGAAAACAGACAGACAGGAAGTGGGTTTAATGCTTAATGGTAGCTATTTTGCCATTATCGACGCTGGATGACGCTGGTTCCACTACAGAAGTGAATCAGGGATTCTACTTCTTGCCACCAGTCTTCCACTAGTAAGGTGTACCAAAAAGTAAAAGACATTGGTGAAATCTGAGGCACAGAGGTTATTTGACCATAAGCAAAATCATTGACAATATCTTGCACAAGATTTGGGAACGTAAGCTTAAAGTTTAGTAGTAATTTATGCACATACGAAAGCATGTTTTAAAAAACTTTATATCCTCAGTATCAGTTATTTTGCTTTTAAAATTTCTCATTTTTGCTTTTCGATATTCACCATTGTAGCATCAAAAGAGTTCATTTGTGATTGCTTACGTTTCGAAGCTGTGTGGGAAACTGTAGTAGATGTGACATCATTGTAGACAGGAATCAGGAATTATAAATTTGATCATGGGGTGTGCACTCAAAGATATTACTTTTGAAAAAATATAGATATTATGCAAATGATCTTGTGCATCCGATTCAAAAGGCGCCAAGCAATCCGGAATTGCAAAAAGGTATAAACAAAAAACTTGTATTTTTTCTATTATTTAAAAATCGACATTTTTACGTTTACATCGCATTTACGAGCTTATTTTTAGTTAAAACTAAAATGAGCTTTCGGTTGCCTTTAAAGTCTTTGTATTTTTGGCATACAAAACAAGAATCTTTCTTTAATTTCTTTCGATTTAAATACTTTCTTGAGTAGTTTTTTTGACATTGAGCATGATTAACTGACTCACTTAAATTAGTATTACAGAAATATTGTCATAATTTCCTGCGACTTCATTCATTGACGCAGGGTATCTTTGTTTCGTTAATTTTTGGACGGTTTCATATGAAATTTCTTGATATATTATGCACAAGTCATAGTTTAAGCTTATGTTATTTACGCCTAAATGATTAAGTTTCCTATGGATTTGCGATCGTAACTTCTTTATTGTTTGTACTATTATTAATAATAATTTCTTGATTAAAGAATGTTTTAGATCCACTAGCCACCTTAGTCTGAACCAGAATTATATGCGTTGTATTCGATTACGATTTCATACATATTTATTCACTACTTCATTTTTACAATTTTTATAACTTAATCCTAAATGACATATAATACTTAATAACTCCGTTAGATCGGCTTTCAACTTTAGAGTTTCTTCGTCCATTTATTTCCGATCCTATGCGCTGATATTATAACATACCCTAAGATGACATACTTTGGCCTCTTGTGCCTTGGCAGAATAATGATAACAATCCCAAAGTCGTGTAAAGCCCAGTTGCGGATTGGCGTGCGAAGTATGCTATTTTGGGAATCTAAAGTTTGTGATAAAGACGATCGTTGTGGAAAACCAGGGAGCGTTCCATAACAACTTTGTCTAGGGTCAGGCCGAGGTATTTAACCTTGTTTACCTAGGGATGCGTTGACTTTGATGCGCTAATCTTCTATCAGGTGCCTAAGGAATCCAGCAAGAGTTGAAGATTTTTCTCAGCTTGTGTAATGGACCGTGGTGTTGCCAAGACGGCGTAGAACGCATATATTAACTCGTTGATCTTCTGGATGTCGGCCGTGAAGATGTTGTACAGCAGCGGCGAGAGCGTTGAACCTTGTGGAATGCCGGTGTGAATGCTGCGTTGGGTGGATTTTGTGAATCGGATTTTTATTGCGAAGAATTGTATAAAAAATCGTTTCTTTTATACCAAGAAGCAAAGGATATTTTATTCGTTTGCATTATGTACATATTTTTTATTTACTTCTTCACACCACATCACATCACACACTGCACAGAATTTACCTTTGGAACAAAACACGCGAGTAAGTAGAGCGAGAAAGACTGTTGAATGTGGCTTTGGAATACTACATATATGCCAAGTGACGTGTACTCTCCAAACACATGGACATTGATGCACGGCAGATACTATTATGAGATGTATGTGGTTTCTGCATAATTTTATTCTAAAAAGAGAATATTTTAAGACACTTTACTGACGTTGAAATTAGAAACAACCGTCAAGGAGCTGATTGAAGGCCATTAACGTCAGATAGTCTTTACAAGTTTCTTTAAAAAGTTAAATCTTTGTATAAAATGAAACACGCATTTGATTTGCTGAATATGTAACTAAATTAAGACGGCGGTTTATCAAAAAAGAATTAACAGACCGATGGAATAGGTAATAAGACTAATTGAAACTAAAATAGAGATGTGCTTTAAGCCCTTATTTAAAAAAATACTTAGTCATGTTCAGTTGTTTTGATGATTTCTGCCCTAATTGTATTACAACTTTTTCCATCAATTTTCCAATTTTATTTGTTTCTTCTTAATTTTTAGTTATTTCAAATTATGCATACGGGGTTGACGCACATCTCCGTATTAGTTGTAATTAGTCTTAATACCTATTCCATCCTTCAAGTCATTTTCTTTTAATAAATTTCCGTGTTAATTTAGTTACGTATTCAACAACTCAAATGCGTGTTTAATTTTATACAGTAACTCATCATTTTAAAGAAATCTAAAAATTCAGACTTATTCCGTAACTTTCACAAAATCGAATAGAAGTTGAGAAATCGGATTGGAATTTCAGTAAATCGGAATGGCATACTTTTAACGCGTTTCTGGTTTACCATATTTGGTTAGAGAATACCAATTACAAACAACTTCTGTTCGATCGCTTGATTTCTATTCGATTTACTTAACCTTTGTTTGATTTCAAGTTAGAGAGTAGCGCTGATTGTCTCTTTTTATTACAAAGATTGCAAATAAAATGAAATGAAAAAAATTAAAAAAGTAAACCCTCTCTCGTATCCCAATTAATCTAATTAATTAAATAGATATTTATTACGCAACATGCTTAAAATAGTGAGAATGAGATACAAATTTGATGTAGAGATTGAAAAATCTAAACATAAAAAAACAAAAATACAGTCAAAATAATATATAGATTAAATATTGTAAATAAAATTTGACGAACGTGAAGTAGTATCCTCCAGGCAGGATTAAATACAAGAAAACGATGATATCGATACATGAAAGTTTACCTAAACTGTTCACCCTATTATTTGTTAAATTGTAAATAATCTAGCAAGGCCAGTGTTAATAATCCTTCAAGTAGATATGCTTCTTTAACTTGTAGAACTAAGGTGTCCCATTTTGTTTATCTCTTAGCTGTACCTAAGGGGTAGACGATTTCAGTATTTCTTACACACTTCGTATTAAAATGCAGCTAATTTGACGTTTATACATTGAATAACTTTACTTCGAAAATACATAACAAACTTATATATTACGAGTTAATTATTTTCATACTGAAAATATAAAAAAAACAACCCAGATAGTCGCTTAAAAAATCAATCAAATGATGTTGAAAAATACTTTTAAATTAAAGTTTCATCAACTCGGAGCGAACAGAAACACCTGCTCATTACTAAGGCCAGATCCTATTAGCGGTGTAAATTAGTTAGAAAAAGTCAATACGTCTGCTAGACTTCTTTATCGGAACTAATTTATTTTTACATAAAAATTGTATATACCTACATTATTAGTAAATACAATATCATGTGTTTCTCTTTACTTTAATAAAATTTATTACTTGTGTCGGTTCTATAAAGGTATATAGAAAACACGAAATTAAACAAAATTGGTACTTACATCAATTAGGTACATACCCTATCGTGATTATGTACAAAATTAACAGTTAAAATATTTGACAACAATTAGAATAGTTATTTATGATACCAGTGGGTTTAGTTGGATTTTAAGCCCCAGTAGCGAAGTGAAAGAAGTGCATAAAAGCCCTCCGCCTACGTGCCTTTATACAATATTTTATTTGCGTCAGAACTAATTTTTGCATGTATAAACAGTTACTGCAATAATAAAAGTTCTATTTGTAACGGTTGAGGTTTACAACTAACGACGGCTCTAGAGGAACAACCTAAAAAAGAAACAACAAAAGGAAATACGGATCAATGTAGCGCACTAGATTCGTGGAGAATACAGTATTTATAATAGTTAGAGCAGCAGCGTCCGGCTTTGTTGTAGAGTGGGGGTCCTTAAAAAATTCTAAGAAATGAAAATGTGGTCTAACAAGGCGCCACCTGCTGGGTAAAAGAAAGAAATAAAACCGACCAACAGAAGATCAACAGGTTTTACTTAAAGCCTAATACGCTAGATCAAACACAACAATTAGTCTTAAGAGAAGGACTTAATCCAATAAAACAACAAACAAATCTTCTAGTAATACGTGAATGTGACAGAAATAGAGAGACTGTCGGATAATATATCCGTACGTTAGCAGTAGCCTTGCTTAATAATAAGTAAGATTCGCAATTAATGTGTTTTGAATTCACAGGTAAGCTTTAGTTACACCAAAATTAATGTTAACGTTCCAAATGAGGATTGGCTAATAGAAGACTCTGCGTACACATATCACTTACGCACGGCGATTTATCTGGTTGAACATGCAACGACACTGACATAAACTAAAATTGCAGGGGTAAGTACCTCCCGCAAACCCAAAAGTCTTTTGTTTTTCAATCAACCGCTCTAAATGAAGCGCCCGAGCATGTATTGAGCTGGTTAAAAACGTTTGGTTGTGGAAAATACCACCAAATAAAGATTTACTTAAGAACTAAGGATCAAGCCGTTTTATGTTATATGTACATGAGCTGCATACGCATTAACAATAAATAAGCTACTTTGATAATAAAACTTAGCTGTAATCTGATGGATGCAGTTCTGAGAGTAAGACTTTCCTGCTAGCGACGATATCGACAGTGCGGGAAGTTAGGTAACCCCAGGATTCATCGATGAAGTTATGAAGCATAATCAACCCTGTTAGACATGGTAGCCACCGGTTGCATGCAGCTTATCTAATGCGAAACCGTGATGTGGTCTTTAATTGACAAGGAAGGTCTTAATCAGCCACTCCAGCACCCCCAGGAATTATCCGGGTATAACACATAGCGAAATTTAGCCGGATTTAAACTTAACCAATGATTTTTGTTAGAAATCTTGTAACACACATAAATGAATTGTGTAAGTTTTAATTTTAAGATGCACGCTAAACCACCCGTGCGGAAGAAGAAAATGTCCGCTTTTTGTCTAGGAATCGTACTCGAATTTTATTTTCAACCAATAGAAAATTAGCAATATGCGCGCCAAATACGACTTTCGTCGTAACATATTACTCGCGACACATGTTTTATATTTCTCTCGGCACACGTCCCATATTCCTAAAATAAAACTGTAATACATTTTAATTACATTTTATTTTTTATATTATTTATTATTTATTAATTCTTGTGCAGATTATCGGTTAGGAGTAAATAAAAATATAGACTAGCCACTCTGACATTTTTTCAGAGACTTCAATATCCAAATCGCTTAGGAATAATAATGTAAAATAGGAAAATAGTAGGCATTTTATTGTTATTTCTCTGTATCTATTTTTCTGTAAGATTTAGAAAAAGTAAACGATAAATTTATACAAAATAGTTTGTTTAATTTTCTATAAATTACAGTAAGAAACTGTAAAAAATTTGTTATATAAACTTATTCTAATGTATTTCAGTTTTATACCTAATGGTGAATTTTAATAAAAATACGTGCAATTAAAAACCAAAAACTAAAGAAAATGAGACGTGTCCCGTTTCAAAATAATTATTTGTTTTGTTTTAATATTTCTTTCAAATGAATTTTGAAGTTTTATAAATAGATTAGAAATTATTTTACAAAAATATCCTTTCAGCGAATTTAAGAATATAGTAATTATTTATTATTTCCATAAAAGCAATTATTTCTTGCAATTTTTAGTCACTTTTATTGAAAAAAATGAGTTTTTGTTATAAACAATTGCAAATATTAAGCTAGATTATGGATCACACGAAAAGAATAAATGGAAATCGATTAGTATTAAATAAATTGAAATTAAAAAAATGTAAGAAAATAATTTTGTTTATTTAGAGGCTAAGATAAAAACAATTTACATTGTTATTATTTATTTGATGACTAAAGAATATGTTAATCTAAAAAAATGTGTACATTGTCTTCGATATATTTTCATTCAAGCTACAATACTTTAAGAAGCTTAGCATTAATAGCAATAATACCTCACGGCGGGTAGCGCAACATGATTCGGAGCACAGCCAAAAACGATATTTGGAGAACTAGACAATTATCAGTTTCTTTAATATTAAAGTCGTTATTATTTAATTGAATATGCTTTCCTTGTAGATGAATATATTGCGATAGTTTATTAATATGCTTTTATAAAAAATTTAATTTTTGCAGTGAGACTCTAAGTTATTTAAACAAATCATAAAAATTAACTTCGAAATTTTATCTCGCTCTTATATCTCAAAGTCTTAAGTTCGTTTTCAATGAAAATTGTTAATTTAGTATAACAACAAATTTATTTATCCATTGCATACATTTAATTTTTATTACATGCAAATACATAACACAAATTCAAAATTTAATGAAAACCTAATTATTTTACTTGTTTTCAAAGGAAAATCTAAATACTTAATCTTAATTACATTTAACATTTGATTATAAGTTTATTTACAAAAATTTGGTAACCTAACCTTTTGCGCATTTAACATGTTGATGATTTTGTCCGATGATTGGACTTTTTCCATAGTTTCCTCGTTTGTAACAACAATTACGACGCATCTGCTACGACAAGGCGATTCGAATTACCTGTAGTGTTTTCTTCATTTTAATTATTAACACTTTTATACTTCACTATTCAACTACCAAATCTTTAGTTTTTATATGTTAACATTTATACGTTCAGTCACTGTCTGTTCAATTTTTAGATGTTAATGATTTTGCATTTTCAATCATCACTACCTCTCTGTCTTCACTGTACACTTTGACATTTTACAGAATGCGTTCCTACAAAGAAATCCTTGAGTTTAATTCACACTTATCTTTTATAGACGACCGTATGTCGGTAACCAAATCCAAAACGTGATGTTTTGTCGAATTCAATGGAAATACTTTTTATAAACAGTTTACAGTCAGACAGTCGATTTAACAACTTAATTTTAACACTAGCAACAAATAATAAACTTATCTAAAAAATGAAAAATAAATCTTTTACTTAAATAAAATGTAAATTGGTTTTAGAAAATCATATCAAAAATTTAATTATGTTATTAATTATTAATTTGAATAAACATTCACTATAAATTTTTATGTTAATAAAATTTCGGTTTTAAATTTTTTTTATTTAAAAAACTTTTCCAGTGCAAAATCTTTTATAGATTATATTCATATTTTGATAATAAATAAACACAAGGTGATTTATTTATTTATTTGTATGGTACATTTTCATTATTGTATTGTGATGTAAGTGTTATGGATGGTGCTCCAGAAGCTTAATGTAAACCTGTATAGTCTGGTGACGAAACAGTGTGAAAAAAAACGTCAATAAAGGTGATTAAAACTGAAATTCTAAATTAATTTAATCTCAGGTTTGTGGCCTAATATAAAGTCCCGTACCACAAACACTTGCCAATAGGAAGACTTGGGTTTGATCCCTACAAGAGTCGGCTGTAATTAGAAGTTAGCACTTATAAGCAGGTGAATGCTGGCCCAGTAACTTCTTCTGTTTCTTCTCCACAGCATAATTTCTTCATCCTTCAGGCACACTCCTGGTGTATCATGCACATTACGTATCTGCGTACGTGCGTCTTTTTCTGGCTAAAGTACCTACCAAACGTTAGAGAAGCCCGCCCTTTGTAAGGAGAGGAAGCAAACGTGTCTGTCTCTTTTCTTTGATTAATAACCGATAACATATTTCCTTATTACGGTGATATCGACGATACCATAATTTGTGATGAAGTATATGTTATAATAAAGGAATGCGATTGTGTGATTTTGATACGATTAATGTTTTCCGTTAATTTTATGTTACTGCGCAGCCGCAATATAAAAGTAAAACTCTCTATCATTGTTTCCCGTTAATTTTATGTTACTGCGCAGCCGAAGTATAAAGGATAATATTTAGCGTTACTAAAGTAAGTGGCGTAAAACCTTTCTATTATTCCCACTGCAATTTTTTTGTTTAATGAGAAATAGAAAGTAGTTTAGTTTAAACCCCATTCAAAGTCGTTGTTTAATTTTCTTTTTTTACTGCGAATTGTTGTGTTCAAAATGTACTTTTAAAATCAAAATTATTACTGCGCAGCCGCAGAATAAAGAATAGCGTTTAGCGTTACTAAATTAAGTGGCGCATAATCTCTAATGTTCCTTATTTTATCGTATACTTTTAAGTAACTAAATAGTGTAGGTAAATAGGTTTTAGAAAATGTTATAGAGTATTCATTCCACTTGAACACGAAATTATATTTGTATCAATAGCTCAATGTTTGTATAATAAATTTCTTTTGTAAGAGGTAGTTCAATTTATAACAATATCGCGCATTTCAATAGTAAATGAAAATGTATATAATGTTAAGCTTCCAACACGCCATTAATTAAAAAAAATGTAAACACAGATTCTGTTTATGTTATATATTTTCTTTTATGAAAGGTAACTGACTTCGCCTCTTCTTCTTGTACAATATTTTCCGTAACATTTTGCAATACTTTTGCCGTTATTCCGTTACTTTATATCTTCTTCTAAAATTCGAAAAAAAAAATCTTTGATAAGAGTGATTTGATAAACAAAAATGTAATACACTGTAATTGATAGTAATTACTTCTAAAAAGGAATTAACACAATATTTAAGTGCATATTTAACATATTTAATGTTTATTTTTAAATTTTTGTTCACGTTCTTATAATTTTTGAGATGTTCGTAAACTTGTTATACACTGGTTATATCTATAGGTATGAAGATTTGCCTATATTATATTACATTACTTTTAAAACAAACTATAAATAATGACTTTTATATTGTATTTATCTTGTATATTTATACGTCTTGAAATTTTTTTTTTATTTTTTATGAAATAAAATTATGTTTTTCCCAAATCGTCACTAAAGTACAAAAAAATCGGCAGTAAAGTAAATAAAATCGGCACTAAAGTAATTCATTATACGACGATTTTTAAGTTCACATTTTCGCCGGTATAGAATTGTAAAATGTATGTAAATTTTTGAATCGCTCATGCGCGGTTGAAACGTTTGACGTAAAAAAGAAAACATTTGCTAGTTAAACAACGTTATAAAATTGTCAAATTTTGTTCAAATTTTGAGATTTCGGAAAAAATATAACATGTACCCCGGCACTAAAGTTTGATTTTTCATGACTCACGTGTTTTATTTGTCTCGGCTATAGCCTCTGCAACAAAAACACATCCGTCATGAAAAATCAATCTTTAGTGCCTTGATACATAATAGTTATTTGGATCACTGGTCCTGAAAATGATATTTTGCGAGTGTGAGTGACATTGCGTAGCCGAGGCGCCTAGCCGAGGCGGAACAGCACGAGCACTAGCAAAATATTTTCTGAACGTGTAATCCACAACATTTTTTATGCCGACAAATCTCAAAATACTTACAAAATCATTATTTAGTTCAACAATTTATTTCTAAGGATTTATTTTTTTCTGGTTGGTACCCACTTGTCATTGCATACTTACTTGATTTTCAAATTTAAATTTAAATAAAGTGACACTTTGTGGTAAAGAATTTAATGGAAAACGAAGTATGGAAACACCAGCTCACATAAAAGATACAGCGGAAGCAGTGGTTAATAATTTATTACCAGAAAAATCTGGAACTCGGTACTGGAAAGTGTACGAAGAATTTAAGAAATTGTGCGATAGTAATACTATCACTAACATTTACAACGAGTATGTTCTTCTTGCATATTTTGATGAGAAATAAAAAAAAAACAATTCTGCAACTCTTTGGTCCATATTTTCAATGTTAAAATCAACTCTGAATATTAAATACATCAACATTGAAAAATATTCAAAATTAATTGCTTCACAATCCACCACACATAACCTAAGAAGTAATCACATTAGTTGAAGTTTATGTAAAAGTATTAATTGGTACTTACATTAACGTTACGGTTACATCTGCGTGTGGATTATATAAAAATCAACATTTATTTGTTTATTAAGCATTAGATGCTTTTCTCTTTTGTGTCCGTTTTGTTGACATTTAGAAAATTAAGTAACAATGGTGCCACTTCGCTCTCTGGGGAATTTTACCAAATGTCACTTTTGTGCCGATTTTGAATCCTACAAAACTGTCAATAATGACCGGAGGCATGAAAATACTATTTTTTTGGATATTGAACAGGAAAATAAGTTTTCGGGTCCTTTAATTTAACTTTACAATTTTGACTGTAATGATAAATTATTTTATACTTATTCTTGGTTTTAACCAAACTATCGAATATAATAATAATAAATTTACAAGTATTACCAGTTTAAATTTTTGAAATTTAAAATTAATATAAATTTGTATAAGCTGATGTATACAATCTTTATTAAAAAAAAACGAGATTATATTCTTTTGAATCGAATTCATTTTTACAAATGTGTACACATTTCTTCTTAAACAAAATTAAGTTTAGAAAAGTATATGCGAAAAAGATACGTGTAAGTGCGATTAAATGATAGCGTAATCTCATTTTTATACCGTAGATAGGATTAAGCATATGTACATTTGTCCTGAACTTTATTTTATTATACAACCATAGTAAGCATTTAAGCATTTGTATAGGATAATCCTTTGATAAAAATTGACCATATTTAAGAATCTTTTGCTCTTTATGTTAAGCCACGATAAATTTTTGGGTTCGAAGGAAATATGATTAAACTTTCAAATAACAGAAATAAATCACAAGGAATGGAGACGTTGCAAAAATTTTATTTTTCCTAAAGTCCTAAGTGCAATTGCTAGGATTTAATATTATTATTATTAATATTAATAATAATATAATATACTAAATAATTATCATTGCAATGTGCATTGGCAATTGTATTGTCGTCAGTTTTATTGTAAATTGCTTGTTCTCGATGAAATATCATCGAATTTCAAAAAGCTGACGTTCTGGTTAAAACGGTGAAAAGTTAAAAGAAAATGAAAAAATTACAATTTTCTGATTTTCCGGAAAATAAATTCTGAATTTGACGTTGGTTTACGTTGTGTATGATCCCACCAATTTCTCTTTTTTTTTAATCGAATTGGCACTTGAGAGGCACAGTATATTAAAAAAAGAATCGGATTATGACATTTTCCGGATATATTTTCCTTAAGTTGCCGCTTCAACCAAAACGTCAGTTTTTTGAAATTCGATGATATTTCATCGAGAAAAAGCAATTTACAAAAAAGCTTACAATAGAATTGCCAATGCACATTGCAATGAGAATTGTATGGGCCTGAACGTTTGGGTCTGGATAAAAACGTCAGCTTTCTTGGCTTTGGTAACTAAACCATACCTTAGAAACCTGCAAAAAAGGTGACGTACAATTTGAAAAAATATATTGCATCCAATATCTTTAGGAAACCTTTACCCCGCTCGCTTCGCTCACGCGTTAAAATATCTCGATTGTTAATAGCCCTTATTAATACACTCGTTTGTTAAATAACTATTTCGTGCGATATGGCTTATATTAATGTAAACAAAATTGATCTTAATGACAATGATTAATGAACGATTATCAATTACTAAACGATTTTAGTATTTGCAGTAAATCAAGTTGGCGTTTGTGACGTTCATATTGCCACAAATTCATTTTTTTTTTAATTTAAACACAAAGGTATACATTAGAGAAATTACAAGCATATAATCTCCTGTAGGTTAGGCAACCTTCTATTCAAATCGATAGAAAACATACAACTTTCTTAGATCAACTCTTACGATTTATCAGTGGCGTACTGTAACCTTTTAGTATTGTTACTAATTAGTTTTTGTGTATGTTTTACGGGGTTATTCGGTACTCAATGCTGTTGTGCTGTGTGTTTATTTAATACATTGTGTGTGTGAAGCTGCGTTTGTTATCTTATGAACCATTTCAGATTCTTTATTACAGGTTACTTTGTTTGGTGTAAGATTGTTCTAGCATGTAGTTCGCTGCTAGTTATTTATCATAAGCAAGTCAAAACTTGGTGTCCTAAAACCTTCTCTAATATCTAATCAAATTGGTTTTGCTCTATTATCAAATAATAATCCCACGCAATCTTTCCGACTGAAAAGCAGGGATCCTTACTCCGCTTCACCGTAACACGTTTTACCAATATCTGTCAATAAACTATAAAATGTAAATATAAATAAAACATTTGTTGTAATTTGTAGCAAAAGAAATTTTAATAATAACAAATCGACATTAATCTACAGTTGTAATAAATCTTTAATTTGTTCACACAAACTTGAATGTATACAACATTCCGATAACAACGTTAAATAACATTTTAGAGTGTTCAATTCATCGATTTTACAAACTATTCTCTTTTGCAATTTCCATTGTTTAAAAGTTAAATTCTACAAATAGCGTTGTAAGAGAAAATGAAAACTAAAAAAAAAGTTTTGGTCCGATAAACATTCCAACCCTTCAAAATATTTTTTGGACGTGAAGTAGAACCACTTTAAAAAAAGTGTTTTTTCTAAACTCTAGATGACAAAATCGTAAAGCCTCATCGATAATAGGTGAGGAGCCACCAATTCTGACAACTCTGTTAGCGCGTCTTTTTGAATGAAAATGACAAGTTTACACTTAGACGTATAAGAGGCATTATCGGCGTGGATTTAATTGGCCGAAAATGAGCTTAAATGAATTGTGTATTGTTAACTAACCATAATGTTTTTTCTTTCCTTTTTCTCTTATGCATTTTATTGACAGATTCAAAAATAGTTTGGTTTGGAAATATCACGCATATCAGTTTGTTTGCAAGGTTGAGATTTCTCCTACCACATATTTGTTCTTTATGATAACATTTATAATTTTTGTTTAGTGTTCGAGTCTTTATTCTATTATTATGACTTTAGATAAAACACCGTCTTAATTGATTTTTGGATTGTTAAGACTTTTATTAAAATCTGCTTTGTTGTAACAGCTACTTGATTGCAAATGATATTTGATCTTCTTTAGAAGTTGACCTTTCTGAATCGGAGATAGATATCAATTAAATGTCAAATAGATTTTTGAAGCGGTGGTATTATACAGTGTGATTTGTAACTATTGGGACATAGGCTAAATGCGGGTTATTTAGGCTAAAATATGACCATAGAACCCAATATTCTTTAATAAAATATTGCCGTGGAAAAAGATACAAATCGTTAAATAAAATTCTTTTTTTTTCATTTTTTGTTAATAATTTCATTGTAAATTTATCAATTATTATCAAAATCGGCAGAAAGCCATAACTTTAGACCAAGAACATTATTTTATGTACTATTTTACAATTTCTTGTAGAGGGCGCTACTTGAATAATTCCTGATGACGAAATCGACTGGTAACTTTGTTTGAAAAAACTTTTTAGTCATTTTGATTAGAGAATATGACATAAACATCATTTCTACACAATATTGGTACTCCTGTTTAAGTACGATAATTTTATCTGTTTCCGAGAAAAACGCAGTTGAACAATTCGTATTGTCAGAAGAGGATTTCAAATATTACTTCATTTATTAAGGGTACGTTTTAGACTGTCAGATAAGAATTGATACATTTACCGTGAAATTATTAACAAAAATGAAATTTTTTTATCTAACGCTTGTATCGTTTTTCACAGCAATATTTTATTAAGGCATATTGTGTCTAATGGTCATATTTTGGTCTAAATAACCCGCCCTTAGCCTATGTCCCAATAGTTATGAATCACCCTGTATATTTTCTTCAATATACATTCTGCGATCTTGCCGAATGCATGCAAAATAGATGATCGTAAATTATGTGAGAAATAAAAACCTTCTATTATTTCAAACTAATGTAGCGTGGAACTTAAGTTTCTATTGAAAATTTTTTTTGCTAATGTTAATTTTTTGGTATTAAATATTTCTCCTGAAGAGCACGTTAATCGTGGTGGAAGTGGTGACAGTTGATATTTTCAACAAGTCTCCATATCTACTTTTTCCATACAATATTCCTAATGATCGACCAAAACATTAAATTCTTTTCGGGTTGTGGTACGTTTTCCATCACTTTTATTGTGAAATTTCTTCAAAGATTTACTAAAACATATATTATTTTATTTCTTTTAATAAGTCTCTTGAATATATGTTTATCAATGACACACTCTTGAATAAATTAACTGGATTTATTTTTGAGCTAATAGCATTCATAGACATTTCAAAAAAGACCTAAATTTAATGTGGTTTTTGGCTATTTTGTTACCTTACAATTCATAAGTAACGTCTTCTGGTTTTATATATAATGTATACATTCCAATAATTTAGTGATTGTTTTAGTTCGAATATTCTAACTTAAGGCCTATCGCTGTTTGGCCAATATCCAGTTGGTATAATGAGATACAGTGTGTGATAGTAAAAATCTCAACCACGTAATAAAATTTAAAAAAATGAAAAAAATCACTTTCTGTGATATCAGAAAAATTTTACATACTATTACACAATTCAAATAAGCATGCCGGACTTTTCCGACCAAAAAAATTGGTCGGTCGGATTTTTTATAAAAATGTATGTAATTTCGCAGCAACTAACTATAAGATTGATCAAAATTTGCGATAACGGCAAAACATTATGAGCATTTAATAATACATAGTTTATTTAAACATATTTTCAGCCATTTAAATCCACGTCGATTAAACCCATCTTATTCATATAAGTGTAAACTTTGGATTTTGATTGAAAATTTTCAAAGACGCAATCGCAGAGCTTTTAAGATTGGTGGCTCCCAGACTATAAAGAATGTTAAGCTAATATGTCTCCAGTAAAAGTGTTGCAGAACCATTCACGGTTATGAACACATGCAGAATAATCAGTCTCAATAGTTAGTTTCATCCACTAATTCGTTTTCACAAAAAATATTACACTTTGTTTTGCTGTGATGAAAACGATTGTATTCAGATGCAACATTCGAAATTAAGTATTTCAATTGTCCGTCAACTTAGTAACCTTATATTAAAATACAGTTGGCAAATATTCATAAAAATGACGAAAAAGTAAAGAATTATTAAAGTCAAAGCTCACATTAAACTAGAAACGACAAAGTTAGGTTATCTTAATATATTTTAAAAATTCTGGTGAGTTCACAAAATGGTGCTTTCTAAAGATGCGTTTACAATATCCTATCTTTTCTAGAATTATTAAAGTATAATTTTACTAAAATTACAAATTACGGTTGATCGAAAAGAGAAAAAAGTACTAAAATGTTCATAGTAACAAAAATTGACTGTTTTTGTTAAACATTGGAGATGTGTCTGTTACTGTTCAGAGCTGTATCTCCTACTAATTGTTTAAATGATAATGGAGTTATATTACAAACTAAAAAGTATTTTTTTAAGTCTGTATCTAGCATTAGTCTATAATCTCAAAGTTTATTAAAGTTTTGCACCTTTGTCCTTCGAGTAGAAGATGACTTTATTCCTTTCAATGCCATGTAGATAAATTTAGTCAAATTTTTCTGGATATTTCTTCTCAGAATATCTTTGTAAACTCATACAACAAAAGTCGTTAAACAGTTCTAATTTAAAAATTGTAATTGTAAAGTCAAGTTTGCTTAGTGATTAGGTATTTTAACGAAAAGTGTTTTGAACAAATCCAACAGTCTCAACGGTTGTTTTTAATTTAATCACACCACCGAAGTTTAATGAACTGCCTTCTACAAGATTGGACACCAGTGCACATAATATGATCAGCATTTTGTATGTTCACTGGAATAAGGAACGAATTACCAACAAAAATTGTGAACATCATTTTTATTTATTCTAAAGAGTAAAATCCTAGGACAGTAAAATAATATTTGTTGGTAAGACCAAAGAGGGTGTTGGGAAGTATTTGGACCAAGATTACAAGCAAAAACATAATTGAACTTGAGGCATTAAATCGGAAATAATATTCGGTCGACTTGTATTGTGTCAAGTCGCAGTTTCATCTACTGAAACATAGTGATGATGTATATATAACCACCCTAAATGGTCTAGAAGCATACAATAGATTTACTTTTTTTAAGGTCCTGTTTATATCGGTATAAAAGGGGACGACAAAGAGATAATTGTGGAAAAAATGGACGAGACGGCTATCCCCTACACCAGACCAAATACTCGTACTTTCTATTGTACCATCAGGCATTGAACAAGCATTCACCCGCGATAAAAAGCAATTTAAGAATCTCCTATTAAGCTGGAACAGAAGTTACTTTATATGTCTCACATTACATGATCTACTGAAGGAAAACGTCACTAGTGAACCAAAAGTTACAGAAACTAGTAACTCTATTGAGTTATAGGTCAACTTTGAAATATCTTTTGAGGTGCTCCTTTCACAGTGCGTTGTGAGAAGTACATAATGGATTTGGTAGTGCACCACCATAACGTTTTTTGTAACAATTACTTTACTTTATAAATGTTATTTACTATTCGTAATCCCAGACTGTTGTTTTAATTTAACAATATCAAATTGACAATTGAAAAATCACGTATAACAGCAGGCGCTCGTTAAAAATCACATTTTAAATACATAATAAGAGATTTACAAAAATTCTACGACAACACAAATAATGATGTTGGGATTTTTTTGTCGAATTATGCGAGACTCGGGTTTGTTCCGTTGTCCAACTCAAGCCAATAATTTTCCGATGGGATTACGAAAAATCTTGAACGACACACGACCGCAAATAACAGGTTAGGTTGATTTATTATCAATAAATATCTAATGAATCATATATCTACGTTTTGTTCGACTCACAAAAATACTTATTTATGATACAAGTGTGTGAAGTAAGGCTTTCAAACACATTTCTATACAATAATTTATAGACGTGCAAATTAATTTTTTCAAATACAGTTACTACAACAGAGAAACCCATGTAGTTTCACTGTTTTTTTATTTTGAGGGTTAGTAACCAGACATAATTGACAACAGAAATTGTTTAATAATGAAAGTCGAATTTAAATTACATTGTACTTTGATAGAAGATTTTGTTTTTTTTACTCATGATTGATTAAGTAGTATTACAAACATAGTTTTTAATAATTACGATTATGGTTGTTGACATAGATAAAACTTTTATTCTTTCTTTTTTTTATTGCGTTTGCTAATAAAGTAACTAAAATTAATTAAGAAAATTAAAACATTGAGAAAAATAAAGTGTTTTCTATTTGTATGCGAAAAGAACGAATAATTAAACAAAGTGTTCTTCCTAAATACATTGTACCTCGAAGCATTATCAAAATACGTGATTTATATCACGAACCATCCAGCGGGAACAGCTCGGGGCGGGTCTGCCACAATAATCAGAAGCACAATCAACACTATCAATTAGAAAGCTACAGTAGCGTTTTTCTCCAAGCAACAAGTGTGTCAATTGAGGATAAAATAAGACCCCTCAACCTCTCAGCGGCGTATTTTCTCTCTAAACATGCTGTTAAAGAAAAACAATTCATACGTGAAATGTGTGTCTTACGACATCTCGTGTAAAACATTGACACGTGTGAATAGTATAAATTAAGCAAAATGCCAACAGTTAACTGTAACGACATGTGTATGTTAAAGTGCATAGCGCTATCTAAGCGATAGCTATTTGCTGCATCAGGTGTTCTTTTGCTGCGTGTATGCTTTTAGATAAGTTATACTTGGTTTTATCGACGCACGTGTGTTTCAAGCATTAAAGCTATTGCTTAGATGGCGCTATGCACTTTAAAAACAATTCACTAACTATTTCAAAACCCTTGGACAACATTTGATTGCGGGCGCAGATTACAATGCCAAACACACTGACTGGGTGTCCAGAATTACAACGACAAAGGGACGTGAATTAAACCAAACTTTTGAACACAACAACTTGCGACACCTATCTACGGGAGAACCCACGGACCTAAATAAATTACCTGATTCGGCGGACTTCTGCATAACAAACTAAATTCATCAAAGTCATGCCAATATAAAATCTTGCTTCGAACTTTCTTCTGGCCATTCTTTAATCCTGATTACCCTTACCACTAAACCCCACAAAAAAGAAACAACCTTTAAATTAGGCAATAACCGTACCAACTGGAACATCTTTTGGTACGTCGTAAATGATGAACTAACCTTAAATATTCCACTGAAATCTCCCGAAAACATGGAGACTGCTGTCAAACTATTCAATGATGTCATTCAGCGAGGATGTTGGGAAGCCACGCCAATTATATCCAAAACACTCACAGTTTCTGATTGTCCAAACCACCACCACACCCACACAACCACCCCCCCCCCCCCCACCCCCCCCAACCCCCCCCCCCCCCACCACCCCCACCCCCCCCACCCCCCCACCCCCCCCCCCCCCACCCCCCCCCCCCCCCCCCCCCACCCCCCCCCTCCTACCCCCCCCCCCCCCCCCCCCCCCCCCCCCCCCCCCCCCCCCCCCCCCCCCCCCCCCCCCCCCCCCCCCCCCCCCCCCCCCCCCCCCCCTCCCCCCTCTCCCCCCCCCCCCCCCCCCCCCCCCCCCCCCCTCCCCCCCCCCCCCCCCCCCCCCCCTTCCCCCTCCCCCCCCCCCCCCCCCCGCCCCCCCCCCCCCTTTCCCCCCCTCTTCTCCCCCCCCCCTCCCCCCCCCCCTCCCCCCCTCTCCCACCCCCCCCCCCCCCTTTCCCCCCCCTCTTCCCCCCCCCCTTCCCTTCCCCTCCCCTCCCCTTCCCCTCCTTTTCCCCCCCTTCTTCCCCCCCCTCCCCCCCCCCCCCCCCTTTCCTCTTCCCTCCCCCCCCCCCCTTCCCTCCTCCTTTCTTCCCTCCTTCCCCCCCCCCCCCCCCCGCTTTCCCCCCCCCCCCTCTCCCCTTTTCTCTTTTTTTACCCCCCCCCTACCCCCCCCTCCTCCCCCCCTCTTTCCTACCCCCTTCCTCCTCCTCTTCCCCCCCCTCCTCTTCTCCCCCTTTCTTCCCCTCCCCCCTTTTCCCCCTCCCTCTCCCCACCCCCCCCCCCCTCCCCCCCCCCCCCCTCCCCTCCCCCTTTCCCTTTCCCTCCCCCCCCCCCTCCCCCCCTTTCCCCCCCTCTCCCTCCCCCCCTTTCTCACCCCCCCTTCCCCCCCCCCCCCCCTTTCTCCCCCCCCTCCCCCCCCCCCTTTCCCCCCTTACCTTCCACCCCCCCCCCCCCCCCTTCCCCCCCCCCTTTTCCCTTCCCCCCCCCCCCCCCCCCCCCCTTCCTCCCCCTTTTCTTACCTTTTTTTCCCCCCCTCCTTCCCCCCCCCTCCCTTCCTTTTTTCTTAACTACCTTTTTCTTTTTTCCTCCCACTACCCCTTTTAACTACTTTTTTTTTTCTTTTTCCCTTAAATTCTATTTTCTTAATTATAACCTCCTCCCCACCCTCTTTTTTTTTTTCTTTTTTTTTCTTTTTTTTCCTTCCCTCTTTTTTTTTTTAACCCCCCTTTACCCTTACTCCCCTCTTTAAACCTTTTCTCCCCCCCCCTCTCTCTTAAATATTAATAACTTTTTTCTCTTACTACTTTTTAACTTCCACACTTCCCTTCAAAAAATTATTATTTTTTACACCCTTACCTCATTTAACAATTTTCAAAACCTTTCACCTTACTTATAAAAAACCTACTTACACCACTTTTTTTTTTTTTTTTTTTTTTTTCAAAAACCTCAACTTTAAATAATTAAAACTTTTTTAATTATTACCCCTTTTTTTTTTTCTTTACATTTACAAATATTTAACTTTCTTTATAAAAACAAAATAACTACTAAATATTCCCACCCAACACTACATACTCCAAACACAATTTTAATTTTTTTTAATTTTTAAAATTTTTAAAAATATTTAAAATATAATAAAACTTTTTTTTTAATAAAAATTATTTAAATTTAAAATTAATAAAAAAAATAATTAAATATAAATAAAATTAATAAAAAAAAAATAAAAAATATAAAAAAAAAATTAAAAAAAAATTAAAAACAATAATAAAAAAAATTTAAATTAATAAAAAAAAAAAAAAAAAAATTACCCCACAAAATAAAATTTCAAAAAAAAAAATTAAATTAAATAAAAAAAAAAAAAAATTTTAAATATTTTAAAACCAAAAATTTTATAAATACCATTTAACAACAAAAAATTACTTTTTAAAAAAAATATTTACTATAAATTTTTAATCTTTAATTTATTATAAATATTTAAAAATTCTATTTTTATTTAATAAATAAACAAAAAAAAAAAACTTATTTTTTTAATTTTCCTTTTCCTTAAAAAATTATTAAATAAATTATACACCTTTTTTAATATTTAATAAAATAATTAAAAATTTTTTATTTCACCTTTAAAAAAAAATTAACCCCTTTTTTTTTTATAATAAAATTTATTTCCCCTAAATTAATAATTTTTTTTAAAATTTTATTAAAACTTTATAAAAATTTAAATTTTATATTTTTATATTATTTTTTTTACCTTACTTTACCTTTTCCATTATTTTCCACTAATTATTATTAAAATATTAAAACACACCCCATTTTTATATTACTTCCCCAAAAATATTAAATAATTATTTCCTTTATTTTTTAAAACCAAAAACCAACCTTTTTACAAACTTACTTATAAATTTTAATATTTTATTAAAATTTTAAAAAAAATTCTTCCCCCAATATTTTTTAAAAATTTATTATTAAAATTAAAACTATTAAAATTTTAAAATTTTATTAAATTAACCCATTTTCATCTTCTTTTTAAAAAAAAACCAAAACTCCTCTTCAAACCATCCCCCCCACATTTTTTTTTCCATTTTTTTCCCTATAAAAAATTTTTACACTATTTATATTAACCTTTTTTTAAAAAACCCTCCTCCACACTTTTTATTAATAAAAAACTTACAACACCAATCTCCCCCCCAATAAATTAAAAACACCCCCCACAATATTTAAACCCTTTTCTTTTTCCAACCCCCTTTCCCCAACCAATTTTTACCTATCCTTTTAATTTTTTTAAAAATTAATTATTCAAATATTAATTATTTTTCCTTAAAATAATTAATAACTTTATTTTAAAAATAACTATTATAAAAAAAAATTATTTTTATTTAAATATAAAAAATAACTTTTAAAAATAAACCATTAACACTATCTTAATAAAATCCTTCCATTCACATTTCCCATATCCACCATTTTTTATATAAAACTAATTAAAATTCACTTTTACTTAAACTTTATTCCCCCATTTCATTATTAAATTAAAAACTTACTCCCATTAAAAATTTTAAACCTCAACACCTCTTCAAATTAAAAATCTCTACCCCATTAACTTAATTAACAAAATCCAAAAACATAAAACTACATAAAAAAAAAATACCTACAACAACTATTACACTTCTCATTCTTCAAAAAAACTCAATTATGAAACAAAAAATTCTATATAAAAGGAGACTTTATAGAAGCTGACAAAGGCTGCGTACACCTGAAAGCAAACTACTACTTAACAGAGCAACTTACAAGCTACAATATGTCCTTAATAAAAACAAAAGCGATTGCATCAAAACATTCCTTCAAAATTTATCAACCACGGATGCGACGGACTATTCCCTGTGGAAGACAACAAAAATCTGAAAAACTAAAAAGATTTTCTGTAACCTGCAGAAAAGCTGGGCAAGACAGAATAAGAAGAAAAATGACCGCTTATCATCTGTGTTCCAGCCACATCCTTCAGAAAATCCCCCCCAAGAAGAACACAACCTCATTCAAACTTTGTTTCAACCGTACCAACTTAAACCGCCCATCACAAAATTTAAAGCTGCCGAAGTCATAAAGTCATTACCATACACAACCCTAAAAAGGCCCCTGGGTATGATTTAATAAATTGTAAAATACTCAAAGAGCTACCTGCCATCAGTAAACAGTACTTAACTCAGTTATATAATGTAGTCTTTCAGAATGATTATTTTCCATCCCAATGGAAAGTGGCACAGATTATACTCATCGCAAAGTCTGATAAACCCCTAACAACCCAAAGTCCTTCCGATCAACGCTGGTGTACCCCAAAGCTGTGTTCTCGGACCACTGCTCTATCTCTTATACACAGCAGACCTTCCGCAAATACCAGAAATCACAACAGCTACATTTGCGGATGACACCGTGGTTCTGGCCGTTGATAGGGACCCAGACGCAGCCTCTCAAAAACTACAAGCAAATCTAACTGAAGTTGACAAATGGTTAACAAGCATGAAAATCAAGTAATCTTTACTCTAAGCAGAAATACGTGTATCACGGTTTAGATAAAGAACAATTTTTTACAGCAAAAAGAAGTAGTAAAGTACCTTGGGTTACATCTTAACAGAAGGCTATCATGGCGCAAGCATATTTTCAGTAAGCGCAATCAGATGAGATTAATTTTATCCAAAATGTACTGGCTACTGCGACGTAAGTCGGAGTTATCTTTAAACAATAAACTCCTTTTATACAAATTCATCTTTGGGGTAGATCTACCAACTCTAACTTAGAACTCTTAGATTGTTTCCAATATAAAGTGTTGCGCATGGTTGTGAACGTGCCCTCGTACGTGTCCAACACGGCTATTCGTAATCATCTTCGTATGCTTTTAGTGAAAGAAGAAGTCGGCCGTTTCAGTGCTAAATACAGTGCACACCCCAACACATTATTAATGGAACTTATAGTTCCCCAAAATCGCAATCGAAAGATCCAATTAATATATACCAACTTACTTGTCTACTAGATTCAATATTAAGTCTTGTTTTAGTTTTTAAAATTAGTTTATTAGCTTATTTCTATACCCAAAAAATACAAACTCATCTAGATAACAATTTTGTTACAGGAACGTCTTACTGGGGATGCTTCTACATGTTTAAATAATCTATCACAGAATTTACTCAATGCAAATTGTGCAGATTGTAAATAAATTTAGGATTGCATTAAAAAAAATAGATTGCTAGTATTATCGGAAATAATTAACAATCATATGTACGTATTAAAATTAATTATTGATAATGAGCATCACACACTTCAAAATGGTGAAGTTATTCAAACCATATAAATTAGTATTAACGTTAAGTAGCATTTGATAACCATTTCCAGTGTGTTTAAGTATTTATCAATAATTACATTTGTTCGAGTTATTATTAATGAATACTAAAATATTTTTTTTGCTGTTTTATGAATGTACGTCTTTTGAATTGGGGTGAAATACTGTATGAATCGTCCGTAAATATTACCTAACCCTACCATATTTTATTTTAACCTTTATTTATTTCCTAAAAACACAATATAAACCTTAAAAGTCCAATTATCCTTAAAAAAAAGGTGCTGAAAGAATATTGATGTCGGTCCATTGCCATTATTCAATATTCCAGCGTCAGTAGTAAAAACACGAGCTTCAAAATAAACTTATCCGTATATATAATATTAAAAAAAACATTACCGACTCCTTTTTAATGCTTTTGCATGCCTTAATGTCCATGACTGATGTTTACCATTACTGGATTTTACTAAGTGAATTTTAATAACGTAGGTTGTACATTTTTATTGCCAGTTCTGCATTGTTTCGATGTATGAGAATTCATTTGGATGATTTATTAGCCATAATATTGCAGTCTCGCTATCAAATATGGAAAACGATGTGGCACACGTTTTATAAATTACCCATATTTTCCGATAGAGTCATAAATGTATGTTGAACGCAATGTAGTTTACATATTTTTCTGTTTGCTAAAAATGATTTTCAATAATATGCAAATTTTCTAAAGTAAAATACCCTAATTATTTATTTTCATTGGAAATATTGCTCACAATCGATATGTCGCGTATTTCATTACGAATATATTTGGTCGTGTTTAATTTTGAAGCGAAGGCAGAGAAACCGTTATTAGGTTTGGTTTTTCCGTTCGGAGATCTTTCGGATAACAAAATTCTATTTCAAGTAAAAGTTTAAACATTTGAACTACTTGTCAATTCAGTCAACAGCCGTTAGAAGCGTTGAAAAGAAGCCTTTTGCTGAAAAAACGTTTAGATTTATATGGAAATTCAAAATCAATCGAGTGACCGTTCACTGTCGAACTTCCGGCATGACGTTAAGTTCGCTTCCGGCGCACGAATCCAATTCGGCAGCGCATTTACAGAATGAGTTACCTTACCGACGATGTGATGTCCGGGCACCCATAACTACTGAATCCTAAAACCCAAGGGTTCTGATATATACTTATCTCTCTTTTTCCCTATTTATTACCTTTCGATTCGGTTTCCTTTTCTGCTTTTAGTATAACTGTGATTATTAAACATTGGGTCACGTTCATCAAAGTAGATTTAGTTTAAAGGCTGAGTTAATTTGTTGTACTAAAACTGACTAAGTGGCTATGTATATATAATTACACTTAGCGTCTCGTTTTCGAAATTAAATTAAACCACAAACTTAAAGCATGCATTAACCGTTATACTTAAGAGGGTAGGAATTTTGACCGCACAAAGTTAAGATACTCAGACGTCTACTCTAATCAATTTCATGTTGACCCCTTTTAGTGACAAAGCTGGTAATTTCGATGCTTCGTCGTTTATTTATTAGATATGAATATTCAATATGTCGGTAATCCGCACTTTCTTGGAAAACGTAATTTTGAAATTAAGCATGTAATATTAAATACTTTGTTACTACTGCAACACGTACTTGAAATTCAACTGGTGTTACTTCAACTACATTTAATGTTTAAGGATTTTCATTTATACGGGTGCGTACCTTCCATAAATGTAAACTGTTTGCGGGTTGCTTTTAATAAGCCTTTAACTTTCGTTTACACACGCGTGATGTGTTTTCTGAAAGTAATCAATAAATATTTTATAAACTGATGAGAGTGGTTTAAGTGTTAAATAAAAACACCTAAAGTTCAATGTCAATGTTAAAACTTATTTATATAATTAAAGTAATATGATTACGTATTTAATTTCGTTTCTATTACTAACATACAATGGTACAGTAAATAGAGATACATTTTTCACAATAGTTATTTATGTAACAAGGACAAAAAAGTGCACTTTTATGTACGAGACTGAATTTGCTGGCCGAGGCGTCAGCCGAGGCAAGCAAACAGGCGAGGTTATTGAAAAGCACTTTTTTCCGAGGTACATATTAATTTTTTCCGTTGACCTTAAATTAATTAATTTTCTATTGATTACCGTTTACTGAAAACAAAATGTTTAGTAATTTTAAACAAAAATTTTACGTTTGTTCTGATTTTTACTGTACCTAATGTTCACTTCACCGTTCAGTATTGTAACATTTGTGTAAAAATTTATTAAAGGAAATAAAAGCTTTCCGCATTCGAATATTGTACCGATAAAGCATTTGTTTACAACAATCACATAATTTTTATAAGAGCACTTGATTATGATAGGTAATAGGTAAAACATGTACTTTTTATAATTTATTAAAATAATAAAAATTACATTTAGGTAGTGTTATTTTTAAGTATATTTAAAAATGTAGTTATAGTTGGAAGCCTACCCTCAAAATTAATGCATTTCTTTAATTGTTTATGATCAAAGATGTAATGAAGTTTCTCCTATTAAACACATTAAAGTCGATTCTTACTAATTGGACATATAATAGTTATAAGACTGAGTTTGTACCGTGGTCAGACTTATAATCATTTTATATTCAATAAAAATATTGCCTGACCGTAAGAAAGTATACAAACGTAGTTTTTTGATTCACTCCAAAAATGTTTCAAAAAATTTAATAATCTTCTTTCAGCTTATTGAAAAAGTGAAATTCACCTTGTTTTTGTGTACGAATAAATCTTGAACCCAGTAATGTTGATGGCTTATATGATTCTATTTTTGTTTTTCCTGCGACAGAATCAATATTCAAATGATTTTTACAAGTAATTGCTGTTCTTGTGAACAGTGACAGTAGTTTTCCATTAGCATTATTACTTATTTACATCAATCAAATACAGTAATAGAAAGGTACCCATAATTAACTCACTTCTACTGTAAGTTTTTGTATTTTATGATCGTGAAAATTTTGTATCGGAACTCCGCTTCTGTATCAAAATGTTACCTAATAAAATTGTCTAAAGCAATCTCAAGTCGTATGAATTCTGTCTTACCTTATAAATGAATAACTTTAAAGAAGTTAAAGTGTTACATATTGAAAACAATGTATCGAGTATTGTGAGATTACAACCAGGCTCTTCTATATGCTTCGAACATTGTAGAAACTATAAACAATTTATTAATATCATTTCAAAGCACTTAAAATCATTTACTTGTAATTTAAACAACAAATTGTTTTTGTTCAAAGTTGTGTGGGATTGAGGAATTGAGGTTATAAATGAAAGTAAACAAACAATATTCTGCAGTATCTAAAATGTTTCAGTATGTACCTAAAGTACTGTAATATCCTATGTAGTCACTAAATTCATTCTTTCTTAAAAATGGGTTTTCATACTGGTTACTTCGACTTTATTTAATTTGACATAAAATAATAATTGACATTGACAGATGTTTGCGGACGAAAAGTTTGAAAGTATTACAGTTAAAAAAGTGTTACTTTATGGTTGTTTAGGGAGTACGTAAAACTCAATTTTATAATGAGGTCGACGGAAAAAAATAATAAACATGTGCCTTGTAATTGTAAATAGTATAAAGTACCGTATAGTCATGTTGTAGATGATAAAAATACCAATAAAATGTGCATCTTCCGAGAAATAGTAGGTAATTATGCGTGCATAGTGGCTGCATAGCCTAGCGGTAAAAGCGCTAGTTCGTAAACTGGTCACCGCCGGTGCGCTGGTTTGATTGCAGTAACGACGAGAGATTGTCCCGGTTACCATACTAACACCTTTGGTAACCGTTAAAAATATATATCGCAGTCACTTCCAACCCGTCTGTAAGGCCAAACTCCCCTAATATAGGAAGGCGATGCTCCTACAAAGGAGCGCTAAAGCTGTAGAATATAATACGTACATAATGTGTGCCAAAGTCTGCAGTTGTCGGGCAATTAGTTTGCACATAATTGCGATTTAAATTATGTATTGCAATATATTCAATCAAGGCTGAATGCTAGTGTGGTGTTTAAAGGTGAAATGAAAAGGAATAAAACGTATATTCTCATGAGAAGACAATAGAGTGGTTTCACTTTTGTATCACTTTCAAAACTATTTTTTATTTCTGACAAACATGAGCATTTAGAGCGGGGATTGAAAATATTGCTTTAAAAAAACTAAATTGCAATTATGCATAAACTAATTAACTAATAATTGCAAGTTTTTGCACACATTAAGTACGTATTTTCCAAAATATTTGCGATGCATCTGAAAAAATGACGGATCTACGAATTTTTAAAGATGAACGCAAATATTCCACTTTTTCCGATTTTTCTAGTAAAATTATTATCCGATCAAGTCGAGTTACTTTTTTATTTTATTTGTATTTTTATCCTTTACAACTTTTTTATACTATTAACGTTGCTTCATTACTTTTTACTCAACTAAAAAAAGAATTGAAAAAGCACGTCTTTTGCATTTAAATGTTAATAAACAATATAATGACAATTCATTTTTGGTATAAAACAATTATTACATGTCAGTTCATATTCTATTTTCAATGGGGGGATAGATAACTAAAATAATAGCTCATTTAAATTAGGATTCAACCTCGAAAAAAATCTGATAGGGCTGTATTTTTGCATATGACTAGATATTACAATTATATACATTATATCAAAAGTTCCCAACAATCCTATTTCTGCTAAATTTTGTATGTAGTGTCAAAGAGGAGGAAAATCAGTTTTTTTAGATATCTTTTGCAAACGGAGTTTTTGAAAAGAATAGCGGTTAGTTACTTTGTAGCTTAAACAATTTGGAATTTCTAAATATTAACATTTTCTGGTAATCGAGCGTAATATGCTAACACAGCACATTTTATAAAAAATATTTTTAGGTGAGGTGTTGAAGGTAATTCTGCTTTCAACGTAATGTCCTTCAGGGCCTTGAATCATCTCATCTGATTTTAAACTTGATACTACCTAATCAATGAACGGACTTTAAGGTGTCTAATGATCGTTAAAAAAAATTCAAATTTATACACTCGATTGCTTAAAAGCCTTCGTTAAAAAAAAGTTACAGTTTACAGATTAGTGCTCTTTAGTAGCTCTTTATTCTATAAAAATCCATTTACAACTAAACTGTCGTCGTGTGTTACACTATGATAACAACTATCACTCATCTACTTTTAACATAAAATATATCAATTTGCTACAATTTTCCCCCTTAAAGAAAAACAAAACATTGTATCTTTCAAAATTACCACAATATAGTTGTAAATGACGCGTACAATGAAATTAATTTTATACATAATCGTACGTTAAACGATTAGGCTCACGTCTATCTCGCACTGGCCGTGAATTAACACTATCACTAGTTTCATCAATACCTACATCACTATCTAACTTAACAATATTTGTTTCGACAGATTGTGAATCAGAAATTGACGCACATGGTATTGATACATACTTTAAAATCTGGTTTAAATGCCTTTTGCACTTAATTCCTGATTCACTAATCTTAACAATAAAAATACATTTTCCAATTTGTTTAACAATGGAAGCTTTTGTCCAAGACGGTTTATTAACATTTTTATGATATCTTACAAGAACAATTTCATTAGGTTGAAAATTAATGTTACGGTTACCCTTGAAATTCTTTTATTTGTTATTGTATTACATTTTGTTTTACTTTTAAAACTTCTGAATTTGGTTCCATAAGCTGAAATTTCAAATTGTCAAACCTAGTTCTAATTTCACGATTAAACATTAGGTATGAGGGTTTGATATTAGTTGTTGAATGCGGTGAATTCCGATAGTCAAATAAAAAATTACTCAAGACTAACTGAATATTTAAATTTTTATTTTTCTACAACATTTTATGCAATGCGTTTTTCACAGTTTTACCCGAATTTTCAGCTGCACCATTAGACATTGGGTTATAAGGGGAACAACTTAAAACTTACATGTCTGAAACGCATAAGACAAAAAATTGTTTAGCGTTCTGAGAAACGATCAAATTGGGCAATCCGAACGTTGCAAAAGTTATACAAAGACAATTTATAGTACATTCTGCATTAATCGAATTGACCGGAAAAACTTCTAGCCCCTTCGTATGTGCATCAACAATAATTAGGAAATAGCGATTGAATATCGGTCCCATGTAATCAATATGAATTCTTGACCAGGGTATAGATGACCATGGCCATGGACATACTTTAACTTTTTCTCGATTATTTTTGTAAATACAACAATTTTTGCATAGATTTAGCAATTTGTTCAATATCTTTACTCAAATTAGGCCACCAAAAATAAGAACGTGCTATACCTTTCCATTTTACTGATATTCAGATGAGTCTTATGTAAATTATTTAAAACAATTTTTGTAGCTCGGCTGAAATTATGATTCTATTATTCCACAGTACTACATTATGTTCAACTAATAATTTGTTTTTTAATTTTAAAATAAGGCTTTAAAACTGTTTTGTTAATGAATTTAGGCCGTTCACTACTAAATTTCTAACCTCGTTCAAAATTAAATCGTCATCAGTGAATGAATTAATTAATTTTAAATCATCTTCGTTATTTCTGAAATAATTCAATCTGCTACATTATCTTCCAATTTAACGTATTCAATTGAATAGGAATAATTACTTAAAATAACCGCCCACCGACGC
The DNA here is from genome assembly GCA_030710515.1 of Abscondita cerata. Classification (NCBI taxonomy): domain Eukaryota; kingdom Metazoa; phylum Arthropoda; class Insecta; order Coleoptera; family Lampyridae; genus Abscondita; species Abscondita cerata. Next base: position 337,321 of record JALBCR010000157.1, on the reverse strand, counting down.
AATCTGTTCGCCGAAAATTGTGGAATACCTTTTTGGGGATTAAATATTGCAATAAGTGGTTTATTATCAATAACTAGAGTGAAATGAACGCCATATAAATAATTGTGGAATTTATTGATTCCAAACATTATACTTAAGGGTTCGCGTTCAATTTGAGAAAATTTTCTCTCTGCCCTTGTGATAACACGCGATGCAAAAGCTATCGGCCGTTCACTCGAATCCGATAACGTATGCACTAGCACCGCTGCGACTCTCACCTCACTAGCGTCTGTAATTAATTTTAAAGGCAAATCAGAATGATAATGAATCAAAACTCTACTCGAAATCAAAAGTTTTTTAATTTCATTAAACGAATTGTCGCAATGTTCATCCCATTTGAACTTAACGTTTGAGATTGAGAACCGTAGAGAGATCTGGTATAAACCTACCATAATAATTTACGAGTCCCAAAAAACTTTTAAGTTGCGTTACGTTAGTCGGCTGGAGGCGCTTTTTTTATTGCGATATTTTTATCCTCCACTGTACGAATACCATTCTTATTTATTTTGAAACCTAAATATTCAACTTCTTTCTGAAAAAAAATGCATTTCTTTAGACAAAGTTTGAGTCCACTATTTTCTAAACAGGTAAGTACAGTGCATACTCGGTTATAATGTTTATCCCATTTTTTTCCACTAATAAGAATTGAATACAATTACACCCTTAATGTGTAATAATAATGATTCCATTATTTTTTGAAACTTTGCTGGCGCTGACGCTACACCAAAAGGTAACCTATTATAGACAAAAAGTCCTTTATGTTTAGAAATTGTTGTTAATTTACGCGATTCTTTATCTAGCAATACTTGCTGATATGCGTAAGACAAATCAAGTTTTGTGAAAAATTCAAAACCATCAAGACTATTTAATAAATCTTCTACACGCGGTATCGGATACTTATCAATTTCTAACAGTGCATTCAAAGTAGTTTTAAAATCCCCACAAATACGAATTGAACCGTCTTTTTTAATTACGGGTACAATTGGAGTTCCCCATTCTGAGTAATCCACGGGAGAAATTACTTTCAACTCTTTTAAACGATCTAATTCGCTGTCTACCTTTTGCTTAATAGCATAAGGTAGTGGACGAGGACGAAAAATTTAGGAGAACAATAATAGTTTTTAGATTCAATTTAATTTTGCCTTTATAAAAGGTACCTAAACCAGCTGAAAATACGGTTGCAAATTTTTTTTTGTAAATTACTAATTACTGTTTTTTTATCATCTATACAGTTAAAATTAGTCAAGCCAATATTAAATTTCTTGAGAAAATCGCAACCCAATATTGGTGGTCCGCCGTTTTCGATTACATACAAATCAATGATACAATTTTGTTTTGTTATACTTGACTTCTCACTAACAAAACCCGATTGGTTTAAGCATATTTCCGTCATACAAATATAGCGTTTTATTTGTATCATGTAGTTGCATGTTATTAAATTCTTTCAGATAGGTTGATAAGAAAGAGCTGATATGCTAGCCCCTGTATCAACTTGGAAACTAAAAGATTTATTTGCAATATCAACATTAACAGAAATTGTAACATTTTTGTCATCAGAACCAAACAAATTAAAAATTTGAAGGTTTTCATCTTCGTCATTAATAAGGACTGAGGCCGAAAAAACATTAACATTGAAAAACTTGCATAACTTTTAAACCGCTAAATAAATTTTCAAAAAAAATTAGGTTTGGATAGGTTATTTATTATATAAAAATTAAGAAAAAACAAAAAATCAATCAGACTTATCGTCATAAAAAATTTTGAGCTTGTCGGGAATGGTCTCCATCATGGCTTTTATGGTGGTGCTCGACACTTTCTTGGTCGCTACGGTCCACATTTTTCTAAAACTTTCAATCGATTTTGTAGCCTTTTTGTTTGCTTCAAGCTTCTTTTCACCAAAGCCCAGTACCGCTCGATTGGGCGAAGCTCGGGGCAATTTGGTGGGTTAGCCTCCCTGGGCACAAAATCGACATGATTCTCTTCGTACCATTTTTTTGGCTGCTTACTGTAATGGCACGAAGCTAAATCCGGCCAAAAAATGTGGATACCTTATGTTTACTCAGAAAAGGCCGCAATCTTTTTGGAGACACTCCTTCGTGTAAATATCGGAGTTAATTGTTCCATTTGTTATGAAAGATTGGCTTCTTTCACCGACACATAGTTTTTGTAATAATTCTACACCGAGTAAGACGTGTTCGTGTTGTTCCTGGTAATAAGTAGTGTTTAACTAAAATTATTATTGATATAATGAACATTTGTTTGTGTATAAATGAAGTAAACATGTTTTATGCATTTCTGAATGTAATCAATTAATATCAGTAAGTACACATTTAATTCTTTATTCAACAATTCGTCCGCTAGTTTAACCTTGGCCATTCTAAGTCAAAAGTATTCGCTTAAATTGGTTAATAAATTCGACGTTAATTTTGAGTAATATTTGGATAGAATTCTTAAGCATAAAATTCCTTTGTAATTTTTGATTACCTTAATTCCTTTACCGTTGCCTATTCTTACAAATGTTTGTTTTTTTCTTAAGTCCTCGCTAAGGGCACAGCGGAGGTGAATAGTGTGTATCCTTGTTTTATCCTTTGTTTTTTTTCTAATTACTTCAATATGAATAACGAATTAAAATGTAATAAGTGCAATAAATCTGTCGTTAAAGCTAGATTAGATTGCATAAAATGTGATGCTATCACATAAGCTGCGGGTATAGAATGAAAGGTGCTACCTTTTCTAATGATGATGATTTTGAATGCTGTTCCAAAATTAATAAGAAATCAAAACTAGATCCACCGACTCCTGAATATGGGAATGAGATGAATTCTGATAGCAAAATAGCGTTGGAATTAACTTTTAGCGTCAAAGAACTGCAAGAATCAGTTGCTTCTCTTATAAAAATTGTAGATACACAAAACGATAAGTTGAATCAAATCTCGGGAATTTTGAATAAACTTTCTGAAATTACAACTGAAAACGCTAACCTTAGGGAAGCTATAACAGTTTTGACAGATAAAGTTAATACTCTCGAAAATGTATGTAGTAATATGGAATCGTCTAAGAAATCTCATGACATAACGTCTAATAATACAACATCAAGTGATGAAGATCTAATTGCGGAGCTAAATGATCGAAATTGGCGCAAATGTAATGTTATTTTATTTGGAATAGTTGAATCTAACAAAACTTCAATTATTGATAAAATAGAAGATGATAAAGTTATAGTTAATAACATTTTACAATCAATTGGACGTAAAAATAATAGCAAACCCAGACCGCTAAAGCTAATTTTTAAGGATGTTTATGAAGTACGAGAAGTTTTAAGATCTAATGCAATTAATCCTAATAAACAAAATCATTTTCACGCAGATAAAACACCAAAACAGCTAGAGTATTTAAAGAAGGTGATTTCTGAACTTCGCGTAAGAAAAAATAATGGAGAAACAGAGTTAGTCATAAAATATCGTTTTGATGTGCCGTTTATTACAAAGTCCCTGGCACCGAAACCTTCTGCGTCAAAAAACTGAATTTCTACTTTCAAAATTGTGGTGGCATTAGAACCAAAATTCAGATGCTATCTATAATGATTGCTTGCAGTAATTTTGATGTTATTATTTTATGTGAAGCTTGGCTATATGAAAATTTGGGTAACAATTTGCTTCAGTTCAGTAATTATAATATTTATAGATCAGATCGATCTGTATCAGGTAACGTTAGAGGAGGTGGTTTGCTGATCGCAGTAAAATAATGTTTTATCACTTCTTTAATTCATCTTGATAATAAAATCGAGCATTTATTTGTGAATCTAAAAATTAATAACGTCATATACATTATTGGTGCAGTTTACATACCTCCTGCTTCCAGTTCTATGATTTACGACAAGCATTGTCAATTTCTTGAATCACTTTTGTCTAATAATAGTAATGCTAAAATAATACTTGCAGGGGATTACAATTTACCTAATCTTGTTTGGAATAAGAAAGGAGTTGATTTTGAAAGGGTTTCATTTTTTTGATCAAAAGGAAAGATTCATCATTAATTGCTATAATTCTCTTCTTTTAAATCAGGTTAATTTAATTCCCAACAGTAGAAATGTTTATCTTGATTTAGTGTTTACAAATGTATTGAATGTTTATGTATCTCTATCTACTAATAGATTACAAGATGATAGTGTTCATCATAATGCTTATGATATAAATATTCCTCTAAATACGAAGTGCAGTACTTACAGCCTCAAGAAGTAGTAATATATAATTACCATGAAGCAGACTATGTTAGTATAAATAATTATTTTTTCCACTACTAGCTGTGAAGTAGACAATTATTGCGTCTCCTAGCCAACTGAGAAGTTGAATTTCTCTATTAGTGGTTAATAATTTTTTCTATTGTTGACCTAGGTTAATAATGGACAAATTCAAATTTTTTGAGAATCTAAGAATAGTTGTTTAACAAAAACGAGTGAAACATAATTTTGTATATCCAGGTGATTATCTTTAACGTATTTGCTGCTTAAAATTACCTAACACGATAAAATTATTTGAATAAAAAAATACCATTAGTTTAAAATTCGCGCCCTTATCCCATAACCGCAAATACATAACCTGAATTTATTTATTTATTAAATATGATGGTAGAATCAGTTCTTTCAGGTCTCCCAAAGGAGATTTAACCAGGCGAGTTAAGTTACATGAAGAATTTTAAGTAAATTACAAACATTTTGTTGTAGGTGTTTTGAATGGTTAACATAATCCGGAAGTTCCGATCTGTTGCATAAAAATGTCGACTCTAAAAGCTTAACGAGTATGTGGCGAACACTTGCCATTCCTAAATGAATTACAAGTGTCAATTTCTGAAACCCAATATTCAAATGATGCAAGGTATATTGGCGAAGCAATAAATGCCCGTTAACATCTCTAGCTATACCAAAACTACTCAAGCTTGCAGCTCAAATACTCTTAGGTAAAGAAAATTACGGAGGAACATTCTTAAATTGCAACGTGAAAAGAAAGCACTTTTTTGAAGTTAACAACTCCCAACGATTACTTCTCCGAAAGCAGAGCAGAAATTGTGACAGCCCAAGTGGACTTAAATAAGAAACCACTAAGAAGCAGGAGATATACAGAGTTAAACAACCCTTGTGCTACATCTTTACAAATACGATATGCAAAGGTGACAAACTGAAGTCGATAGTATTAAACTGCATAGAAAAGCTACAACTACAATGCGGTGCCAATGGTAGGGCACGATATAATCTTTAATAACAATAAAGCATCTTGGAAAGACATTAAAAATTTCTACATGTCAGACAAATCTAAACCGCTGCGATTGGCTCCTAAATCAACTAATTTACATATTACTCCGAATAATTTTCAGAAAACGAAGGTGAAATATACCACACAAGTGTTTAGTGAATCAGTTGCAGTTGGTTTATCAACGTATGTAGCTTTTAATGCTTTTTGATTTATTTGCATTCCTGTGCTACTTGATTTTTACAAGAAAAATGTTTATTTTTTATTTTTGGCTTAAATTTGGCTAGTAGTGGAAAAAATAGTATATACACACGGTTGTGAAGTCCATTATTGCCTACGCACCTTATTTCGCTCGGGGCTACCGCCCCTAGGCAATAATGACTGACTTCACAACCTTGGTGTATAATATACTATTGTTCTATAGATTGGAATATCGTTTTTAATAATAGTAATATTGAAGTCATTATTGAAACATTTTATTCTTTTGTTTAATGAAGTACGAGATCGCTTTATACCATCTAAGATAGCATATAATAAATTAGACAAGTTTCCAATTTGGGTCACTAAGGAATTAAAGGAATTAATACGGCAGAAAAAAATATCTCATCACACATTTAAACGTAGCGGTTTGCCTCAAGATTATGATGTCTTTAAGTGTTTACGAAATAAGTGCAAAAAACTTTCAAAAGATTTATTTAATTATTATATGGTCAAAGTCAATTCTAATTTACAAAGTAATCCCAAATATTTTTGGAAATTTTATAATGAAATAAAGGACAATAATTCCATCCCTCTTTTAATGCGTAATTCAAGCAATGGAAAGGTAGCCGAAAACAGTAATAAGGTGGTCGAATTATTTGCTGAGTATTTTGCATCTGCATACACTAAACCTAGTGTACTAAATTATTTAGACTCTTCCGAAAGATTTTTTGATCATGAATCAAATGCGGAAAGTGTTAGACTAAGTATTTCGATTGAAGAAGTTTACAAAGAATTAAGTTGTTTGGATAATAGCACAACTTCAGGACCTGATGGAATTCCTAGTTTGTTTTTGAAAAAATGCGTATCGTCCTTAACTATTCCAATTCATCGTCTATTTATGTTTTCCTTAAACAATGGTGTATTACCGAAAATATGGAAATTATCATTTGTTACACCAATCCATAAATCTGGCAAATCAGATGATGTATGTAACTACAGAGCAGTTTCGAAACAGTCTATACTTCCTAAAATATTGGATAATTTTGTAGCAAGACAACTGACGTGGTCAGTAAAAGATTAATATCTCCATGTCAACATGGATTCATGAAAAATAGATCAACTATATCGAACTTAATGGTTTTCCAGCAATTTATAATGAAAGGTTTTGAAAAAAAGTCAAACCGATGTGATCTATACTGATTTTTGCAAAGCTTTCGATAAAGTTAATCATGTAATACTGCTAAAAAATTAGAGAAACTAGGCTTCAATAAATCGATTTTATTATGGTTACAGGCGTTTTTGTGCAATAGATTTCAAAAAGTTAAAATTAAAACTATACATCTGAAGTATTTCCAGTATATTCCGGAGTACTTCAAGGTTCTCATTGTGGTCCGATATTATTTTTATTATTTATAAATGATATAAAAAATTACATCAAACACTCAAATTATCTTTTTGTTTGCTGATGATTTAAAAATTTTTAATTATATTAGATCTAAAGATGACTGCGACAAAATGCAAAAGGATTTACATGGTTTAAACTTGTGGTGTAATCAAAATTTACTATTTCTTAATCATGATAAATGTAATGTAATGACATTTACTAGATCAAAAAAGAGTTGAATACAATTATAAAATTGACGACAAAAGAGTTTCTAAACTAGAAATAAAAAGATTTAGGTGTACTTTTTTGATAGTCAACTATTGTTTAAAAATCATATAACCAAAATGTGCAAAAAAGCAATGCAAAAATGGGGAATGATTAAAACTGTTAGCAATGATCTCACTATTAACTCTATTGTGACATTATATTACTCTCTGGTACGAACTCAATTGGAATATGCAACTATTGTTTGGTGTCCACATATTAATTACCTGGAAAATATGATTGAAGATGTTCAGAAAAAAGTTCTACGTTACCTAGATTTTAAACTAAGGAGAAGCAACATCACAAATCTAAATAATCCAATTTTATCATCTTTACAAATTCAATCCTTATCCAATAGGCGTCAAATTGTAGATTTATGTTATCTCCATAAGATTGTTAATGGCGAAGTGGATTGCAGTGTGCTAGTTGAAGAATTAAATTTTATATCTTATGGTAATTTACGATCAAGATCTAAAGATATTTTTAAAGTACCTCAACACTCTTCCAATTTTGCGTATAACAATAGTATATCAAGACTTATGAGACTGGGCAACAAATTTAATATTTTTATGTGGTTTCATTTATTTGGATCACCATACAAAATTTTAAACATAAGTTAAATTCATATACTGTATTTCCACAATTAAATAATTAAGTTTCAAATGTATGTATTATTTTTACTTATTATCTTAGTATTTCATTTGTTATTTCTTATGAATATATACATATATATATATATATAGTTATAGACGGTATCTTGTTGAGCCCGATACGTTAACAGGCCGCTGTTGAGCCCAGTACCCCGCGCTTAAATACAGAACGCTGTGGAGCCCGATTATATACAGAAAATATATTTAGAGTTCTTTCATGAGCCCCACAACGTTGCCAGTCCCTTCGGGCTCATCAAAGGTACTTTTATATAAGTTAAACGGTATTTACCATTTGTATTTGTTTCTACACAAGATGTATTTACATCCGTCAAACAATTATGATACATAATTAACTTATCATTTCTTCTTTTCTACAATTAAGAAATTCCGATAGTGACTAAAAACCTTTGTTAGTCAATAATTTTGTATTTCCTGTTTGAGTTGTTTAATAGTTAAATCACGTATATGTGATGGTAGTTTAATGTTTACACTTAATCTATACAATTATTTTTCTATTTTATCACAATTTCTCGTGTAATAATTATGAACATCTGATTTGTATGTAAAACTTTTACATATTTTTTTTAGCATAAGTGATGCAATTAAAAATAAACAGTGACGGCAGTGTCATAATTATTAATTTAATAAAAATTGGCTTACAACCTTTTCTAAAAGTGATTGTTCCTAAAACACATAGAGCTTTACGTTGCAACGAGAATATTCAGTTTGATCTATAACAATTTGCTTAAATGATACTACAGTAATTTAAATGAGTATGAATTAATCCGAAGTATGTCATTTTGAGACATTTTGATGAAACATTGTCTTCTAAACGCATTAAAATATATATGTCACTGTTAAATTTTCTGGTCAATTGACTTATACGGTCTGTGAATTGTAGTTTAGGATCAAGATTTATTTCTAAAATTTTTTAGAGTTCTTATTCTGAAAATTATGTGGTCGAAGTGTAAATAAAAGTTTTATTGTCTTTATATTAGTATAAGATTTTTAGTAGAGCAATGTAAGAATTTTAATTAATATCGCCGTGTCATCTGCGTATTGAATAATGGACGATTCATTTTGGAAATGTAAATGTAAATCATTAACATATATAAGAAATAATAAAGGCCCAAAATTGAACCTTGAGGTACTCCATTACGCAAGAAGCGATTATCAGAAAATACAACATTGACTGTTTATTTTTTCTATTGCTTAAGTATGATCTGATGAGCGCAATACTAGCTTCATCAAAATTATAAAATGTTTTCAATTTATTTAGGAGATGTGCCACATAATCAAAGGCTCGAGAGAGATCTAAAAAATGCTAAAACAAAATTATTTTGTTCAAAACTCTCAAGTATCCAATATGAATTCAATATAAAGTGCAAGCCAAGACTATTTGAGTTTTAAGTAATTTGATTAAATTAAGACTTTTAATTTAACTTTTACCATCGATACTTTTAAGTTCTAGAGCTTTATCTGGTTTATAGACAAAACAAAATTAGTTTTAATTCTCTTTGTTACCGACCCGACTGCAAGCGTCATTATAAATTGATCAGATTTATATGAAACGTATTCGATTTAACATTCATAAAGATAAAAACGTTAGTTATGTATCCCTAGTCAATTAATTCTTTTTGTATAAAATCCACTTTAATATTAAAGGTTTGAAAGCAATCGACGTGCCCCAGCTTTTATTTTTTATTTAGTTTGAATTTGAATTTAATACTTGATAGCAGTAGTACAAAAGTACCAAAATACTAATGTAATAAGTAAAATAATAAAGCGTACCTTGATACGCGTAATAAATAAAATCATTCGTCTATTATAGTGTAGAACTTAAATTATCTAAGAACAAAAACGGAATTATAATAAATAATTGTAAAATGATGTTTCATAGTCAAACATAAATCTTGCAGAAAACTTTATTTTCATGAAGTATCTATTCAATTTGTAACAAAAGATTATATTTTTAAAAATAGAGAGATTAACATATTAACGCTCGATTATTTGCAAAATAATTTTCTGCCAAACCAAAAAATATTTTTAATAACCTTTTGTTGTTTTTCTGTTTGTTCTGTTTGTTTGTTTGTTTTTCTGTTAATGAGCTTATTGAACACATTAGCAATTTTAATCCCTAAACAAAGCCCATGCACTTTCTAATTATGGTACCCATTTCAATAACACAGGATGTAGTAATTCTAATAACCCTTTTGTTATATTCATTACCATGTCTTCTTGGTTAATTTCAAAAATATTATCATTCAGTTCGTTTGTTCAATTTGAAGTGTGCAAATCGTGAGTTTTTATGTGCTAAAATGAATTCTAGAACTAAAAACTAGTGTCGATGGCTCTCAATTGTAGTGGTAAGTATTTCAAAATTTATCTTGCTTCATTTGTTGTTTTTATTTCCTATAATATAATAATTCGTATACACATACAAATAGTGTGCTTAAACATTATTTATAAAAAGTAAATACTAGGTTTAATTTTTGTTTTCCTTTTTTTATTTTATCTGGGGACTCAATTTATATAAATAAATTTATATAAGATATAAACAAAATTTTGAACTTGCAATTCGTACATTTGTAATAAAGAAATTAACATTATTCTTTATGTAATTAATAATTACGAATATTAGAATGAAATTAATAAAATTGTTCAAATATTTAGGTACGGCATTGATGGTATGTCACTGATTTCTCTTGAAATAAAAATTATTTTTGAACGCTCCCATCAATATCTTAGCACATTTGATCCATTGATTGATTGATTTTTAATCCAATGCACGGTTTTCGCTTAAAAAATTGTCATATTAACGTTATTGTTAATATTTTCCAGAGAAACATTTTCTATTTATTACGAAAAACGCGCATCGGATTGAAAAACAAGAAGGTCACCTTTCGTACGTCGCGACGGTGAAAATAAAAAATGTGGTACATTAAAAAGCTTTTCATACATAGTTCAGGATGTCCGATTTACGACACTTATAGGGTATCTGTCATGTGCTGTTTTTGGATTATACTTAAAATTTTGTTTTCCCAATTTAATGATAGTTGTTGCATTTAGTATAAGGTAAGTCAATATATTTTTGTCAATTATTAAAATAAACCCTCAACATATTTTTTAATAAACGTTGGCGGAATTGTCAACTGGGGAGGAATATCTTTAATTAATTGATCTAATGGAATATCTCCTAATATAGTACTATCACAGCAGGTTATCGCTTACATTTGAACAGGAAGTAAACAATTCACTTAATTATTTAAATCTTATACTAATTAAAAGAAACCATTATTACAGATTGGTTTAGTAAACCCAATTCATCGAATAGAAATATTAATTTTAAATGTAATTACCCAATTCAGTATAAAATAATTTTTGTGTATAATTTACCATTTTTAGGTATGAGTAAACTGATAATTAAAAATAGCCGATTTCCAGGTTTTTGTTTTCTGTAACCGATTTAACAATTAAAGTTCTGATTAACAATTAATTCACGTTTCTTTATAGTGTTTGAATAATATACCGGTTCAAAAATGAGGATACGAGTTCAGGTAAAAAAGTAATCGGACCTAACCTCATTTTTTAAAATGGAACATAAAGTTATTGGTTTCCTAGGCGATTTATTTAAACTCCATTACTTTAAATCGCAATAAACCATGAAACAGAAGCTATTAGAAACAAAACTAAAAAAAAAATTCATTGACAATTTTTTTTATTTTCCCTCGTATCTTTTAAGCGAGGAAACATCTTCAAATTTTTATTTTATTATTTTAAGTGTGACCCAAAAGAACACGTTGCCCCTATATTACTTTTTGATTGCACTAACAATTACGGAGATACGATATACAAGTGTTGAAAATGGGACACCCTGTACATGTATGCCAAATTTCGTTAGAGTAGCTAAATTCATTTAAAAATATTAACAAGAAATTATTTATTTTTAAAAACTTTACCACCCTATATCTCAAAAGTTCAGACATTTAAGACATATATTCAAGTAAAGTTTTTTCTTAAAATGGACCCAAAAATCGCTTCCTTAGATATTGATATTCAATTAGAAAATAGCCTGCATTATTTAAGTGAAATAATAAAGTGTAAAATATAACACATATTGTGAAACACTTTCCAGTTACAGAGTAGTTTCTATGTATCTACAATAGAACAGAAATGAACATTTCAAATTGGTCAAAAGTAAAAAGAATAATAGTAGAATGAAACCTGTTGGAAAAGAAAGAGAATATAATAAGAATTAAAGAAATAATAATTTACGGGCAATCTAAGGTTTTTATGGGTAAAAAACGATTTATCTCGATTTCCGCCAAAACTACAAGTCCTAGGGGAAAAAACTAAAGAGCAAAGTTGTATGTAATAATAATGAAAATAATCAAATAATAATCTAACTTTTAATTAAAATAGAAATTTTTGATGTACGTACCCTACTTCTCGTAATGTTTGATTTTAAAAATTGTTCCTGATTATTTCAATTCAATTAGTTCTCAAATAAACTTAAAAAGTACGTTTTGAGTTGCTACTCCTTTTTTTATGTTACGATACAGTTTTACATTGTTCTAGTTGTTCTCAACTTTGTTCCAAAAACAAAGCCGTAACTCAAATTATATGCTCAGAAATTAAAACTAACAATTTTTGAGCTGGCACCCTTTTTTAAATGATCTCAAATTTCAATACTGTTTTACTTTATTCTAGTTATTCTAAACATTTTTCCAAAAGAAAAATCCATAACCAAAATTATAGACCAGCTCCGCCTTTTTTAAATCAAACGTTGCAATACTGTTGTACAATGTTCTAGTTACAATTACCATAATTGTCGCAGAAACATACTAGAATTTTCGTCATTTTCATGAGAAAATAATTTTCCAAAAATCAAGAATAGGGGCCCAGATGATCTGAATGACTTCAAAGGGTAATTTTATTATATATTTTGTTTTACCTATTAACAAATTAAGCGAGCTCCCGGACTATATACTATACTCATTAAAGGTAATTAAAAGAACATTTTTGTTTAATAGACCGTTATCTTTATTGCAGTTTTCGGCCAAAATAAAAACTTTTTTTTTATTGCGAAGGTTACAGTATACTTTATTCAACTCAAAACACCAGCTTAAAGTACCATTTTAACCGTAAGGGTAGATAAAATGGAACTTTAACAGCAAGGATAGATAAAATTCTTTAATTAAGTAGGTATCTATTTTTATTTGAAATTATTATTATTATTATTATTGATGTGAAACAATTATTTATTTGGTATAGCAACATACCAAACAAACCAAATGCAGTTTAATTTTTGACTGATTTTCTTATTTCTGTCTGCAAAATTATTGAGCTTTTCACGCGGTTTTTCTTTAACGTTCGCAATATAAAAATACAATGTTACACACAACGGTAAAATTTCATTATAGACTCTTGAAATTAAACATTTTCACTTGTCGATAAAAATAATTTTACCGTCTTGTATAACAAATAACTATTATTGAACTACATATTTCTATTATTAATATAGCAAAATCGTCATTTTTTTTAAATGTCGTGATTGATACCAAAAATGCATTTAAAGGTAGAGCTTCTTAGACTTAGTACAATTCAGAACTAATAAGAAATAATTTATGAGCTTATAATTAATGTCAGTTCAAATTTGTATTTTTGTGTGACCTTATAGCTTAAGTTATGAATTTGTTCATTTGTGATGATGTTTAGAACAACTACAGCTAATGTATTACAATATTGCAACGTTTGATTTAATAAAAAGGAATGCCAGCTTACAGATTGTGTTTTTTTTAATTTGCTGGTCTATAATTTGGGTTATGGACTACAATAATGTAGAACAGTATTGAAACCATTTAAAAGAAGGTGCCAGCTCAAAATTGTTACTTTAAATTTGTGAGCTTATAATTTGAGTTATAAATTTTTGTTTTTGTAACAATGTTTAGAACAGCTAGAACAATGTAGAACAGTTTCAAAATTTCAAACATTTCAAAAGGGGTGCCAGCTGAAATATTTGATTTTGAATTTCTAACCCTATAATTTAAGTTATGGATTTGTTTTTGAAACAGTATTTAGAACAACTAGAACAATGTAAAACTTTATCGTAACGATTAATATTCAAACAAAAGGGGTGCCAACTCAAAACGTATTTTTTTAAATTTTGTTTAAGAACTATTTGAATTAAAACAATGTTTCTAACAGAACAATTTGCAACCTTTATGGGCCACACGAAAAAAACTCACGAGGAATATTACAGGTGAGATAACCACTACATTACAATAATACATGTATGCTACCAATACAATTTTTGCAGGCTGCCGCAAGATGTATTCCAAACTGCTAAAGTATCTAAAGTCTTACTTGCAATAAATAGAGGAAAAGGAAATAAATATAAAGGAATGAATTTGGATGAAGTTGACCTCTCCAATGACACTGATTCAGGGGAGGAACAAGATATGAACTCAGATAAATCAAGAAGTCGTTCAACTACTACCGTTAAATCTGGTAAGAACATTTCTCTCTACCGATTTTGGTGCTTTATTATTGCACTTTCAGTTGCAGTCACATCAAGATCTCCGCCTACCACCAGAACTTCCGATGAAGATGAAGACGCTTCGCGAAAAGAAATTAAAACAGCCAAACGGAAACTGAAACAGAAACCAGGTGGTGCAAAAGTACTATTACATCTGGTAAGTTTATTATTCTATTCGTCTTTGATTATAGCATTTTCTAATTTCAGCCAAATCAAGATCGCCTCCCACTACCGGAACTTCCGATGATGATAAACAGTCAATTAAGAGTTTACGAAAAAAAATTAAAACAGATAAACGCAATCAGAAACAAAAATCAAGAGGTGGTGCATCTTACATCTGGTAAGTATATTAGTCTGTTCGTCTTTGATTGCCTTTAATCATAGCATTTTCTAATTTCAGCCAAATCGAGATGGTCGTCCACTACCGACGCTTCCAGTGAAGAAGAAGAGCAGACTTCACAGAAAACTAAAATAATTAAACAAAGATGGACGGAGGAACAGAAACATTTAATAAAAACACATTTCAATGGACATATTAAAAATAAAATACCTCCCAAGAAGACTGAAGTTGAAGAATTCTTAAATAAACATAAAGCCATATTTGTTGGTAGAAACTGGGTTGTTGTAAAAGCCTTTGTTTATAATGTGTATTCTAAAAGCTAATATTATTAAATATTTGTTTCATTAAATCGTTGTTTAAATAATCATATCAATCAATCTAACCTTTGATCCAGATCCTTTTAGAACCTTTTACAGAAGCGCGCGAACGAACTAACTTATGTTACTAACTTATTTTGTGGCAAAATTAGAAACTTTATAATCAAAAACTGTTCATTGGATTAATTAAGAAAACGTGTTGTAATTAAAACCTTTGCTTCCAATAGTAATAAAATAATATGCATTTAAAGCTTTTAAATAATTTTATCTACTCCGATTGGATTATATAGTCTTCTCTCAATGAATTTTGATGAATAATTGTATAAATGACTAGGATGCGTGAGTTACAAGCGTGAGTTATAATAACTCACAGATTATCGTATTTTCATAGCAACCGTAAGGGATCATAATACCTATCTTGTTTTCTTTTAAACAAATGTCAAATAAATTAAAAATTTAACATCGTAAAATTTAAAAAAAATTTTTTTTCAACAGAAAATGTTATAGTCGTAGATAAAGCATAGTATTCAACTCGTGGTAAGGACAATAACTCATTTGGATGATTACGCCACTCGACTAACGTCTCGTGTCGCAAAATCATCCGCGTGAGTTATTGCCTTCTTTACCACTTATTGAATAATATACTATTTTATTACAATATCTTAATGTTAATTTAATAGCTGTTTTTTGTAAAGTACGATATCACGTACTTACATTGCGTATAATTTTTACTTTAATGAGATCAATATAGCAAAAACTTAGTAGTGATTAGTCGCCAAAACAATACTGAACGTGTGTAAGTCGGAAAATGTGCTGATACATAGTATTACCCACTAAAATGTTTACGCAGACTATATGTTTTTTGTACGTTGTTAGGCCTGTTCAATGTTGCCACATACTGGGCCACTCAACGTACCATCCGTAACGAACGAGAACGTGTATATAAAAGAGACCTCTGCAGCGCATTCGTTCGAACTATTTTGTATATAGTGGATATATAAACGTATCCTAAATGAGCCCGGCCAAATTTTCGGATTTACACGTTTCAATGCATATACAATAGTATAATGATAATATACACATGGATACGTTGATGAGCCCGAAGTCGGGCTCAATAACGTTCTTCGGGCCCGAGAGCGTACCGTTTATATATTCTACGGGCTCAACAACTGCCGGTTTATATGTCTATATATATATATATATATATATATATATATATATATATATATATTTTTAATTATATTTTTGTTTAAACATATCAAATCAATAGAATTTGATTTTGTATTTAAAAAGGTTTATTCCGTTAAATAAAGTATTATTATTATTATTATTATTATTATTATTATATTCTGACAACTATTTCAAAGGCTACTATATCAACATTTTGTAAAAAATTGTATGGTATAAAAGTTATGCAAGTTTTTCAATGTTAATGTTTTTACGCCCTCAGTCCTTATTATGAAAAATTTTTTTATTTTTGTTTAACTTATTTTTACAAACTGGAGCAAGATGTCCGTTTTGATTACAAACATTACAAACATAATTTTTAAAAAAGCAATCTTTGGTAGCGTGGTTTTTCCTACCGCAAACTGCGCAAAATTTTGCGCTTACCTGTTCGAGTTGAATTTTAAAGTTGCTGCGTTGCCCCTCCCATGTGACGTGCCCGCTTTCGTATGTGAGGTAGAAGATTTTGGATTCGTTGCCGGCTTGCGAGCTCGCACCAAATGCACTGTTTAACGTTTGTACTTGAATTTTCCAATTGAGCTGCCATTTTCGTTGTCGCAATAACTATAGCTTTTGAAAATGTTAACTCAAGGGACTCTTCAAAAGACGTTCTTGAATACGACTTCGGCCAAAACCCAAAATAAATTTGTCTCTTAGGGCAATATTCAACTCCGTACCAAATTTGCAATGCGCCGCTAAACTACGAACTCTTGTCGCCCATTCCTTAACGAATTCACCTTCGTGTTTGACGGCTGAATAAAACTTATATCTTGCTGCAAAAACACTTTCTTGCGGAAGGAAATGTTCATTGATGATAGCTAATAAATCTGTATAAGATTTTTTTTTTCGAGAGACGTAGGCAAACACAAATTAAAAACTAGTTGATAAGCCTCTTCATTTAGAATGTTGAGCAATATGGCTCTTTTTCCTTTCGACTTCCGTTATTTTATTTGCCATAAAATAATTTTTCTAAACGCAGTTTAAAAAATTGTCCAATCACTTGTTCACACTCGCACTTGTCGCTATTATGGGCTATAACTTTTAACTAAAATAACTAAACAAGCACGATTTAATAATTATACAAAATAATTTTTTTATCTCGTCGCCAATGTGATATCTTTGAATTAATAATTAAACGAACTATTATGAGCTCTTTATTCTATAAAAATCCATTTACAACTAAAACTGTCGTCTGTGTTACACTATGATAACAACTATCACCCACCTACTTTTAACATAAAATGTATCAATTTGCTACAATATGAATTTGGGTTTTATTCTTTAAACTCAGCTTAAAATCCTTTCAATTGTTGTATACGGGCGATGGGTATGATTATAATAAAAATTACGTCAAAAGACGATCTGGCGTTTGCTTAATTTCTAGTGGACAGGAAAAAGTTTGGCGAAAAATATTTTTTCCAAATATCTGTTGACTATGTAATCTTAAAACAAAATAGTTTTATCCGCTTCAAAGCTTATAAAATTTGCAACAAATATGTTTTTAACACTTTTTTCTTAAAATTTTAAGAAAAAGAGCAAAATAAGATAAACGTGTCACAACATTACACATTACTGAAAAAAGGTTCTTTTCAACGTCATTCCTAAACTTAGATGTTTCAAATTATTTGTTTTCTATGTAAAGTCCCCCACAACTATAATGTATGTTACTGGACATTTTTGGACAAAATTTTGGAATCCTTGACCAACTCCCATCTGCTTTTCCATATTTCCGTTTCACCGCTAAATGTCCAGAAAAGGGCAATAAAGATTGGATATAAATTCAGATGTTTTCCTCAGTTTAACGTGAGTTTTAGGAACTAACTTAAAACTTAAGAACTATTTTTAGAAACTTCTCTGCATTTCTTAAACCTCTTAATTATACTGACTTGATCTAATAACTGTTGACCACCGCCTGAACCTGAATACTCTTATAATGTTTTGTCTGAAAATAATACATATAAATACATTATAAAAATACGTATACCGAAAAATCGTTTTTTTTGTTTTTTTTTGAATTTTTTAAGAGTTTATTGCAAATTCGACCTTAACATAGATACACCATATTAAAGTATAAATTCCAAAAAAGAAAATACGCGGGTGCAGAGTTCAAAATTTGAAATTTTTATTGAAAGAATTTTTTTTTGAAATTTTTTTTTTTGAAAATCTTAATCATCTCGTAGTATAACCTTATGTAGTATAAATAAAGATGTACTTTCACCAATTTTCATGCAAATTGCATTTTTCTTGCTAGAGAAAAAAATCAAAAACCCAAAAAAACGGTTTTTCGCGATTTTCACCTTTAATTTGAGGTTATGTTGAAAAATATTCCGTACAGGAATTGTTTATTTTTTTTTTATTATCTACAACTTGTTTGTAGAACATTTTGCGCTAGAGAGTCATTTTTCTGCCTAAATATTGCAAAAGTACAGTTTCCACTCCTAGAAACTTCACTTCTATAGTTCCACTTATTTTTTGTTACATTTATTTTTTACGTATTAGTGATACCCCAAACTAAACTTTTTTACCGGTTGCAGCTTGTTCAAACTTTTTTGGTCAAAAACCTAATTGCACTGGACTATTGCGTAAATGTAGTGCATGTAACGATATATAAATTTGCTATTCATATTTGTAAAAAGTGTAATTAGATTATTTTTTTTCTAAAATTAAAATTTTGTTAAATCATAAACTACGTTGTTATTATGAATCCAAGGCTTTCGGATATTGTAAATTAAAAAAGAGTCTTATGTTCATGTAGAATATAATAGTTATATATGTATGAAAACACTAAAGTTTGATTTTTTATGACCAATGTGTTTTTAGTTGCAGAGGAGATAGCCGAGGTAAATAAAACACGTGAGTCATAAAAAGACTTTAGTGTTGAGGTACATATTATACTTTTTCCAAAAAGTCTAAAATCTGAACAAAATCTAACAATTTTATGACGTTCTTTAAGTAGCAAATGTGATCAGCAGTTTTCTTTTTTTACGTCAAATGCTTTCACCGCGCATGCGCGATTCTAAAATTTACATACATTTTACCCATCTCTACCGGCGAAAATGTGAACTTAAAAATCGTCGTATAATGAATTACTTTACTATGTTTCAAAATATCAAGCTTAAAGCCCCTCATAGTGTAAACAACAACTAATAATACTTTTTATATGAAAACTTTCACTAACATACATTTTTTACTTGTTTGCTTGTTTTTTTAAATTTTATTTTATGGTAATAACCCTATTGTCTAAGTTTGTATTCCGGTAGGTAAACAATGCGTGCGTATAAAAGTTCAGTTTCGACTAATACGCAAACGTTTTCAGTAAATTACGCTCAATACCTAAACTTTGTGTTTATTTTATTCTGTGGTTCACCAATGGCCAAAACCTAAAGTCATTAAACGGAATTCGAATCTAAAGCTTTTCGTTTTAATAAGACAATTTTAAATTAATCGCCGCAGGCAATTTGTATCAAAACAGTTTTGAATCATTACTTTGTTTAATCTGGTGCTTCATATTTAAATTAACATTTTGTTGTTGGTAAAGTTTTTGTTATGAATATTATTACAAGATACACTTAATGAGTTTGTCTAATCTTTAATTGATTGCGATATTAGTGCCACACAATTATATTAAAATAAAGTTTATTTATTGCAAACATAAAAATACATTGTGAAGTTTTTACTATTGCAAACATTTAAGGAATTTGAAATAATTTAAATTTTGGCCCGACAAAAGTTAAGAATAAATAATATTTAACAGTTCAAAACTAGTTTTACCCACACTTATGCAGCTTACCAACCAGCACTTTATCTACTAGTGGAATAAAGTACTAGGTAAATGAAAATGGAAGATTAATAATTAATACAAATCATTTGAGATTCATTAACATTGACAATTATACTTAGAGTAACACACAGATTCCCATTCTTTACTTTGACTTTCCTGTCGTTGATGGACATTTCTTTTTCGATATTAGAAACATCTGAGTCAGCTTCGGATGAATTTGCAAATATTGCGAATGTGTCTTCTCTTTAACTAGAAGGCACCCATTGACTGATTTGGTGAGTTTTTGTTACCGAAAGTTGACTACCTGAAGTTTTGTTACCGAAAGTTTGCTATAGAAGGTTTGTTACATAAAGTTTGTTATATAAAGTTTTTTTACATAATAGGGGTTTCGACTATGCTCAGTCCACTATATTGCAGTTCATGTTCTGCTATATAGAGCTGGAAATCTCCAGTCATCGGCGGGGAAGCATAACCCCCGGACCACTTTTTGGGGTTCAAGGGCAGGAGCCCAGTCAAACATATAAAACTAAGTCTGGACATTAAAAATTAAATATAAAATAATAAAATATTTTTGCGATTTATGAATATATAAAATATATGTTTTTGCGATTTTAAGATATAAAATATTACGGCGGGAAACCAGTATGACCTCCGGTATCCGCCGTAATTAGTCGACGACATAGTAAGAAGTATAACCTTGCAACTATCGACGTTTTCCCCGATCGCCGTTCCCCCGATCGCACTGCCCCTAAACAATACCTGCCCCATCACACTACCCCCCGAACAATATCTACCCCCATCATACAAAGATAACTATTATAAACGAATGTTACTTGAAATAATTGTTTGTTTTTGATTGTTTTTGTTTTAAAGAAAGAAACTGTACTAACTGTAACCTACCAACCAACACCGTTTACCACCAAACACATGAAAACAACTTAAATTGATTAAAACAAATTTTATAAAAAAAAGTTTTTTTTTTAAAAAAGAAATGGTAATAACTGTAACCTACCAACCAACACCGTTTACCACCAATCACATGAAAACAACTTAAATTGATTAAAAAATAAAATATTTTTGCGATTTTAAATAATATTTACAAACTATATTACACATATGTCAACAGTTTAAGATCTCACTAAACAAAAAGCTAATTTTCGCAGATGTTCTGCAGCAGAGTGATTCTCGTTTCAGTACTCAGTCACGACGAGTTTCAATTTCTCAGCACTTTTTTGATATCGCACTTAGGGTGGCTCAATGTTCCCATTCAAAAACTGCTGGATCTTGGTTTCTACAAGGGCTTGCTGACTCTTTAATCCGTTGATTAGTAGGGTGAGCTACATCAAGTAGAGATGACAATGCTCGATTGAAACCCTCGCAATTATTGTTCGTTTTTGGCAAATGTCTTTGTTCATTTTTATACTGACGCTATAGTAAACATAAAAATCATATGTAAAAAAAACTTCTTCCGTAACAAACCTTCTATAGCATACTTTCGGTAACAAAACTTCTTATGTAACAAAACTTCTTACGTAACAAACCTTCTGTAAAACGGTTTCGGTAACAAAACTTCAGGTAGCCAACTTTCGGTAACAAAATTTCCCATTTCCCATTGACTCAAGTTAAAATTCTTTAATGTGTTATCTTTCCAACACTTTTGATTCCTTTACTTCATATCCTTTTGGAAACACGTTTATGGAAAGCTGTAAATATACAGTACTTTGGCAAGTCTATGTTTTTGTGAACTTTTATTGTAGATTACAGCAATGAATACTTTCTCTACATTGATGATGCTGCGTACTTTTCGTGATATTTAAAAAATATTAAAGCAAAAGTTTCTCATTGATTACTCATACGTGGCCTTGTTCTCTCCATTTGTCAATTCAACGAATTCTTTTTCCTAATGTTCTCTAGACTTTTCTGGTAGTAAACGCTGAGTTGTTTCTTGGGCTTAGTCAAGGATTTTTGAGGAATAGACTCAACTTCTTCCATTTTCAACACTTTTTTGAGTAAAACGAAAAAATAGATAACAAATAACTTTAGCCCAAAATGGTTTTCGTTGAAAATCTTATTTGGATTATTACGAACTTCCCATAAAATTTGATTAAACTAGTTCAATCAATCTCAAATCAGATTAGGTACTTCCAAGTAATCCCATATTTTCCCTATAAATGTTATGCAGATTATTACAATATCGCACAAAAACGACGGTGTCGTCTTATTAAATCTTTACTCGCAATTGTCCCTATCACAAATTCGTCACCATACTATACAGGTTTATACTGATCTTCTGGGGCACCATACATAACACATACATCACAATAAAATATTTAAAATGAATGTTAGAAAATAGGATATTTTCCAATTCACGGCTTTTACCAGCTAGCCGGGAAAAATTATTTCAGACCTGTACTGCTGGTTGCATAAACTTTGAAGGTAAATTGTTTTTCATGAGATGTTTGATGTAAACCTAACCAAAGAATTTGTATTGTCGGCTACTTTCATTTTAAATAGCTCAGCACACCGACAAGCATCAAATATACTAATTATTTAAGTAATCTGAAATGTATGTGTTAGGATGTAAGTATTTATGCAATAAATAGAAATTACTTTTTAAGGGAGAAGTTCTAATGGAACCTAATTAAAAATTTGTCGATGTTGGCAAAGGTAAAGACATTTGATTTTTCTGCTTTGTAGCCAACATTTTGTTTTTTTAGGAAGGCTTGTAATTTTGCAAACTGTGTTATGTCAATTTTTTCCTGAATATTTAAAGTTTCTCGAATATTTCGCCTATAAAGTTGAAGCATTTTAACTTTTCTAATTCGCTAAAGTAAGCTTGCGCGACATTTTTTAAATATTAGGCGCTTTCTTGTTTTGGCACTAATTTTTAAACATTCTGTATACATTGGTATCTTTCCTTACTTTTTTCTGGAAGTAATTCTTTTCCTTTTTTTTTCCAGCTGCTTCTCTTAATTTGGGAAGAGTACAATAAATTTTATTTGCTTTACACATTCCGTGTAAACTCAGAAACTGTTGCTTAGAGCGTCATTTATTAAGTATACCTTTTTGGGGCCGAAAAAGTTGTAGTATAAAAATTTCATACAGAAAGGCAGAAAAAATGTTTTAAACGTAAGTTACGCCTCCTGCAATTTACCGCAAAAATGAGAGCGGACTCATCCTAAAAATTCACCGAATACCCAATTTCGTGCAAATAATGCAGCCATTAAAAAATTATTCAAGAAAAACTAATAAAAATAATAACTTTGCCGGGCTGTAATTCGGAAACTATCAACTTTTGGACTAAGGTAATTTGGGTGAAATCGGCATATTTTAGTCCCATAAATCTACAGTAGTTCTATGTACACGGAATATCAGGACAACAAACATGGCGGTTTGGAAAGACCGCTTATTTTACATTAAATAAAATATACCAGTGGTAATTGAAAAACAGTTTCTGGTTAAGATTTGGACGAAAAAAAAATGATTGCAAATAAAATAGAATACCAACACTAATAGTAACGATTATAGTTACAGAAATAAAGTGACAGTGAATTTGTACATATGATAACTAAATAAATAGGTCAATCTATAAAATTTTTACAAACATAAATCTATACATACATACGATAAACTTCATAGGATCCAAATTTTTTTTCTTAGAACTATAGAAATCGTGTCATTTTCTTCTTTGAATTTGGAAAACTATGCCTTGCCGACGTTATATTCTTCAACGATGCATTTTACATAACCCATGATGCTTAAAAATCAAATTTATCATGTAATAAGGAGTAGTGATAAAAATAATGTAAATTTAACTACTAATTTCATAAATTTGAGAAACAGATGCTAATAAACGTCTTACAAATTACGAAATCTAGAAAACCGCCCCAATGTATAATTTCAAGAATTCGTATGTATTCGGTACGTTTATAATAATTATGAGATAGACTGTGGTCTTGAAAGTCATGCTTGCTAAGGTCAAAATTGATAGTCTACAAAAATAGGAATAAAACGTGGTACATAAAATTTTAAAAAACAAAAGAAAGTTTGAAAATACTGCAATATCACCGAGAATGCCAATTTATGTTTACAAAAAACATTCATTAATGATATAATTTGCCCCGATAAATTAACAGGGTACCACGGCAGCCCCAATCTCAAAAATCTCAATTTATAGAGCGGTTCAAGTGGCCCCTCATATCAAAGGTATTGTAATTCTCTCTTTAACCAAATGCATTTTATTCCGAGTAGGGGGCAAATTTTATTGTTAATGAATATCTCTTGTAAACATGAATTGGCATTCTCGTCCATATAGCAGTATTTTCTGACTATCTTTTATTTTCAAAAACAGGGTTGTCGGGGGTTTAGGGCCTCTTGACCAAGGTACGATTTATACAGCTGTATAGAGAATTAAAAGGGCTTTCATATGAGGTACCGGTCGATCCATTATGCTGTTTAAGATTTTTACATGGAGTCTGCCGGGGCCACCCTGTTGATATTTCGGGGTCAACTTTGTCTTCAGAAAATGTCACCCTCCGAACAAAAATTGATCTGTCAGGGCGTTTTATTTTGAAAGTGTAAACTAGCTCCAAAAAACGGTCTGTTTAGTTTTCGGTGAGCCACCCTGTATTATATTACTAACACTTGTATGTTTCTATTCAACACCATTACAAATTACAATTACAATTTTTTGTGTCATATTATTGCGAAAGACTTGAATATACAGATTTTGCACAGAACTTTAAAAAAAACAGGAATATCTAACACATGTATTAAATTGTGGCGAATTTATTGATTATGTGTATTTACGGTGGAAGGTAGTACGCAACGTATTACATGTCACAGTATAAATTTATTTATACAGTATGAATGCGGTAGTGTGAAAGTCCGTGCTGAATCGACAAGGTTGATGTGTAATTAGATGTTTATTCATTGTCAGTAGACGGTGGTTTGCGCTATAAAATTGCTGAGGTTTGAGTTTCCATGTTTTTATTCTTTGGAAGCTATAGTTTCTTGCAATTGTTAAAGATTTCTAGCAACCCTATAGTCTAGTACGAGTATGTGGTTTAACTTTTGCTCCCTCTAGGATATAATAATACGTGATAAAGTCGGTTCTGATTAATCTGTCATTCTAGTAAAAAATAGTACATTATGCAATGAACATGTAATGCTTACTATTAAGACACGAGCAACGCTATTAGGAAATGAGCCAAACTAATAATTCGAAATGGGACACAATTTACTAATTTTAGTTGTTTTGTATTAAAAGTAGATTACTTTATACCAAAAATAACCAAATCAAATCTAACTAAAATGTAATGAAATCTCTTTTCACTATAATGCAGAGGAAGGAAATATAAAATTTAATCAATAAGATTAACATAAAGAGATCAATAAAACGAGATGCAATTTAGTATTCATTTTTTAACATGGGATGCAATTCTTGCGATACTGAACTAATTGATGCTATATTATTAAAAAAGATTTTGTTAAGTTTAGCATGTACGTGGCATTATTTTTCTCGGAAATTGCGGCAACAACAAGTGATTTTAGCTAAATCGAAGCTTTGTTTAATTTCTGTTGTTAGTTTAACGTGACGATAAATACCATAGTTTATGGATTTTGCAATTTTGTTCATCACTACATTATTCATTATTTTTGTTTATTAAATATTTATTATTTTCTTTATTAAATATTTATTATTTTATTTAATTGTGGTTAATTTTCAAATAACTGTGATATTGTTTTAAATATTATTGTACGTATTAATTTCTCCCATCACTCGAGGGGAGGAGGAATATTAACTGAAACCTATTATATCCGCTATCCGCAGAAAAATGTATAACTTATTTGCTGCGACTACTTTGTGAATAATTGTTTGGTCTATTTACTGCTACAGTTTCAATTTTATGCATTATAAAAGACCAAAACAAAGAAAGCTGCTGGGTTTGATAGAATACATTGAGAATTTCTGAAAAATTTGGTAAATTAGTCTTTGAAGTGGCTACTTATGTTTCTCAACGATATTTATAATATAGGTAAGTAACCAACAGATTTAAAGAAATGTCAAGTCGTGGCAATAAGTTTGTTAAGTATACTTAATTTATAAGGTTTTGGAAAGATTGATTTTTTCAAAGAATCAATCCGTTAATAGAAGAGAAATTACCAATTGAACAAGCAGGATTACCATCCGATAGAAGTTGTGATGAGGTATTGGCATTAACAACACATATCGAAGCTGGATTTCAGAAAAACTAAAAACTGGAGTTGCCTTTTTAGATTTATCTGCTGCATACGATACCGTGTGGAAAGAAAGTTTACTTTTAAATTGTTTAACGTCATTCTTTGTTCTAAAATTATTTCTTTTATTGAAAATATGTTGTCTAACCGGAAGTTTAGAGTTTTTGTTGGAGAGAAAAAGCAGTAAATTTAGATTTTTAAATAATGGTATTCCACATGGATCGGTTCTTGCACTTATTTTTTTAATGTATATATTTCTGATTTTCCTTCTTTAGAATGTCGAAGATTCGTCTACGCCGATGATATGGCAATTTCATTTCAACATTCAGATTTTTTCGAAATTGAAAACAAACTATCTGATGATTTGCGTATTATGGAAAATTATTTCAAAAAATGGCGATTATGCCCCAATCTTAAAAAACAGAGGTTTCTTGTTTTCATTTAAGTAATAGAAAAAAAGGAGAAAACTTAATGTTATCTTTAATAATACAAAGTTAAACCATAATTTTAACCCAGTTTATCTGAGAGTAACTTTAGATACGTTTTTAATTTACAAAGATCATTTAAAAATGTCAAACAAAAACTAAAAACAAGACATAATGTCATTTAAAAATTAGCTGGAACAACTTGGGGAGCAGATGCAAAGACACTTCGTACAGTTGCATTGGCGTTAGTTTATTCTACAGCAGAATATTGTGCTCCTGTCTGGTTGAATAGTTATCATACAAAAAAAAATAGATGCCCAGTTGAATTGCACTATGCGTATAATTAGTGGAACAATTTAATCTACTCCTCTTGAGTGGCTTCCTGTTTAACAAAAACTTACCAATTTGGAATGACATTGACAACCCTCCTGCTGAAACACTTAAATCTGGAAGTCCTATATGGTTGCAAGACTACTTAAGTACGATTTTTTCTGAAGTTGAAGAGTGGAAAAGGTTATGGTCTGGAGTTGATGTTTTCAATAAACATCTCATTGATGATCCAACAATAGAAGTCCCGGGCTTTCAAAAAAAAAAATTTGGTCAAAAGTAAATTGCATAAGAACAAGCCATTCAAAATGCAACTCTATGTTGTTTAAATGGGGTGCGATTTCTAATCCAAATTTTGACTGTGGGAACAAACAGGAGACCGTTACACATATTGTAGAGGATTGTCAATTACCGAAGTTTAAAGGAGGGTTTCCAAACATTTACAATTTAACGGATTAAGTTATATAATGGCTTACGAATCTGAAGGACATCTAAAGTTCAGCAATATATTTTGTATTCTTGTCCTAATTATCTGTTTTTCCATTATTTTGTTTTGCTATTTCTTTAACCTACTATTTTTTCGTCATTGTCGTGACTGGCGCTTGGACCGGTCAATTATATGTCGTCATGCAATGGCCGTGCTGTTATATTTTATGTTCTTATTTACCTTCTATAATGTTTACACACTTAATTGATATTATTACATATGAATACTAGGGTGGGTAAGGGTTGACACGTTTAGGTTTTAGTGGTTTTTCTAAACCTTGAAGCAAATGCTTTGCCAAGACAAACCAATCCACTATTGCACACGGTTTTGTCACCACACTATACAGGTTTATACTGAACTTCTGGGGCACCATACATAACACTTACATCACAATGCAATATTTAAAATATACCATACGATAAATAAAGTTTTAAGATTTCATGTATTTGAACAAAGCCGGATGTCACTTCGCCGTTAAGTCATTTGATGTAGGATGACGCTTGATGGATATGATTTCATGTATTAATGTGTTTTGAAAAATATAATAAACCAATATAGATGAAGTTTACTACCCTTAATGTCTCGGCTATTAGGTACGTGCAGCAAAGAAAATATTGAAGGGCTTATTACCAACGATACCTACCTAAATAGGAAAGGAATTTTCAAAGAGTCAAGGAGTGTTTATCTTTTTTTAAATTTTATTAAATTAAACATGAGTTTTTTTTTATTTTGGGACAAAAGCCAGCTGTGAAATTGTTGTTCATTCTACGAGGTCGTTAATTGAGAAAAATAAAGAATCTGAAAAGGTGCTGTAGGAAGTTGATTATTGAAATGCTTTTAATTCTGTTGAGAGGGATGGAATGTTAAAATTCTCAAGAATCCGGAAAATATATAAGTACCTTCATTAAGGCTACACTTCACTTTCCACTTTTTCCTTTGAAAAATTATTTATTTTAACCCATTGTGGAGCAGTTAGATTCGGAACTGAATGTGTTTTACGTTGATGATGGTTGCTTGGGAGGAAATCGGCAGACAGTTTTGGATAACTTCAAGTTCTTTATAGCTAAAAGTAAAGAGATTGAACTGAGAATAAATCCCTAAATCCCAGTAAATGCGAACTCTTTTTTAGTGGCGTTTCTAAATGTGAAGTAACTTTCCAAATTGTCTCCTAGGATTCGAGTAATTTACAAATCCAAACTAATGCTTCTGGGTGACCCGTTGACAGTCTTAGTAACACCTGCTGTCCTCAACCTAAAAACTCAAGAACTGGAATTACTTTGTGATCGTTTAAAATATTTTCCTGTACATGTGGCTTTTTACCTTTTTGGATATTGCTTATCCATTCCAAAACTGTTGTATCTGATGAGATCTTCCTCTTGCTGGATGTTTAAAGACATTCTATCTGGATGGGACTGTTTACTTAGAGAATCTGTGGATAAATTAATTAATATTAATCTTTCGGACCAACAATGGACCATAGCATCTCTTTCTACTCGTTATAGAGGTTTAGGTCTACGCCGGGCTACCTATATATGCCTTCCAGCTTTTCTCTCATTATTGAATGGTTATGCTGATTTAATCCTGTCTATGTACTCCCCTCTTTTGGATAAGTCAAGCATTGCTTTTCTTTGATGAAGCGATATCTGAATTATGATCAGTCCAGCAGAACTAGCTAGAACAT
Source organism: Abscondita cerata (assembly GCA_030710515.1). Taxonomy (NCBI): domain Eukaryota; kingdom Metazoa; phylum Arthropoda; class Insecta; order Coleoptera; family Lampyridae; genus Abscondita; species Abscondita cerata. The sequence continues at coordinate 308,177 of JALBCR010000157.1, read as the reverse complement.
TACTAGCCTTTTGTTTGATTCTGTCGAGGAAGCGAGATATAAAGCAGCCTGTTGGAAGAAGCCCGGTGCATGGTTTACCTTCTAAATCTATTGGAACTTTTTTTGATGATTTGGGATTGAAGGTTTGTTCCCCTCGTGTATGCATATGTGGATCGATTGCGGATGAGCATTATGGAAATCACTGACTAACTTGTGGAAAAATCGTAGGTAGATGGTCTAGACATTCGAAACAGACTGATAAAACAAGCACTTCTTCTCACTGAAACCAACGAAAATTAGCAGGAAAGATGATAAACAACTCGATCAATAGACTTTTTACTCCTTGGAACAACGGGAAATCTTTAATATGGGACGCTACGTGTTTACAGCTAAAATACGATTAGTAATTATATTTTAAACTCTGTATTGAAAAATATTATGTGATAAAAAATTACGGTGTACTGTTCGATTATTAATATACAAGCGGTTAATTTTTACCGGGTAATTTTGCTTTTCACGCAAACCTTTTATTCATGAAAGTTATTCGATAATTGAGAGCGTGGAAAACTCACGACAGGAAGTGAAACCTTTAATTCAAACATAATTTTTAAATGGAAAATAAGTATGAGTCACAAAAGAATTATTAGTATAAAATCAACCTCGTGTATATTACAGAACATTTAATACAAATTGTAAACAATGCTGTGCCTACAACTAGTTTGAGACTTCCTGATTGTGAATCTTCAGAGTAAATATTCGGAAGAATAATTTCTAAAATATTCTATAAATAAATTGTAATTATTATTATTATACATTGATTGAGGATTAACAAATCAATTTTGTTAACATTTTGTCTCGTGTTCATGGCATTTATCACATTTACATGACTATTATTGTCACGAATTGTAAAAGCGAACGATCGGTTAACGCGAAAACGACTAAAAAATGAATTATGCCGGCTCTTTCAACAACCGAAAACAAGTTATTGTCAACAACTAATTACAATTGCGTTATTAATCGTTATTTCGTGATTACGTCAAAGATAGTAAAAACACGAACAATAAAACAAGTAATTGTATAACGTTTAATACGACAAAAACGTAATTGTTAAATAAAGATCTTTGTCAGATCCCCAACAAAACTCAAGCTGCTTATAATAATTTATGTATTACTACAAGAAATGGAAAAGGTGCTTATCATGGTATAAATTAAAATTTATAAGTTTAGAAACAAATTGAGGTTTTTCGCATCGTTTTCATCAAACTCTCATCAAGCACTTTGTAGAACTAATTCTTTCAGCTGATTGAGAGCGGTTTAACAATCACTACGTGTTTAATTTAAATGCATTTATTATTTTGTAAAAAAACAAAAGTTGCCGCCACCAGATAAAGGTTAAAAGAACGTGCACCATACTACAAATTAGTTATTCTAATTCTAGTTGTACCTTAAAAATTTAATTAACGAAATAAAACTAGTAATTTAATGTATACGTTTTCCTAATTATTTTTGTTCCCTACTTTGTCTAAAATTCTTGAAAGAACGTGATTTGATGTTTAAATTAGTTCTAAAGTTCCTTTTCTGTAGGATCAAACTTGAAACTTTGCTTTTTAAAGTTATTTGTTTGTTTTTCATTAAATGAAACAAGCGTACATAAAAAATATTGAACAATGTAATCAACTTAATGATCTGATGTGTTTTTATTATTTATAAGTAATACTTCTATAAAAATTGAGAAGAAAAATAAATTACCTTAAAATGTCAATTTTTGAAAGACAGATTACATTTTTTAAATACTTTGAGTTATAACAATCACCACCATTATATATCAAATGAAATAACAATAAATTTAAGTTAAGGTTGTGCACTTAACCATAATTTACAAAAGTAACTATAAAGCTGTGCAAATAAACTTAAATTGTGGAAGTACTTTAATGGTCTGAATAGGGTATGTTGGCTGGACCCTAGTTATTAAAGATTGTTAACAGACGTAGCAAGGGCCCACAATTAAATGTATGGCCTTATAAATGAAACAGTTAATAAATAAAAACTGTGTTATAAATCTTGTTTTGAGAATCAATTTTGTAGACGAGGGGTTTTGTGATGCAAGAAGAACGTTACGAAAATTAGAGTTAGAAGTTGCACTACAGAGTTTTGCGTTGACAATTGAATCTACAGTCAAAAGTTCTATAGTACAGATAAAACTTTATAAAAATCGACAAGTATGAACGGGTATCGAATGAAGTCAGTTTTCTAGCGGTTAATGTTAAAAATAATTTAATCGGTTATAATATAATTTTAATTGCGAAATTTGCATTTTTATAGGGGAAATTTCTCAAAATAAAAAAACTTTCATGCATGACTGCGGATGTGTAAAATAGGAATAGTGGTAAAATATTGTACACTTATTTTAAAACGCCAGCTATCGATGGACAACATAGCTTGGACAACATCAAACTGCTTTTGGACATCCCTCCATTCCTGCATTTGCTTTTTAACATTTGCAATACCTCCTGTTTTAACCCTCAGAGCGTAATCTCGGTTCATACATTTGATTTTTGCCAAAATTTTACAAACCAATTTTGTTTGGCAAATTTCCCGCTAACAAGTTTAACCCTCTTTTTATTCACTGAACAAATAGCAATTATTTTGTGTGCTACATTTCTTAGCTAGAGTAAATTACGGGGCATGAGTCTGCATATTGACGGAATTTGAACAAAAGTCAGGTGCCATATTGTACCTGATAATGATAATTTTTGTTGGCATTTATAAAATTCTATATTTGTTACTTTTCACGTCGCCTATGTATTACTAATTTTTTATAAATAATAGCTATCTATTTCAGTACTGTTTTTTGGTTGTCTTAATCAGTGAGTTAGGGAGTTTTCTACACCGCTCCGGGTTAGAGGTGAAAGGTCAAGTCAAGTTATAACCCCGCTTAAGATTAGCGCCTGGACCTCCCGAACAATTTGCCGTATTGATCTCCGAAATCGGTTCAGCTGTTTCGGAGGAAAAGACGAGCAGACAGACAGACAAACAAACCGGGCCACGATTTTATGTGTATAGATTGTTTGCAATTTAAATAGTATAGTGGTAAACGCACCACTTTAAGTCCCTGCCCTTTTGTTAATAGATCAATTAATTTTTTTTTAATTGTTAGTTCCAATGACTATACAGTCAACATAACAGGAGAATAACTTAAATGTTGAGATTGTTTAAAGATTTAATTAATTGGTCTTTCTTTCAGCTAACCGTTGGTATCATTTCAATTAATATGAAATGACCGTTTCCGTTACCAAGTTCTTTTCCTTAGAATTTCTAAAATCTTTACCATGTTTGTTGTGTCGATATGCAGATAAATAAATAAATAAAATAAATAAATAATACTTCAGAAATTGGTTAGAAACCTACTCGAAGCTCGTTGTCGTAGAGCAGGTCGCAGGAAGGTATTGAGTAACGTTGATAGAAGTTTCTAATGCGACAGTGGGCGTCACCTAGAAAGACCTAGTAAAATATTCTTAAGTCGTAGATTAGAGAATATATTCTGAGACGTACCATGCAACATGCAGCAATACAAACAAAAATATAAATTCACGAAGGCATAACATAGTAGGTATAAGTTATCACAGAAAAATATATTAATCACAGTCTGATCATATGAAAATTCGATTTAGAATAGGCGGCACAAATATATCTCAGCGTCCAACGCAAAATTAAATCAATTACTTGTAGCTATACTCAATATACAAGGTGTTGGTATATTCGACCGACAACGCTCTACTCCAGAGAGGTTTCGTAAATTGGTGAATTTTGGTATAGGAACGTGAACCCTTAAACGGCTTGGTTTGCAATAAATCAAAAATGCCGTTAAAATAGTTAGATAATTAGTTATTACTTCTTGAACAATTTACTTTTTTTAGTATGTCTACAATATTTATTAAATATATGTTTTGATGTGTTGTACTCCCCATTACTCCTACGTTTTCTTGAAAATGTAGAAATTCAATATGGCACTCATAAAAAAAACAAAAAGTTGACTTTGGCCGTGTACAACAGCGTCAATAATATTTGGCACCATTTTTAGCTTTGTCGTGTCCTCTTACCCATATCCTAAAAATTTGATGAAAATGGATGTACAATTTCCTGTTTTACTCTGTATCTATGTAACGGTATTAATTTAAATTAAAACCAACGTAGATTATTTTTGGGCAGATAAATGCACAACTTTTCTCCCATTTAACCGACGTTCTATCTCCAACGGTTTCTAATATCTTCATGTTATACTGAACACACTGTATATTGCTTTAAAGTATTTAAATTGCAATTTTGTATAAACTAATTACCGAAAATTACAGGGTTTTGCAGACACTAAGTACGTATCATTACCTCCTATTTCCTGAAAGATTTAACCTACATCTCAAAAAATGACGGATCTACGAGTTTAAAAAAAACTAAAATATTTCACTTTTTCTCGAAAAATTATTATACGATCGAGTTGAATAATTTTAGTTCATATTTTTATCCTCTACAAAATTTTCTTTTAAGACCATTAACGTTGGTTCATTACTTTCAGAAAAAACACATTTTCTTTATTATATGTTAACTGACAATTCATTTTCGGTATAAAACATGAATATAATTACAATTACATAGCACAGACGGTATCTTACTATTATTTTTTGTCAAAAATATGTCTCTATTTACTGCACTAGAAAGTAATCAAAATGAGTTTAACATTTTCCTTTATCTTATAATAATAATAATAATAATTTATTTCATCTTGAAAGCCATAAAAAACTATGGATAAGATAGGTCACATTTCACATATATATGTATATATTACACCATGTAAATATAAGAACGTTTTTGTATGTGTATAAACAAATATTTGTACAAACACTAACTTAAACACATATGCACATATATTACAAAATTGTCACAGTAAGCAATAAATAGGAAATAATAAAAAACAATCTTATAATTATTTAACAAAACTTATTCGCAGAATTTAAAAAAATCGTCTATTGAATAAAACGCCTTTTGTGTTAGGTAATCTGTAAGTTTCCTTTTAAAGAGCGTGAGGCTATTTACATCTTTAATTTGATCGGGCAATTTGTTAAATAATGTCAATCCTAATACACCAGGAGTCATTATGTTTTTTTTTGATTTGCAAAAAGGTACTCGGAAGTGATTGTTTTTACGAGTCGCGTATTCGTGGAAACTCGAGTTAGTAGCGAATTTTTCTTTGTTACTGAATATGTATTTACATACTTCTACAATATACAAACATGGTAAAGTTAAAATGCAAAACTTGGTGAATAAAGTTTTGCACGTTACGTGTTTCTTAACGCCAGCTATTGTTCTAATTATTTGTTTCTGAGTAACAAACACCCGTTTTGCTGCTGTCGAGTTTCCCCAAATACGTACTCCATATCTTAAACGTGACTCGACACATGCAAAGTAGAACATAAGCAACTGTTTCCCTATCAAGATAAGTCTTTAAAAACGGAGTTGGTAACATGTCCGACTCAAGGCTACAATCACTTTATCACACTGAGGTCTCCAGCTTAACGTTTCATCAAGTATTATTCCTAGAAATTGAACAGTACTAGATTTCACCCCCCCATCATCTTGTATAGAAACGGTTTCACCAGACTGCCGCGTTTGGTAATTTTGAAAGTGTATCAACACGGTTTTTGTTCATTCAGAAATAATAGATTGTCATTGTACCAGTTTGTTAAAGATGTCATAGTATTCCTTAGTTTAACTGTCATTTCAGACTTTTCCCGACATGAGACAATCATTGACGTGTCATCGGCATATGATGTGACAATAGCATTTGTGTTCAGGTAGCCTATTAGATCGTTTACGTACAATATAAACAAAACCGGTGCTAAAATAGAGCCTTGTGGTGCACCGATGTTTTGTTGAAGAGTTACAGATCTTATGGTTTGAGATGTCTCGCCATGTTTTGTGTATAGTTCGACATATTGTTGCCTGTTTTTCAGAAAACTTTCAATCCATATCAAAGGTACCCTCTAATTCCATATGCGTCTAATTTTTTTTTTAAAAGTTTCTTATGGTTCATGCAGTCGAAAGCTTTTGTCACATCGCAGAAAATACTAACGGCAGTTTCCTTGTTTTCTAAAGCTTTTACAATATTTTCATAAAGAAATTGAATCGCGTCTGAAGTAGAGATATTGGATCTGAATCCAAATTGGCTTGATTCCAAAATGTCAAATTTGTTTATAAATTTTTGCAATCTATCTAAAAAGAATATTCAAAAATTTTTGAAAATCCTGATGCAATTGAGATTGGTCGATAATTATTTGGATCCCCCAACTCACCTTTTTTGTGAATTGGTACTAGCTTAGATAATTTCAAAACCTTTGGAAATTGACCACTTTGAAATGACAAATTTATCAAATAGGTTAAGGGCTTAATTATAGTCTGAGCTATTTCTTTTATTAGAAAACAAGGAATACCGTCTGGTCCAGCAGATTTTTTTCTTTTTAAGTTTATTTGTTATTATTGATAACAGCTCTGATTCACTCATCGGCAGTAGGAAGAAACTCTTCGGGTTGTAGATAATATGTAAAAAATTGTGAGGCGACCTAGCTTTTTGTATTAACTGAGATATTTTTGAGGGAGCATCTCTAAATTGAGTATTAAAGTAGTTAGCAACTTCAGTGGGATCAGTTATATCCCCATTGTTTGTTTTAAGTTTATAGTTGTGAGACTCATTTTTAGTTTTTTGTTTTCGTTAATAAAGGACCACATGCCTTTACTGGGATTTCCAGAATCTAAAATTTTGTTTTGAATAAACATTCTCCGAGTACGACTAATGAGGGCGCTGTGGTCTTTTTTATTTGTAGATACAGTTGTTTAAGAAATGGGAAATCTGTTTGTAGCATGAACATCGATTTTAATTTAGCACTAGACAGTCTAACTTCTGCATTTATCCATTTATAATTATCATTATGAGAATACATTTTAATGGTTTGATAAGGAAAACTATATTCAAAATGATTTAACAAAATGTTTAAAAACGTGTTGAAAGCTGCATTTGTATCTGTTTGAAATAGCACCGTTCTCCAATTTTCTTCTTGTAATATATTTCTAAACTCGGCTATTTTTTCGAGTGAATATTTTCTGACCCTTTTTGTAAAGCTTTTGTTGTTTGTCATGTAGTTGATGTTTGTTTGAAAGAGAATCGTATTATGATCCGAGATATAGTTATCTACCGCTTGATACTGCACAGATTGTAGATTTGTAAATATGTGGTCTAAGATTTTGTCTTTCCTTGTGGGGGTATTTATTAAACTAGTCATATTATACGTATGTAATAAATTACACAGCGCACTGAACTGGTTTATATCTCTAATTGGATCTACGTTGAAATCCCCCATTAATATAAGATGTCTGTTAGGCTTAAACACGTTATTGAGAACTGTATTCAATTTAACATAAAATTCATTAAAATCGCTGCTAGGTGATCTATAACATGTTAAAATAACCGCGTCGATAGAGTTTTTGGAGTGTGTATGCCAAACACATGCGCATATTTCAAAAACTTTTTCTATGCAAAATCTTGACAAATCTAAAGATGTTACACTTACATTTTTGTGACACCATATCCCCACACCACCACCTTTGTGTACCGATCGGCAATAATCGATACACTCTTAAAATTTGGAAAATTTACGTTTTCAATTGAGAGATTACGCCATGTTTCTGTGAAACAGACAAATTTAATATTGGATTTATTTCCTAAATAATCAGATGACAAAAAGTTTACTTTTTCATCTGTTAATGACCGACAGTTCATTAATAAAAAATCGTAATTTTCTACTATGTCTAATCTTCCGCTGCTTTCACTTGGCGTTTTGGAAAAAAAACGATCTTCGCTACTTTCTTTCTCTTATTTGTATTATGGTCACTTGGGGTAACAATATCTTCTTCTTCTGTATCACCATCGTCCTTACAATCTGAATACAATTAAAAATTGTTTGGATCTAATTCTTCTCATAACTTCATTTATAATTTCGTATCTCTACTTGTTTCGATCTTTTGGTTTTTTCGGTGCAGACTATTGCCTGTACGAAGGAAAGACGAAGGAATATAAATAAAAATTATTTTTAAAAAAGTAAACAATTATGAGTAGGGGACACTTTCTTGAGAAGAAATCCTCGTTTGACACACATCCCTCAAGCAACTACCTTTGCACGAGTCATGGATTTTAATAAAAACAATTTTTTGACAAATTGGCAATAGTATTGGGGAAGACATAGCTTTGAACCACAAAATACGTACAATATTGATGAAACTGGGGTCTCCATGGTTCAAAAGCCAATCAAAGTTATAGCGAAAAAGGGAACCAAGCAAGTAGGATCAGTTACATCACAAGAGCGAGGTACACTTGTGATTCTGTGTGTGGCTGTAAACGCAGTTGGTAACGTTATTTCACCAATGATTATATTTTCTAGCTTGCACTTTATTAGAAATGGTCATGTTGGATGCATATGAGCAGCAAAATAAGTCCGGATGGATGCAAGAGAATGAGTTTCTTGACTTCATGAAACACCTTGTCAAGCACGCTAAGTCGAGCGAGACTAATAGAGTATTAATTTTATTGAACAATCGCTTATCGCATATAAACCAAACAAAACCACTTACATTTGAAACTGCCAATTTAAGAAAAAGGCCAACCAGAACTATTGAGTGCCAGACACGCACTGTTCCTTCGCTGCAACCTGGGTCATCCACCTCCAGAGACACCACTGTTTCACCACAATCACGACTCGACCGACAACATTCATCACGCTAGAAATCATTACCTAAAGGAGATCACTCTCAACTAAGGAAAGAGGGAAGAATGAAAAATATTGACCAACAAGCCTGGGAAGACTTACATTTGATAGATTACTGACCAGTAGGCCATGAATATTTTTCCGATAAACTAACAACAGAAAATTTTAAAATAACTTGGAAATTTAAAAAAACCGTGAAAATAAGCACTGGAAAGGAAAAAACAACGATAATTTTAAACAAAAGAAAACATATCTAATTAATCTGGACCGGGAAGAAATAGAACAGTGGAATATTTTAATAATCTAAGTGCAATAATGGAAGAAATGGAAAACTAGACAAACAATTAGACCATGGAATAAGCAGGAATAATATTCAATATGATTAAGACAACCTTTCTAGGAAAAAGAAGTGCCCAAAAACAAAAAAACAGAAGTTGTTAAAAAAAGTCGTTAGGCCATCAATTACATATAGCAGTGGAATTATTGCAATGTAAATGAGGTTCCTTAGAAAAATAGAAAATAAAACCAAGAATGGCTAAATAAAGAGATGAAACATTTTGACAAAACCTGAAAATTGAATCAATCAACGAAAAAAAATATAGAAGGGCAGCTCAGATAGTTTGGGCAAGTGTCGGACGACAGTATACCAAAAAAGTGTCAAAACGCGATTGCCAGGGAAAAATAAAAAGGGAAGACCAAGAAGAAAGAAAAGAAAAGGAATTACATGGGAGGGAATACCAAACCTAACAAATGATAGGGCGCAATTGAAGAGAAGTGCAAGATTCAACTCCAACAGCCTTACACCTTAAGATAGAAAAGCCTAGGACTAAGTAAGGCAGTTGAGATATTCGTTGACAGGGGCCTAAGTGCGAAAATTAACAACTTCTTCATTACAAAATAATTTTTTTCAAAGAGTGTCATTAACGATCCAGAATTCAGTATACAAATTGCATATCAGTGAAAAGATTATAAAATACTTAGTCGACTTATGCACAGAAATACAGAATGTTCCATTTATAAAAAAAGAGTTATTTAACTTTTTTGTTTTTAGCTCACCCTATATATTATAAAATTTTTTTTTTTTAGTTTATCGCAAAATATTCATGGCCTACTGATCAGTGATCTATCAAATCTGAGCCTTTTTTTTGAAACAAGTCGTTGAATAACGTCGAAACGAAAAAGATAGATCCATGTTCTTGTATACAAAGTTTCATTTTTTTTTTTTTGTATGCTAAAACTAATTATATAAAAATATACAGAATGTTCTATTTAAAAAAACATAACTTTGGTTTACCATCCTGTACAGAAGCACTCTTTATATAATCAAAATATTTTTGGAATGTGCAGCATAAGTGTGTTTACTTAATGCTGAAAACCGCATGTCGATGTCTTCAATAACAAAAAAATTACACATCATTGGGTCACCCTATATTCTTATACTATTATTTTTTGTGTATTGAGTCATGGTCTATTGCAATTTCTTCATATTCTTCCAGATGTTTCGTATGCTGTTGCGGCAAATATATGCAGTGGTGTGGTCCTAACACTCGACTAAAGAGGATTGTCTCAGCAGCAACAGAAACGTCTGGGAGAAGAACAAATTCTAATTGACCACGGCTCAATTACCGGAAAAATCGGAATTTAAATATGGACACCGTCCGTAAAAGCCTACATTATTCTACACTAATATAAGTATTTCTTAACTAACATGAAATAATAAATAATTTATAAAAAATTAAAATTAAATTCTATTATCAACAATGATGTTGGCATTTTTCTATTTACTATTATTTATTAAATTTTTAATAGTCAATTATAATCACTCTTTTATGCTGTACTAAACAAGTACTCAACATTGTAGACAATCTTTCTACAATTTTAATAAAGTAACATTCTTGATGCTAAAAATACTCAAATATCTATGTTTTTACAGTAAAAACTTCTAGTATTTTTTTTGTCTTGATAAAAACTGGCCTTGTCCGTCAAAATATTGACGCGGTGTTTCACCGACCAATTATAAGATGAGCTTGGGAAAACATTACGTCGAAAATTAAAAGGTCAGTTTGATAACAGGTGATTTACAATAAACTTAGGTGAAAAAACCAAAGAAGTGAATACGAAAGGGTGATGTATTAGTAATAACTTTTACATTCTATAAAACTTGAAGTAATTTTAAATATAGTTTCTTGACCGATGCAGTATTAATGATAAGTACCTTAAATTATGAATAATGGATGATATTTTACATTAGTAGTTAATGAAAGTATCGACAAGCTTTGTGAATTTAATAAATAATTCCCTTTCACTATCAGACCTGAAATGTTACACGTATTTTACAAGAAGTGTACCTACATCATACAACAAAGACTGGAAAACACAAGAGGATATTATTTGACACGTACTCTAAAGTTCTAAGCATGTAAATATTACAAACAATCATATCGTAACTTGAAACAAATTTCTCGCGAAAGAAAGAATTTGAGACGTTTTATTACAATTTTAATAAATCCATTAAGTTGTAACGCAAAAGTCGTAAATTTATTTTAAACAATTTGAAACATAAAACATAGTATTAGTATAAAATATATTATCGTCGTGGTAAAAATGTTATTCCACGTTGTCCTGGTTTCAGGATGTGGCTACTTCTAGATTTGAGATTTTTCCACTTTAGTAGCAGGGGTGTTATGACACTTGTGGGATACTCCAATAATAACCTAGGGGTGTTTATAGCTCTCTATTTTTACCCATTCTATCAGTTCATTCTTTACTTCATACATATTTTACATTTTTCCTTTGTTTTTATAGTTTTTTGACGTCTTTTTCAAACATATATTCCACTAATTTATTACAATAATTATAATAATTGAGTGAGATCATCTTTTCTAAGTATACAAAGTAATTTTACATTAATTAGGGGTGAGCTTTTTGAATTTATGGTTATAAGGAATTACGGTGTTTGCGAGTTTAAACGACCAATAAGGCTGCTTTATAAGATAAGATTGTAGGTGTAATAAATATAGTTAACATTAAATTGAAAGCTTCTTAAGCTAATTATGCTTTGCGTGCTGTTTTCAAATTTCTGTTTGTTGTTAATGCCAAAAAAACGCGTTCTTTGAAATAAAATTAGTGGTTTTAAGATTTCCAAAATCAATTTGTTTTTATTTAAAAAAAGAAGAAAACGTATCAAAATATGTAGATAAACGAAAAGGATAAATTTTTTGTCGCATCAAATATTCAGCATGGTTTTTAATAACGGGAACGTCTGTATAAATCATTTGGACGATGGCGGAGAATAATAATAAACGAAATATTTTGATGAGAAGTTATAAATTTTAGGAAAATTCTAATTTCAAAGAGCAACTTCAATTACTTTTTGATAAATAATAAATGCTTGACAATTCAAAATGTGACATTTCCTTTTCACTTCGGAAAATTGCATGACTTTCATATTTAATCTATGTACATGTTGTGAACTTTGTGAAACTTTGCCAAAAACAAATAGAAAATTGCGGAAATTATTTTTAATTTTATGAGAGTTTCTCGTATAAAGTTTCTTGCTTTAAGAAAATAATAACCAAAGTTTTTTTAAAAGAATTAATTAAGTTTGCGATAAACTAGATTTTAATTTAAGTTTAACGTAATTGCTATTAGTTTTCTGTTTTATTAAAATAAAAATGATTTTGGTAGATTCAAATAAAGAAAAAATTTAATCTTGAAATCTAAAATAAAATTTTCTGGTTTTGTTAAAATAAATAGTAAATATAAGTTTAGCTCTACTTTTAATTTATGTGCCGAAAACTTCTAAGGAAAAATCCATTTTTTAATTAGTTAAGTTATTCATAAAAAAACCAACAACAAACAAAATTTTGTTACAAGTTCTAGGTTTCAGATAATATGAAAGAAATTTTTAGGAAACCATAATTTTTAACAAATGCTTAGTTGCAGATTGCCCACTTCTTGATACCCTTTAACAATACACCAGCTGCAACTAATCGTGGTGACATTGTTTGCATGTGAAGTGCCCACACTTTTTCTCTAATGTAAAAATTCATTCTAGAGCTTTACGAGGTGCTTTTATAACCTTGTTTGAATTTTTTAACCGTAATGACGTAAGTCTAAGCTATCGTTAAAAAATCATTAACTTTTCTGTTTTTGTTTCTAGTTTTTCACGTTTTTTAATAGTTAAAAAAATACATTTCATGTAAAATTAGGTTTTTACATTCGCAGCTAAATAAAATACTGTTGTTGTTGTTTTCTCCTTCTTTGCAACATTTCCAGAAAACTTCAAATCCATCTAATAAATTCACATGAGCACGAATCGTATATTTTACAGAGTTGGGCATGGATAGAAGGGGAGAAGTAGAGAAAAGACCGGAACAACCGGGCTCTAGGGTTAAACACCCGGAACAATCTCTTTTAGTTTTGCGGTTTTCTGGGGGATAAACGCGGGTCACTAGCATTTTATAGTTTGCACATTAAATGCAATAAGCTTTTACCTTCTACTTTCTAATCTACGAAGATCACAAACTTTCGCAATTTATTTTTACGCTAATGGTAACAAAATACTTGCAAGATACAAGTATTGTAGCAACATATGGCTCAGACACGTAACGGTGAACTTTACAATTTATAGGTCCCAGTTTGAGGTTATTTTAAAAAGTTTGCTTTTCTGATTTACATACATAGTAACGTAGTTTATAGAGGATCTAAGCGTCTGGGCGTCCATTGTTTGAAATATGTCACACCCTGATTGTTGTATATCTAGGTTAGATGCTTTTCGAAAACAAACAGACTTTGCTCTTTAACACTAGAACGTGGCTTATCGGAACGAGCAACTTTGTTTATTATATCATTGTTCTCACGTGGCTTCTAAACGCAATCTTATAGAGATACTTTTGTACATCTGCTACTCCATTTACTTCACTATGATTATTTAGTAATTCAATTAATTATGAGTAATTAATTTGGTATTTATTAATATTGCCCCTCTTAAACTACATAGGAGTGTAAACGAAACACCAGTTTATGGATGGAATTCTAATAGTATATTATATATACTGTTTTTTTCTATTTTGCCTTTATTTTAAACAAATATTTCATAGTTTTATCGAAATTTTCAAAATATAGAGATTTTATATATTTGCATTTTTAGTTGGTAACAATGTTCGTAAAAATTGAATTTTTGACGGTTCAAAATTTAAAGTTTTAAAACATATATGCATTTACTTGCTTCTTCAAGTTAATTCAGAAACATTTTTTCCTTTAATTCCATTCTGTTTCTTTTGCTTATAATGAGTAACGAAGCATTTCAAGTACTCCACCTGAATTGCGAGCTTTGGCAGAAGAGTCACATTATGCACTTTTGCCCCAAAAGTCGCGATTAATTTACGAAAAGGGTTTCAATTTTTTTCCAAATGGCTAAAAGAGAATAATGTATTGATAGTATCTGAAAACATTATGTTGGCTTACTTCAGTTTGCTTACAAAAAAATACAAGGCTTCGTCATCATGGTCGAAGTATTCCATGTTGCGAACTTTTATAAATGTATACAACAATATCAACATTGCCAATTTCTGTAAATTTTTTAAAAAACTGCTCAAAAGGCTATGAACGAAAGAAGTCCCAAATCTTAGATATTGACAATATTAACAATTTTATCGAACTTGCTGATGACAATATGTACCTGGCAATCAAGGTATAGCTATAGAATTTTACATTTTAAATATAATTTTCCTTATCTTCATAAGCTTTTTTCCATTTTATACCTTCCAGTTCTTCTAGGTGGTACTCATTGTTGGATACAATGGTGCTTTGAGAAGAGATGAAATTACCAAAATGACAACGAAAGATGTCGTTTTGAAAGACGATGTTATTCTGATTAACATTCTAAAACCAAAAATAATATTGCTCGACAGTTTGCAATTACCAATCCATTATGGATTAGTTTAATAAAAAAATTATGTAAATGTGCGTCCAAATACAAAAATGATAGGTTCTTCATGACATATAGAAATGGTTATTGCATAAATTCCCCCGATAGGTATAAATAAAATCGGTCAAATGCCTAAAATTATTGCAAGTTTCCATGACTTTTTCTAAAATTTTGGAAAGTGTTGGTAGTACTGATATGCACTTTCACTGACTGTAGTCTATCGGTATGACCTTGGCAATTTTCCATGAATCGGGAAAACAACAATGGATAATACAATCATTAATTAAGATGAGTGATGGGACTTATAATATAGGGACAGCACATTAAAATCAAAGATATATTTAAACTATCAAAACCAGTAGCATTACTTTTTATATTCTGCCCAATACGCACAATTTGAGATTCGGATACCAATAAAAATTGAAATTTACTTAAAGTTAATTTATTATTTAGGTAAAAATTAAGTGTTTCTTGATGTGTAGGAAGATTTAATTTACCAATATCCCCAAAGTATTTATTAATATTATTGACATTATTTAAATAGTCAGGAAACTTTTTGAATTTACTTTGTTATTTACAATGTCAAAATTTTTTAGTTCTTTCCATTTTTGTTTTTGAGTACAATTTTGAAATTTGTAATTGAAGTATGGCCTTTTTTCTGCGCGAATGGCTGTAGTAGTGTAGTTACGCAATTGTTTATAATAATCCCAGTGATGGTTGTTTTATGTTTCACGGTACCTATTCAATGCACGGTTGCGTATTTTTATCATGTACCTAATATTTTCGGTAATCCAAGGCGTATAAGGTTTTTTTTTACAAGAAACTTTTCTAAGAGGAGCATGCATGTTGAAAAGTGATAGTATATTAGATGTTAGAAACAGTGTTTTTTCATTAACACCCTCCATACCATACATAATGTTCCACGGAATATTTTCGAGATCGAATTGAAAGAGATGCATATTTATTTTATCCAATGGTCGATAACTAATACTGTAAGTTTCTCTATTACTTGGTTTTAAAAACTGAAGGTTACAATATACTAAAAAGTGATCTGATATATTAATATTTTTGGTACCCGTTTCAACAACATTATTGCCATTATAAAAGATTAAATCTATTAAAGTATTTGCAATTGTTGTAACTCGCGTTGGCTCAGCCGCCAACTGTTCCATATTGAAAGTTTCAGTAATACCTATAAGGGTCTTAGTTAGTTTGTTACTTATATTATAAATGTTGATATTTAAATCACCCATGAGTAGAATGTTATTGACAGTAGTATACAAATCTGTAAGAGTGTCCTCCAAATAAGAAAAGAAAGATTTTGAATTTGTGTTTGGGGGTCTATAGATATTCCCAAGCATTAGTACATTGTCTAAAAAGTTTAATTTTTATCCAGATGTGTTTTATAAATCCCGTGACTCTTTAAGAATAATACTAAATTCTACGTTGTTTTTTATATAAACGGCAACGCCGCCTGCTTGTGAAGCTCTATTCTCTCTTATAATACGATAGTTTTCAATTTCAATAACTGTATTGTCAACGCCGTTATGAAGCCAAGATTCCGAAACCACCACAACATCATATTCATATGTTAAAACATGATTCTTAAATGTAATAAAATCTGTAAGAAGAGAACGTGCATTTATATGAGAACAGAACAACATGAATTAAAAATAGTATAGAAAAGTGGAAAAAATAGAGAAAAAAAAGTTTTGTTATAAGTACAAAGTACTAAAAGTTCAGATTCTGTACAGTTTAAGTATTCCGCTAATTTAAATAAAAAGAAACGCCGAAAATTAAGACTATTTTCGTATATGGCGTAATAATGACGTGCTATATTATTATTATGCCAAAGAGATAAGCACAAAATTTATTTGATAAGAATTGTAACAAAATACTAGGTTTACTATTAAGTAGGTTCATTATCTTGTTATCAAATACAAAGTTTAAATAGAAAATAATATAAATAAGACTCATTTTGACTAAAGCTTGCTATATAAATTTATTTTGAAATGGGTTGTTGCAAAACCTTGGATAATATCCATTTCAACATGACGAAGTAATTGATTCAAAAAGTCATGCTGAATCCGACGTCGAGGAAGTTCTTTTGAAGAGGCGGGGAAAACTATGAACAATAGTTAATAATATTGAAACAAAAACATCTTCCGGGATTGGACCGTAACGAAAAGGTAACCGTAGTTGGCAACGTTTCGCAACATATCGTAAGGGACTTGATAAGGGCGACAAACTTGAAACAAACAAAAGCAAGTTTAAGGTCAACAACTAAAAGTCAGATAATCAACTTGTCGATCAAGCCAGATTTGTTTAAATAATGACTCCGGCCGTGGAAGTCTTAATTCTTAAAATAGTTAATAATTGCATAATTGGATTTTTTAATATAAAGTATACTTTTTCATGAAGGTCACTTGTGCAAAAATATAAATTACTGAGGGCTGTTTGTCACACCAAAAATTCGTGAATTCTCACAATAGCAAAGAGTTGCAAATAAAATCATAATTACTTATCTGATATACAATAGTATATTATACACCAAGGTTGTGAAGTCTGTCATTATTGCCTTAGCACCAGTTTATTTCGCTCGGGGCTACCGGCCTCGCGAAATAAATTGGTGCTAAGGCAATAATGGACTTCACAACCATGGTGTATATACTATTTTTTCTACTACTAGCCAAATTTAAGAGAAAAATAAAAATAAACATTTTTTCTTGTAAAAATCAAGTAGCACAGGAATGCAAATAAATCCAAAAAGCATTAAAAGCTACATACGTTGATAAACCAACTGCAACTGATTCACTAAACACTTGTGTGATATATTTCACCCTTCATTTTCTGAAAATTATTCGGAGTGATATGTAAATTAGTTGATTTAGGAGCCAATCGAAGCGGTTTAGATTTGTCTGACATGTAGAAATTTTAATGTCTTTCGAAGATGCTTTTTGTTATTAAAGATTATATCGTATTTAATCAAGTTATTTTGCAACGACTTCAATAAATAGGAGATATCGTAGAAATAATAGATTTTCTTATCGTTTATGAGAAGGTTTGGTTTTTCAGGTGATACATATATTCTTTTAATTAAGCTTAGAAAATTTTACTACTGCCCTAACATTCGCACCGCATTGTAATTGTAGCTTTTCTATGCAGTCTAATACTATCGACTTCAATTTGTCACCTTTACATATCGTATTTGTAAAGATGTAGCACAAGGGTTGTTTAAATTTTTTATATATAACTCTAACCATGATCACGTAGCAGTTAGAGCTGGCAAAAAATTTAAAACCTACTTTAAAATTAACATTTTGGGACTCGTAAAATATAATTTTAGTGAAAATTGTTTGTATTCTTCTATTTATCTCCTGCTTCTTAGTGGTTTATTTTTAAGTCCATTTCGGCTGCCACAATTTGTGCTCTGCTTTCGGGAAGTAATCGTTGGGAGATGTTAACTTCAATTGAAGTGCTTCTTTTCACGTTGCAATTTAAGAATGTTCCTCCGTAATTTTCTTTACCTAAGAGTATTTAAGCTGCAAGCTTGAGTAGTTTTGGTATAGCTAGAGATGTTAACGGGCATTTATTGCTTCGCCAATATACCTTGCATCATTTGAATATTGGGTTTCAGAAATTGACACTTGTAATTCATTTAGGAATGGCAAGTGTTCACCACATACTCGTTAAGTTTTTAGAGTCGAGATTTTTATGCAACAGATCGGACCTTCCAGATTCTGTTAACCATTCAAAATACCTACAACAAAATGTTTGTAATTTACTTAAAATTCTTGATGTAACTTAACTCGCCTAGTTAAATCTCCTTTGGGAAACCTGAAAAACTGATTCTACCATCATATTTAATAAATAAATAAATTCAGGTTATGTATTTGCGGTTATGCGATGGGGGCGCCAATTTTAAACTAATAGCATTTTTTTATTCAAATAATTTTATCGTGTTCGACAACTGGCTAGTGTCATCTGAAATAATAAAAAATATATACAAGGCGAATGACACCACCCGTATCAGTAATATTTTTTTAAAAGGGTTAGTCGTAGAGAATTACGTCAAAACAATTTGCCACAAAAGTCGTAGTAAAGAATCTAACGGGGATATTATTATTTTCAGGAAAAGTCTGGATCCCGAGGAAATTATTCCAAAAAATTACAACTTGTTTGGGTCATAAAATGATACTTTTTCTCAAATATGTTAAAAAAAATTTTTTTTACGTGAAACAAATAAAAACGTAAAACCTGTTTTTTAATATATCTCTAAAATTTTGAGGTAATGTGCAAAATATATATATTAAAAAAATTGTAAATCTTTTTAATACCTACAACATTGCCATACAACATTTCCCGAACCGAGCGATACTCTTGCCGGAAGTAACGAAAAACCACTATTACCCCCTAAAAACTCTCCCCCAACCCCCTTACGCCCCCTGTAAAAATTTGTACTTTGGATACATCATTTGTCTTATTAGTTTTTAGTGATTCCACTTAGTGGCGGCCTGTTATTAATGTTTCACCTACATTATGCTATCTTCACTCTTCTACTAAGTCTACCGTCGATTTCATCAGAGTTGTTTGGGTCTATATCATAACGTCGCCCCTTCAAAACACCGCCTGCTTACATCGGTCACAATTACTTGATCATAATGCCGCTTGTAGCTATATCGCCCACATTTCATCGATGATCATAACGCCGCCTGTGATCATATCGCCCACATTTATTAATAATCATAAAATCGCCGATGTGGATATTGCTACCTGTATTTAGAAAATTTGGCAACATCGCTCTTTACCTATAGCTTGTTTATAACGCTCACATTGTATGTTCATAACGCCGCCTGTCATGTCATTGCTCAATTTCTAATTGTGTCTACATTTTTTGAACAGGAAAAATTTAATAACTGTAACCTACCAACCAACACAATTACTTGATCATAATGCCGCTTGTAGTCATATCGCCCACATTTTATCGATGATGATAACGCCACCTATAATCATATCGCCCACATTTATTTGTAATCATAACGCCGCCTATGTGGATATCGCTGCCTGTATTTAGAGGAGTTTGGCAACATCGCTCTTTACCTACAACTTGGTTTGTTCATAACGCCCACATTGCATGTTCATAACGCCGCTAGTAATGTCATTGTTCAATTTCTGATTGTGTCTACATTTTTTGAAGAGGAAAAATGTAATAACTGTAACCCACCAACCAACACCGTTTACCTCCGATCATATGAAAACATACAATTTTTTTAAAAGGAGAATTATAATAATTGTAACCTACCAAACAACACCGCTTACCCCCGCTCACATAAGGACATGTACATTTTTTAAAAGAAAAAATTGAATTACTGGAATCTACGAACCAATACCATTTACCCCGATTACATGAAAACATGTAATTTTTTTAAAGAAGGAGAATTGAAATAACTGTAACCTACCAACGAACACCGTTTACCCCCACTCACATAAGGACATGTAAATTTTTTAAAAAGAAAAAGTTGAATAACTGGAATCTACGAACCAATACCATTTACCCCCGATTACATGAAAACGTGTAATTTTTTAAAGAGGAGATTTGAAATAACTGTAACCTACCAACCAATACCGTTTACCCCCGCTCACATGAGGACATGTCAATTTTTTAAAGAGGAAATGTTACAATAACGTTTTAATAATTATTGAAAGCGATGTCATCAGGCAGGGTTATGAACAAATCTTGAGCAATAAATTGCAGAGTAGGTTTTGTATCCAGGCGGCGTTATGAACAAACCAAGTTATGAGTGAAGAGCAAGGTTGCCAAACTGCTCTAAATGCATGCGGCTATATGAACACAGGCGACCTTATGATTACAAATAAATGTGGGCGATATGATCATAGGAGGCGTTACGATCATCGATGAAATGTGAGCGATTTGATTACAGGCAACGTTGTGATCGGGTCCCAGTTTCGTAGTTGAATCAGAGTTTGTGTTTTGAAGTTACTGTGATTTCCGTGACAATGACCAAGTGTGTATACGTCAGTTCCACAAATAACAAAAAAAACTAAGTTAAATTGACGATAGAACCATCTGCATGTGGGGTAACATTTTATTTACATGTGTCCCGTATCTTCCCAAATTTTTTAATCAACAATAATAGTTTAATTTATTTCTCTTTTGTAGTAGTTTCTAAGAACGGAAATCATTAATATAATCGACCACATTGATTATTTTGTTTTAAATTAAAACTAACTGTTTAATAGTGTTCGACAAATAAACAAGAGTAACAAGAGTTTGATTTTTCATCAGCTTCTATCGGTACGAAATCAACTTACGATACAAGATGCAATTTACGGTACAAAGCAAATATTTAGATATTTTCAAAGTTTTCAATCAAGAATAACATGTTCTCTTCAACAACAAATGAATGAAAATTGTTAAAGTAAAATCTCGCCAGTTTTGATATCACTATGCAGAAATATCAACGATTCTAATAGCGTAACATACGACGCAACAAAGTTTGTGCAAAAATAATTTATATATTTACAAGGGGATTACAATACTCAAAAACATCGTTCTCAAAAGAACAAATTCAATTAGGCTTGGTTTCTAATTTATTGAAAATAAGGGAAAACTGATCCTGTGAACAAAATAGTATATTCTATAACGATGTTAGAATGAAAAGGTACCAAGCGCGAGCA
This sequence comes from Abscondita cerata, assembly GCA_030710515.1. Lineage (NCBI taxonomy): Eukaryota > Metazoa > Arthropoda > Insecta > Coleoptera > Lampyridae > Abscondita > Abscondita cerata. Next base: position 286,760 of record JALBCR010000157.1, on the reverse strand, counting down.
TGAGGTATCTCAAGCATCGCGTATTTTCATTCTTACCGAGGAACAGACTATTCTAACCACTTAGTCAAAACAAGCATTCAATTTAGTTAATATAGGCGACAAAATTTAATCCGTCTTTCATGGAACAAACAACGAGTTTATTAATTCAGTAATACAAACCGGGTTTGATTTTACGAAAACCATGATAAAACTATCGACTATACACTTCTTGAAAGCTTAATTATAAGAAACGGGAGATAAAAAGATTCACGACACTACAATTGATTTAAAATAATATCAACTGACAACACAAACAAAGATTACCGCCGACTTGGTACGTGTTTTTTTACGTGTTTTTTCAATGCTACCGAAATTATAGTACATTCCACTCCAAACGAGCAAGTCAACAAAGCCAAAATCATTTACGCGTAAAACAAACAATTTTCACCTAAACCGAGGTGACAGTGTATTTGATTTAAAATAAAGGACTTAATAAAAAAATTAAGTTGTCGAAGTTTGAGTTCCTTTTTTTAGCACCCTGTACAATTAGAAACACATATGTTTTATCAACACATACGCTCCATCTCTCTTGTGAGAAACAAATTAGTTATTGCATCCTGTATACATTGGAAATAGAAACAATTTGTTTGAATTTTGACAACTTACTATCAATGCTATCAATTGATTATTTTTTGAAAATAAAATAAACAAAGAAAGAAAATGATTACACTATTTTTAATTCCAAAACAAATAACGCACTACAAAACATTCATTACGGTATAAAATTATGAATAATTATTTTATCAATATAGACTACACAGAATCAACAACAACAAAATTTTCTTTCTATATTCTTTATTAAAAATAATGAATTTTAGTCAAAATAACCGAGGCCACTCGGAACCCTTTCTGTTGTAAACCAATGCAACTAAACGTCATACATTAAATTTGAAATTAAATAAATTAATTTTAATTAAATTCCAATTCTAATTTTTTCATCTATTGTTTAAATATTTCTTAAAATTTTAATACTCCATAAGAAATTGAATGAAGTACTTTCCTCTTTCTGATTTAGCTGCTTGAGAAATGTCGCTTTTTAATACATTTTTTTAAAGTTAGTTAATGTAGAATATCGAATTTTACACTAATTGTTACGGATGTATTTCGTTTAATTCAATATTATGTATGGGTAAATTATCACATTCATTAGAGTATCAAACACTTATTTAATTAGGTACATAAGTAACATAAATTAAAATGATAGCATATAACGCTACTTTTGTGAATCATAAACACACTCTAGAAAATTAACTGTTTGACTTTAGCATAGAAAGCTCTTGATAGGTACTTTGATGAATAATAAATTTGATCGGGTCACATACGATTAATATTTAATTTTTGACCGTATTTTTTTAATAGTTAATATTTAAATAGCGGAAATATTTATTTTCAGCGACAAATATCTAACTCTTTTTATTAAATAATTTTATACATTAAACGCATTCGCCTTTTATTTATTTTTATTTACAGTACATTAAATATTAGATATACATTTTTGTTAGTACTTAGTTATTGATTAAATTGAAATGAAAGTTATCAGTTTATCTTGTTCACATTGCGACATTTATTTTTCAGAAGAAATAAATTAAACCAATACAGCTATTATTTCTCGGAAGACAAGTTTATAGGAAGTACTTGGAACAAAATACAATCTAAGTGTTACTGAAGGCAATAATATCTTCATGATGACGTTTTTTTAGTAATAAATAAAGCAGGGCCAAGAAAGATAAGAACTCGGAACTATGCATAACTTATGCCATGTGTGGACAGAAAACTACCTATAAATTTTTCAGTCTTCAAAGAAGCAAATGGATAAGCAAATTATTTTATTTTACAAATATTGTTTTCTGGGCAATTTACTGTGGGTCCCAGAAAATCTGAAGCATTATGTTTAAGATGGGGAATTTGAATAGTCGGTTTATATGTTCCCAAAGTATTTTTAGAACATTTTCACTAACAGAACACTTAACAATGTCTACTAGAATAGTATATTAAAGAACTAGTTTTAGAAGACGCATTTTTATAAGACGAGTTGCTAAAATGCCTTCTGAAACAAATTCTTTATACTATTTTTATTTTGGGCTTTTCAGATTGATTTTAAAATAAAATTTTGCGAGTTTTTAAATTTAAAGAATTTTGAAGTATAATTGATAGGGTGGCAATATTTTTAATAAATTTATTTTAAATGTTAGTTTAACTTTAATTAGAACATTTATCATACGTTTAATTTAAAAAAATGCGTGGAAATAAAAATAAGTAGATAAATAAATCTACTGAACATTAATTACGGTTTAAGTTAAAGCACGCCGAACGTAACAACAGCTTTGACGTTTAATATCAAATCAGTGTTACCACCGTTTCGAATAAAAATTGTTCTATTTTTTATAAATTTTCTATAAAAGAACTCATTTGGGTGCTTTATAGCTTTGTTAACGCCCAAAATAGAAAAAATGTTTGGCGTAATAATTTATAAAATTGAACCAAACATATTTTAAAATTATTTCAAAAAAAAAAATTAATAATTTTTAAATGCACGTGGGTATAAATTCCACCCCTTCTTCTGTTTTTGAATTGTACTTATTATGTTTTATTTTAAAAAAGAACAGCATTTAATTTCTACCAGTAAAAAGGCATAGTCATTAATTACGGTATCAAATACGATACACGCTGAAATTACGTAAGTCCCTTTTGCGCAAGCGTAATGCCTGCGTAGTGACGTATGCGCATGCGCAGAAGGAACTTGCGTGATTTAAGCGTTTAGCGTACCTGCTTTACTATATCCAGGAACTCTCTATTATTAAACTTATTGAAATATTATTAAATATTTTTGAAATATGTTTGGTTAAAATTTAGGAATTATTACGGAAGACGTTTTCTAGTACACATTGTTAAGTGTATAAATAAGATAAATAAGACATATAAATCGGACTTTTCATATTTTCCATATTAAATAGAATGCTTCAGATTTCCGAGACCCACGGTACCTATACTTAATAAAGTATATGTCTGTGTTTTTGTAACATATAATTATTATTATTTGTATGAATGTAAGCTTTCGCGGCTGTTGTCACTAAGATTATTATCTTCCGGGTTGAGTCGTGTTCGTCCTTCCTTCCTACGTTCTCTGTTTGACGTTTCGCTAACCATGCTGTTAGCTTCTTTAGAAGTTACTGTAAAGACTGATGTTGTTGTCTTCTGTTCCTCGTTATATACCTATGTTCCGATACGGTTGGTTGATGTCGATCAGTGACGGGTGGTTGGTTTTCGATGGTTGGTTGATCTTCTGTTTGGTGTTGACTAATTTTGTGGTGACATTTGTTTTCTTTGTTTTTGTGAAGAGTTAGTTTCCACGTGTTGCTTAATCGGTAACCATCTTCTCGATTGAAGTTATTTTTATTTTCATAATTTCTAGGGATTCTCTGATTATCCTTGGATAGTAGTTGTTAGTCCTTGTTAGAACTTTAGCTTCCTCGAAGTTGATGATGTGTTTTCCTTTTTCGTGTAGATGTTCTGCGATTGCTGATTTATTTACCGCTCTGGACTTGGCGTCTCGGTGATGTTCTTTTTAATCTACATTTTATGTTGCGTCCGGTTTGACCAATGTAGACCTTTCCACATAAACAGTCAATTTGGTAGACCCCTTTTGTTGAGAGTTTCGGCAGGTTATCTTTATTAGAAGGTAGTAGTTGCTGGATTTTTCTAACAGTTCCAAACCTGACACCGATATTCTTCTTCTCCAATGATTTTCTTAATTTGTCAGTTACTCCAGCAATGTTGCTTCTCTTTTTCGGATTTCCTGCGACAGGCGGCTCTTACTTCTTTTCTGGTATAACCGTTCTTCATTAGGGCTTGTTGGACGTGTCGAAGTTCTTCTGCCTTGTGAACCTCGTCAGGAATCTTGTTAGATCTATGCAACAAAGTTTTGATTAGAAACCGCTTCTGCTGTGGATGATGGTGTGATGTGGCATGGAGGTATCGGTCAGTGTGTGTCTTTTACGATATACACTATGAGCCAACTTGTTGTTATCCCCTCGTTTCACTAGAACATCCAGGAAGGGAAGCTCCTTATTCTCTTCTGTCTCCATGGTAAACTTGATCTTTTCGTACTGAGTCTTGAGGTGGTTAAGAAATATAGTAAGTGCTTCTTTCTTATGAGGCCATATGACAAAGGTATCCTCCACGTATCTGAACCAGCATTTCGGTTTCTTTTTGCTGGATTGAATGGCTTCTTGCTCGAATGCTTCCATAAAGATATTCGCAATAACCGGTGATAATGGTGATCCCATGGCTGCACCTGATTTTTGTTCGTAGAAATCTCCGTTCCATAGAAAGTAAGTTGTATTTAGACAGATTCTTGCTAGCTCTGGTATGTCTTCTCTTAACCCACGGGTTGAGCACAGTTGTTTTATGATGTTATGTGTATTGTCGACTGGTACGTTAGTGAATAGCGATTCTACATCAAAACTAACTAGTATATCGTCATTGGTTACTTCCAGAGTCATCAGTAACTCGACAAAGTGTTCGGAGTTCTTCACAAAAGATTCAGTTCTTCCCACGTACGGTTGTAGAAACTTAGCCACGTAACGGGCCAGTTCATAAGTTAGAGATCCACATGTGCTAACAATTGGCCTTAGGGAGTTACCAAATTTGTGAATTTTTGGGAATCCGTATAGTCTAGGTGGTCTGGTCCCGGAAGGTAGCAGTTGACGATGTTCCTACGTGGAGCTTTGGAACGTTGTAAAATCCGGCAAGTCTCGTGGCGTATTTCCTCTGCTTCTTCAACTGGAAGCTTTTTGATGACACTTTCCACTTCTGCTATTATCTCTTCTGTGGGTATCTTGCTTGGAGCAATGGCGTAGTTTATCCCTTTTGACAGAATTAATATGCAGTCTTCGGTGAGTGGGTAGTCCGACAAGTTTACAACTGTTTTGTTTTTGTCCAATTTATAGCTAGTTTGCTGGTGCTTGGTACTTAATTTCACAAACTTCTTGATATGCCTGTTAGTGGTTGATTGTAGGTGGTATTCCCCATGTTGGTAGCTGATGCGATCTATGGTGTTCCATGTTTCTTAATCCAGTATGCTGCTCAGTTGTAGATGTAGCTGGTATAGTTCTGTTGACGTTATATGTAGTTGATGGTAAGTATAACGTACTCTTTCTCGAGTGAGTGCCTTCTCACTACGTTCGATGATTCTTCTGTACGATTTGTTTGCGATATGATGGCGAATTTTCACAAAAGTAGGCATCACCTCCTGGTCTAGGCATCGTCGTAGATATGCTAATGAGGATAGCAGTTGATTCTTCTTCTCCCGTAACTTAACCGGTTTCCTGGTTTTCTGGTAGATATCCTCCCTGTAGAGGCGTCTAATGTATGAATCTAAGCTTTCGCGGCTGTTGTCACTAAGATTATTATCTTCCGGGTTGAGCTGTGTTCGTCCTTACTTTCTACGTTCGCTGCTTGGCATTTCCCTAACCATGCTGTTAGCTTCTTCAGAAGTCACTCTAAAGACTGATGTTGTTGTCTTCTGCTCCTCGTTATATACCTATGTTCCGCTACGGTTGGTTGATGTCGATCAGTGACGGGTAATTTTGTGGTGACATTTGTTTTCTTTGTTTTTGTGAAGAGTTAGTTTCCACGTGTTGCTTAATCGGTAACCATCTTCTCGAATGAAGCAATGAATGGGAAACGAGCGTAGGTGGTGACCTGTTCCTTCTCTTTTTGATTTCCTGCAACAGGCGGCTCTTACTTCTTTTCTGGTATAGCCGTTCTTTATTAGGAACATAAGTATATAACGAGGAGCAGAAGGCAACAACATCAGTCTTTAGAGTAACTTCTGAAGAAGCTAACAGCATAGTTATCGAAACGTCAAGCAGAGAACGTAGGAAGGAAAGACGAACACGGCTCAACCCGGAAGATAATAATCTTATTACTATTATTGTTGTTAAAAAACACGACAAGAGCACACAATTAAATCTGTGCCTTTGTAAATGAAATGATTGAGATGAGATGAGATGAGGTTTTGTGTTGAGAATTAAATCTAAGGACCAAGCTTTTGTTGTTCAGCAAGAACGTTAAGAAATTCAAATTTGAAACTGTTGAAAAGCTGCACTATAGAGCAGCGTTGAGGATTGAATCTGAAAATACAGGTCTTTGTCGTTCAGAAAGGATTTTTTAAGAAGGAATTGATTTTTAATTGAAAAACACGTACTTTTATACCGGAAAAACGTCAGGATTTTTGCATGATTGCTTTCATGTAGACGGAAAATGTTTGCAAAATATTTTTAAATAACTTCTAAATTTATGTTAAATTTATTTTTTTTGTATTGATAACTTCTGTTTGGTATCTATAGTACCAATAAAACCAGTAACTTTTTTCAAGTTTAGACATGAAAACGTTTAGTTTCTAGTCGTGTAATGCAAAAACCGTTTTCATTATGTACCTTAGGAAGAATTGCATTAATGAGCGTTTGATATTGGGAATACCCGACACCGAACAGCTAACATTGGGTGTTTAAAAGCACTAAAACACTGCTCAGAACAGCATTTTACTACTAAATTATTAGTATAGGAAGACGTTTTTCTTTACGAAAATTCACTTTACATTATTTTTATAACAGAAATTCTCGCAGAACCATTCAAAATGACTAACGACATTTCTAGCAGATATAAATAAGTGCATATTTTACATTTCATCAACCCCTTGTGTTCACGACGTAGACTTCAGGTGAATATTTTATTATGAATAGAATACTTAATCATGTAAACTTAATCTACAAGGATATTATGAACTTAATTATTCTTCCAATTAAAATAATTTGTAGAAATCTGTAGTATATCGAATACCGTCCTGAATTCTTCAACATTACAAAATAAGCTAAGCGTGGCGACTTATAATTGCAAAATCACAAATGTTTTGCCCTATTCGAGGATCATGAGTCATTACTACAAACATCACTGGGAATAACTACAGAATTTCAACGCTTTATGTGGCTGTTCATAAACAAGTGATAGCAGTGTCGTTATCTTATGAACAGTTGCCAGGCTCATAAATTAATTATTTTAACATTAAATGTGTAGCTTTTAAAGTTTGCAAACGACACTCCCCAAAAAGATTGGACATTGAACTCAATAAAAATTCTTTGCTGGTAGATGTTGAAGTTGATAGTGTGACGTGGGCTAAAGTGTATACAGCCTTAATATTTTTGGGTACAGACTCTTCAATGTTTCCTTCTGCTGCACTTGATGAATGCTAGCCCCTATGCGTCTCGATAACCAAAAGTCGCCTTATTTATTGGCAATCAATGTGGCATTAGTGTTTTGAAAGCAGTCCCTAGTGTAGCTTTAAACTATAACAATTTAAAAATTTTGTGATATTCATTGGCACTTTCCCAAATATTAGTATTAGTGCCCACCGAGAAATAATGCCTTTTTCTACTTATACATATGAAAGTATACTTTTTGTTGTAGCATAAAGTAGTAAAAGTAACTTTACACTTTTAAATCGTTGCATCAAAATTGATGGAACTTTGTATTATCGACTAACTTATGTCATTTTTACTTATATTAACCTCTAACAGTAAAATGTCTTGACACGTTTACAAGCTAATTGCTTTGTTTAATTATTTTATTATTCTTTGTTGTTATTACTTTATTATTTGTAAAAAATATTTAGTATATTTGAGATGAATTTCGTTTCTTTCGTTCTAAAGATTGATAATTCAGAAATCGTTTGTGAGAAAATTTCTCTCTCACAAAAAATCAAAACTTTCATCTTTTATAGTAATATATATATAGAGAGAGATAAAGTATAAAATAATTGGGAACTCATTTTACAAAAATTCCAACAAAAACACATTAAATTTTATACTGGCTATTGGTACGTTGTTGATTTTGTTGTCATTTGTGTTATTAAAGTTATATTTGTTATTTTCTTGTATGTAGTGTCTCAACGCTTTGTCCACGGAGTATTGTTCCGTTATAAATAAAGATATAGATACGCGGTTTTTTTGGGTGATAGATGCTTCATTGTCGAAAAATATTTTTTTTGTTTTCAATGGTTACCCGTAGTTTTATTAGCAAAAAGAGCGATTTTCAAAAATTCATTACTAACTCAATAGTTAAGATTGGGATTTGATATAGGTACAAAAAATTTTGAAATGTGTCTAGTTTATGACGATTTTGTTTTATTCGAGCAATATCATTTTATTATACCGGGTGGTTAAAAAATGCAAAATGATGGTTTTCCCCATTTTTTTCAAATGAGACTCCCTATATATTATGACATGTTAGGATAGCCTTTTCGATAGGCTTTAATAATAACCCAGCTTGTTAGGGTCTGTCTGTCTGTCAGTTTACAAAAGATAATTTTTTTTTTTCACGCTCGAGGAACACTATTACCAACAAGCAAAAAAGTAAGTTTCAATAGAAGAATTCTTTTTTCAAAGGCTTTTGACAATTAAAAAACTCTCTGCGGCCTTTACTGAAAAATGTAAAGTATTTTGTTTTTTGACATTTATGCACGATAGTGTTACGGTTTTCTGTAAAATGGGTCATATATTTTACGTTTCATTTTAGGCAAAATAAGGTTTGTTGCAACAAATAGAAGTATTTAAAAAAACTTTCATCCATCGAGTACATTACCTACTCTAGTAATTCTTTTTTTAATGTGGATATTTAGGATTTAATTACAGGAGATGTGTTTCTGTGAATACACGTGTTGCGGATTACCTGACGTGAGTGTCACGAGTATAATGTGATATTGCCAACATTAAGTAACTTTTTTGCCGGCCGAGGCCATGAAAAAGGGTGTTTCTGGCCGCTTTTGTGTGATGCAAAATCAATAATTATGGTACGGAGGAGCCGAAAAATAAATGAAATGGAAATGTAGATATAGATTTATTTAGATCTTGTTTAGTTTATATTGTAAATAAAATTAAAGTTACCTAATATTTGTAACGCTTAAACTAGTTCGACTGCCTGTTAACCGAATAAAATGATCACAAACTCTTAACAACTTCAAAGGCGCCGCTCGAGAGATATATGTTTATTATGCTGTGGTTTAGTGCTGTTTCTATTGTCTGTGGGGTTATGATTGAACAATTAATTTCGCTTTTACAAAAATGGTTAACAGTAAAAATTTAGTTCATACTTGGAAGGACGCGATGTCATACAGGAAAGCCGGTTTTAGTTGAGTTTTATACTGTATAAGTCACTATATGGGGCAGTAGCTGTCTTTATAATACATCCAAATACAATATTAAAAATAATTAGGATTGTATAACTTATGTCATTTTCAATTGTTTTTCATTTAACCTAAAGTAGTCTCCAAATCAATAGATGTCGCTAGAATTTAAATGTACTGATTGGTATATCGTAGCAGGTTCGGAGAAATAAATTTTTAGATAGAACAGCAGCTTCCCGGCGTCGGTTTAGAGTGGGGGGTCTGTAATGAGGTTGAAGAAATAAACCGCTGTCCTAGCAAAGCGCCACCTGTTGAATAAGAGAATAATAAAACCGACCAACAGGAGATCAAAAGTTTTACTTATTCTTATTATGAAATACAACATTCAGAACAAATTGACAACAGTAATAAACCATAAAAAAAAGGCAGTCCAAAATTACTACAATAGCGAGAGAGTGAGAGAGGGGAGACAGTCTGATTTTGTCACGTATAAATAAGAAATAGTAGCCCTTAATAATATACAAATTACAAAAGTAAAATACAGTATATACAAGTAAGCTCAAAAGACTCAATTTGTAGTGTCAATATTTAAATTGAGTGCTAAATTATAGGAACACTCGGTTTAGATACACAATTTACACACGGCAATTAATATGTCGAATATGCAACCCGACTCTTAATCTTAATACTAATTTGTATTCGCAATATCGGGGTAAGTACCTCCCGCAAACTCAAAGACCTTTTAATTTTACGTAACAAGTTCAATTTAAGGTGAACAAGCCCGTATTAAGCCGATTAAAATATTGATGTTATTGAGCGTACCATCAAATACTAGTCTACTTAGATATAAAAGGTTAACGCCGTTATATTTCGTATGTAACTGAGTTTCACACTCGCAGGCAATAAACATAAATCTTTGATACTAAAACTTAACTACATTTATTGTGACAAAGTTCCAGTCATCTGATATTATAGATGCTGGCAGTGCGGTATTTCAACTTCATAGAAGGAAATGCTGTCCCGATAGGCCATTCAAATATAAATCAACTCTAGGAAGTAACCAAGAGAAAGAAATAAAAAAGATCTACGTGGCTTTTAGAAATTGTACTAAGATAAAGAGTTTTATTTAAAGACCTTCTAAAACTACCAATTTCAGCAACGCGAAAGTAATTACAAGATGTCAAGCCCGTGCCGAAAATAAAAATCGAAAATTCGCAGAATGCGCGCCAGATATAAATTTCGTCGTAACGTATTAATCGCAACATACGTTTCTTTGATTTTTATTCCGTGCTAACATATTGCTCACAACACACGTTTATTCGGTGTATGAAATAAGACCGTAACAATCCATTAATCTTCTTCAATCTACAATTGTTTAGGATGGTGTTAAATTCCTTTCAAAACTGATTTAATTATTACGCCTATTTTTTATCTTCATTTATTTCCTTTTCCTTCAGTGAGCAAAATGTTTGTTACCTTCTTAGAAACAAAAACACTGATAGTGTTAAACTTTTGAGTTCTTTTTAATCTACCAATTTGGTTATTTAAAAAAAGAAAAACTTTAGTACTACAATCGCAAAGAAAAAAAATATTTTGTGCATACCCAGAACTGCAACTTTAACTTCATATAGAATCTTGCTTTCCACCAATGGTAATACATAAAATCTATTTGCTGGAAGTTTTTTCTTTACCGTCAGTTGTACACATTAAGGGTTTTGCTTTTTCTCTGTCCATAATTAAAACAATAAGAAATCCAAAATATTATCTGTCTAACTTTGATACTCTTTTATTATTAACATCACTTAATTATAAAAATATTTATGTCAACAATATATGTCATAGTTAACCGAAACCTTTTATCAGACAGTTCAAAATAAAAATAAAATTCAATAACAGACAATGTAAAATAAATAACACTCTGTACATTGACATACAAGCGCACAAAGATTTTAAATTATTGAAAAAGGTTTCAACACCAATAAGTAATTTTCGATTAACTCAAATTCAATGAGGGGCGTAATAGGTAATTGTAAACGGGTGTTAACCTTTTGTTAACATGTACTGCTCAGAACACTACGCATTTTCGACTAAATGTGATTAGTTTTAAAATAGAAATTGCGGATTTAGTTCCAAGCTGGTAATGAGATTTTTTTGTCGAGTGCATTGTGTTAATTTACAAAATCAATATTGCAATATAATTCGTCAATAAATACTGTTGTGATTAAAAGCCCGATTCAATTTAATTGTATAAAAAAGTCATAGGGTAATTTTATTAGTTATTTATTAGTAGTATACGTTAATGTTTTATTTTCAATTTCATTTTTATTTATTTTACTTTGGTGCTTACCAGTTTGCATTATATATGTGATCAGTAAAAATAACTAATTAATGCCTTTCAATAAGTACTTGTTGATTTAATTAAATATGATATTCAGTAGTTTTAATGAATACAAATACATATGAAGAACTTTTGTACGTGCGGGCACAATAATAATGCCCAGTTTTGAGAAAGAAAAAGCGTAGACTTTAAACACCTCTACAATGTTAAACACCGTTTGTAGCTAAATTCTTTGTGATTCTAAGTCGTTTTATAATACAATTTATTAAAAAGAAGAAATATTTGGCATATGTTACAAACAAAATTCAAAGAATAACTGAAGGCAGAATTCAAATATAATTAGAATAATGATTGAAAATATTTTAATACAAATGAAAAGGGAATAAATATTTTGAACATTTTTATGCTCACAATACAATTTTCAAACACCCAAAAACTATGTTATTTTTTAGATAATTATTTAACACCAAATAATTAATAATTATTGTGTCTATATTTATCTTATACCGTTGAATGAGGACGTCTACGTTTTTCTCTTTGAGCAACAACGTTTTAACGTCGGCCAGAAAATATTTTATGCATTGACCGCATGTATCTTAATTATCTATATCTAAAGGCCCAAAAGTAATTTTAGTAAGCATATTTTGTTTATATATTTTTTAAGTAATAGTGTTTTATTTTGATTTAGGTTTTCCTTGTTCTCCTCCTCGCTTTCGTTTTTTTGGCTACGTACTTTATCTTTACTTTCTTGTTATCCGTATGGTTCATCGACTTCACATTATCTCATGCAAGTTTTTGAAACCTAAAAATGGATAACAATCAGTCAAGGAACCGTTTTTGACTAGTTATATATTCTTAAAGTTCAATATGCTGGAATTTGAGACAAGAAAACACTATGATTGCAATATTGCGTAAATGGACAACATCGTGAAACACGCTGTCGCCATTATCTTATTTACGGGTACTTAAGTATCATTTCTGTTTACAATTGAGCTTCATAAATTAATACCTTGTCCCAAAGAAATTAAGTTGCTTCAAATATTAAAAAAGTTGACGTGAATGCACGCAAACAATAATATAAAATTTTAACATTAATTAAAATTAATAACGTTTTGATGTAATGTAAAAATTTGAATGCAAATCAAATTAATTAATATTAAAATAGATAGTTAAATTTTGTTTTAATCTGCGAGCACGTATTGATTGATTTATTTATTTTTTAAATTAGTATATTCTTGAAGTATTCTCTCTATCGTTGGTTAAAGAAATTAAAATGTATTGGTATCAATCCGTTTGTTTTCCATCTCATCTCGGCAAGTCTCAGAATTATAAAAAAATTTAGAGACCATTATCTCAAAAGTGAACAAGATTTCTAGATTTGTTTTTACAATCAAATCCGTAAAACAAACACAATCAAGCGGTATTTAACAACCAACAGATCAATAACAATAACGAGCTCATAACTGTGGCGAGACCATAAAACGAGGTCAAGGACAAGTTTCATACAAGATTTTATGGTCAATTGTATGATTTTACTCAAATAAATATCAACTGCAGAAATGATTTTTCATACCGACATATATCTAGTTGTTTTTGATTGTGTTTATAAATTTACAGTTCTAACAAAATAATAAACATTAAAAAAAAAAAAAAAAAAAAAAAAAATAAAAAAAGAGTAAAAGAATGAAATAAAAACAAAAAAATTGTTTGTGTTTAAAAAAAAAAAAAAAAAAAAAAGGGGGGGTTTTTAGATATAATTTGGAAAAAAAAAAAAAATTTTTTTATTTAATTTTAGCCTTTAAATTTCGTGAGGGTTTTGTTTTTTTTAGTAGTTAGCGCAGCAGTGTCCGGCTTAGTCGGTGAGTTGGGGAGGTCCTTCAGGAACTGAAAGAAATAAAACCGACAAACAGAAATTCAATAGGTTTTACTAAAAGGTCTAATACGCTAAAACAGAACACAAATGGTAAAAAATAAAAATTTAATTTAAAAAAAAAATTTTAAAAATTACTAAAATAATGTAACAGAAATAGAGATACTATCGTATATGAGTACGTGCGTTAGCAACAACAAATGTGTCGATTTCATATAAGCTTTGTAGTTTAAAATTATCGTTCCAATTGAGGATTGGTTACTAGAAAACTTGACGTACACACGTCACTTACACACAGTTACTTAATACTAACTTAACCTCGGAATAAAGAAGGTAAGTATCTCCCGCCAACCCAAAAAGCCTTTTGTTTTAGCTTCACCCACTCTATGTAAAACGCCCAGCTCTTAGGCCACTGGTTAACAACAAAACCGAACGTTGGTGGTGGAGTCTACCCCAAATAAAAATTTACTTAAATGCTAGAGATTTAAACCGTTTAATGTCACGAGTACGTGAGCTTCATGCGCATTAATATTGAGTAGGATACTTAAACATTAAAACTTAGCTGTGTTCTAGTAGTATACAGTTCCAAGAATGAACGTTCTTGCTAGCGACAGTATTTGACAGTTTCAGAAGGTAGGTGATCACAAGATTTTCCGTAGGGAAGATTTATAGTGAAGAACGGATGACAAATAGGTTTCCTCAAAGTAACAATTATGCAGCATGAACGAGTCAGTAGACCTGTGGGGTTCACCAGCTGTTGGCAGCTTATTTGAACGCAAAACCGTGGTACTTGATCAGTTATGTAACAAAAGGTTCTTAAATAGCCATTCCAGCATCTTCAGAAGTTATCCAGGTGTAAGATACGGTGAGAGTATGAGGTCAACGCACGTGCTAAAGCATACGTTGTAATTAGGAATAATACAACCACAAAAGGAAAAGAAAATAACGTGTACTTACGGTGAATGCGATCGGATTTAAATTTAAACACTAATTCGACTTATTATTGAAACACACATCAATAGTTTGTGTAAAATTTTAACTTCGAAATGCACGCCAAACACCCATATAGAAAAGATAGTAGAAAATGTCCGCTCATCGTCTCAACAACTTTTGTGAATTAAAGGATCCATCAATTGGAAATACGTAGCATACGCGACAAATTCGACGTTCGTCGTAACGTGCAACTCCCGACAAACGTTATTAAAAAGACTTACGACATACGTTCTAGTTCAAGAAATTTGAACCGTAACAAACTGTATTATAAACAACATGAAGTTGGCCGGTTAACCATAACAGTAGTTATCTTGAATTTTTTTATTTCTCAATATACAGGGTGCCCATTATCTCGTAACATGGGTAACTTTCTTAATATAAAAGACAGGCCATTATTTAAATTAGATAAGCTGAGCATAATTACAAGAAAAATATTACGTCTTTTTCAAATTTGACGTATGTTATCAACTTCTTTGAATTTTGTAAAAAAACTGAAAGCGGTTGTTTTCTTTAATGCTCTACTGTTCCACCTCAGACCTGAAGTAAAAAAAACATCTTGTACATATTTTTGTGTTGAATGCGATGAAGTTTCGTAAAATGTCATAGCCCGCTTGATTTTCGAGATAAAACGCCAACTGGCATGTTTTCAATGGCAATCATTGTTGACTATGACCTCATTAAATCGCGTTCGTTTTCCTGATTTCATTGATATAAGGTTCGACATACATTACTCTTGCGTTTTTCTGTAAATGCTAAAAGTGATTTACTGATACAATTAAGCAGCAAAATAATATACAGGGTGTGTCTCGACGATAGCATGTTAAACGAATACTGAGAACGCAAAAACCGATTCAGCTGAAAATTTGCATCTCTATACAAATGGACATGATCTACTTACTGAAACTATTTTTATGGCGGTCTAACTTCCGGTTATACCGGAAGTAGATACCAACTTTGTTATTTTAAATACAATGCCCTAATTTTTATTTTATTTTCGGTTTTTCGGTAAAATTTTACGTCCTTTATTACCAGGTTTGGCGTACAGGTGTTAGCAATGAAAATTTAAATCTAGTAAAAATATAATATTTCATGAAACGTAAAAGGCAGATAAGCGAAACTTTTACAACGGTTAGACATGGTATTAGACTATGTTTTCAGTATTAGACATTTTTGAAATTTATTTCTAGGAGAGGTCCGAGAGTATCGGTAGTTAAGAAAATTGAAATTGTCCAAAAGTCATTTTTTTTTAAATTGCTTCTATGTTCTTTTTATATTCTCATTCGATGTATAATTTCATTACCTATCTACTGATATATTATGTTCCTATACCTAAACTGAATAACTTTCGAGGTATCTGCTTTTTTCTACTTTTTTTAGAGATGATGTAGTAAATTAATAGTGTGCTTTGTAATCTGTTGTAGCTAACTGTTTGAAGGTATCATACGACAGGCAGCAAAACAGATTGCAAAGCACACTATTAATTTATTACATGATCACCAGAAAAGTAGAAAAAAGCAAATAAAATATTCTCAGTAAGTAGACCATTTGTATAAAGTTACAAGTTTTCAACTGAATTGTTTTTTCGTTCTCATTATTTGTCTAACATGCTGTCATCGAGACACACCCTGTACAGGTACGCTTGGAAGCGAAGTTTTGAACAAAAACCTCTATTGTAATCAAACAATTTGCTTTACTTATGTTGCATTACTTACATTTGCATTTATTTATGTGATATTTTTTTTTCTATTTAAATACTAATAGTATATTATACATCAAGGTTGTGAAGTCTGTCATTATTGCCTTAGCACTAGTTGCGTAGGCAGTAATAGACTTCACAACCATGGTGTATAAATACTATTTTTTCCACTACTAGCCAAATTTAAGCCAAAAATAAAAAATAAACATTTTTCTTGTAAAAAATCCAAGTAGCACAGGAATGCAAATAAATCAAAAAGCATTAAAAGCTACATACGTTGATAAACCAACTGCAACTGATTCACTAAACACTTGTGTGACATATTTCACCTTCATTTTCTGAAAATGATTCGGAGTAATATGTAAATTAGTTGATTTAGGAGCCAATTGCAGCGGTTTAGATTTGTCTGACATGTAGAAATTTGTAATGCCTTTACAAGATGCTTTTTTGTTATTAAAGATTATATCGTATTTAATCAAGTTATTTTACACCGACTTCAATAAATAGGGGACATCGAAGAAATAATAGATTTTCTTTCGTTTACGAGAAGGTATCGTTTTCCGGTGATACATCTATTCTTTTAATTAGGTTTTGAAAATTTTACTAATGCCCTAACATTGGCACCGCATTGTAGTTGTAGCTTTTCTATGCAGTCTAATACTATCGACTTCAATTTGTCACCTTTACATATCGTATTTGTAAAGATGTAGCACAAGGGTTGTTTAAATTTTTATATATAACTCTAACCATGATCACATACCAGTTTGAGCTGGCAAAACATTTAAAACCTACTTTAAAATTAACATTTTGGGGCTCGTAAAATATAATTTTAGTGAAAATTGTTTGTATTCCTCTGTATATCTCCTGCTTCTTAGTGGTTTATTTTTTAAGACCACTTGGATTGTCACAATTTGTGCTCTGCTTTCGGGAAGTAATCGTTGGGAGATGTTAACGTCAATTGAAGTGCTTTCTTTTCACGTTGCAATTTAAGAATGTTCCTCCGTAATTTTCTTTACCTAACAGTATTTGAGCTGCAAGCTTGAGTAGTTTTGGGGTATAGCTAGAGATGTTAACGGGCATTTATTGCTTCACCAATATACCTTGCATCATTTGAATATTGAGTTTCAGAAATTGACACTTGTAATTCATTTAGAAATGGCAAGTGTTCGCCACATACTCGTTAAGTTTTTAGAGTCGACATTTTTATGCAACAACCTGATACGTTTGGAAAATCATATTTTTAGTAGGTAAATATATTATAATAGTAAAATCTACATTGATATGAAATATTATGTGGTTTCTTTTATTGTTTTAATCCTTACTTTGTGGAATCTATTTTTTTCATAGTAAATATATTAATTCAGCAATATTCCACCGTTTAATAAGATATAAATAGATACAAAACTTTTGTAAAACACAGTATTTGAATATAAAATTA
The DNA here is from genome assembly GCA_030710515.1 of Abscondita cerata. Lineage (NCBI taxonomy): Eukaryota > Metazoa > Arthropoda > Insecta > Coleoptera > Lampyridae > Abscondita > Abscondita cerata. The sequence goes on along the minus strand of JALBCR010000157.1, from coordinate 269,205 downwards.
AACTCTAAAATCGATAAATGACAAATGTGTTGTTTCTCAATTTGTCTATTTTAAATTTTAATTTTATATAGGTACGTATACTGAGTTTTACAAAAGTTATGAATGTTTGTATCTTATTAAACTGTGGAATATTTCAAAATTATTTACTATTATGTACTATTTTGTATCTTGGTATAATACCCACATCTACGCTATGATTCTCGTTTCAGTCAGTATCTGGGCTGATTGCGACGTGTTTACACAGATTAAACTATTGTTCTCAGACCCTAGATGGGTCGATATGCTGCAAGAGCGGCACAATGATCCTATTTTGGTTAGAATTTATTGGTTTTTACTTAACCGTAGAAGTACCGCTTTCACAAGAAAGTAAAGAATTATTTCAAGCAATTATGATTTATTACTCTGCGCCAATAGTATACAGACTTTAGCATAATTCAGTCTTCTGTTTCAGTCGGCAGGATATAAGGTATTGCCAATATGAGATTTATAGGGTTTTCACCGATTTTGTTTTAAAATCAAACAAGCTTTTTCTGCATAAATAACATATTCACTTGCAATTTCACGGGTAGATATTGTTGGTTTGTAATTTACATATGCCAAAACTATTTCTATGTCTTCTTCTTTAAACTTTTTTATCATTCGGTTTCACAAATAACCCATATTGTTTTAAATTGTTTTCTAATTAAAAAAAAAAGTTTTTTATCCGGTTGTCTTTGTTCCATATATCTTTGCAAATACATTTCACTGGCTTCATTACAGTTTCTGTTACTAGGATAGTAACAAAAAGAATGTCGTTTCTCTCTTCATTTGTATACATTGTTTATTTTAACAAAATTATTTCAACTTAAGTAAATCAAATTTTTTGATTGACAGCGGTGGTTTTATTACAAAATTCAAAGAAGTTGATAACATACGTCAAATTTGAAAAGGGCATAATATTTTGCTTGTAATTCTACCCAACTTTTCCAATTTAATCAATTGCTTATCTTTATATTAAGAAAGTTACCTATGTTATGAGATAGATAATGGGCACCCTGTATAACAATTAAGATCGTAAGCGTATTTGACAATTTTTTGGTTCTATCATAAGATATTCGTATATTTAGGAAGATGACAGTTACGTGCCGGTATATCTTTATATAATCAACTAAGAGCAGTCAGTCAGATATTAGTCTGAGTTTATCATTATAAAATTTAAAATATAAATTCACATAGTTATATAAATTCATGACCGTCTTCTTTCCTAAAGAGGAAGGAGGTAATGAAATTATACCCAGTCAATCAACAAATCAAAAACTGCAATTCACATGTTAATATGTAATGGTCAAAATGAATTAACCTTCACTCATAAAATTTTATTGAATTGTAATTTAAAAGAATGTAGGTTTTAAATAATGCAAATTGCGTTAATTTTGGTGACCATTTGTTTTCCTTCGTCAGTGTCAAAGTGGTAACACAAAATCGAATATTAATCAAGTTATAATTATTTATTTAAGTTACTTTTAACGAAAATTGAAAATGAAAACTAATATTAAGCCTTTGTTACAGTGAGCACTGAAGTACGCTATCCAGTAATAGTTTACATCCATGGGGAATCGTTTGAATGGAATTCCGGAAATCCGTACGATGGAACTGTTATAGCAGCTTACGCTGAACTCGTGGTTGTAACGTTAAATTATCGGCTCGGAATATTGGGTAAGTCGTTTTCATACGCTTCTAAATTTTTTATTAGGTTTTTCGTTTGTATTTATTAGATTCTGTATACAAACGAACGTAATACTCTAGATTTTCAATCAACCAAATAGTAATTGTTCGGTTGGGTTTGCTGCGATTCGTAGATAAATAATTTTTTAATCTCTTGTACCTATTACAAATCCGCCCTCGATATTATCAAAAAACCGTGTATGATTTGCATCGTCATATGTCTCATAAAGCGTAAAGTTTATGGTTTTTGTTTTGTTCTTAAATAAAATCGAGGTTAACTAGATAACGTTGTTGTTGTTGTAGTATGCTTTAGAAGTTTCATAATCCTTTTGAGACATTACGATTGTATCAAACTTTAACAAAAACAAAATGGGAACATAAACAAATACACGTGTGTTCCAAATTTACTAGTCTATTAACTTTAAAATTTTTTAAACATTTATAGAAAAATGAGACGGGGTGTACTATAACGTTATAACAATTAAAATTTACAACAAAATATAATTTTTGGAATTTTCGTTATAGCTACTAAAACAGGAGTAAATATGTACAAACCTCCTTCAAAAGCTTGACCAAAAAGTTTTAATGTCGTTTTTTCTCATCCATGAGTATACAGGGTTTTCAAACTTACTCGTAAGTCGGCAATATTACTAACTTTGTTATTATTAGAGCTACAGGGTCGGTTAAATAGGCAAACTAGTAGCATTTGTTTCTCTATGGTGAAAACAGAATAAAAATCAAACATCGCGTTTGCGAGTTATGTCAAATTGTTCCATTTTTTCAAATGGTACACCCTGTATAAAATATTCTCAATTGATAGAAAATTAAATACTGAACAAAAAGTGTCATATTATTTTTATCCTAAAGTCGAAAATGACAGAGCTATTGATGATTTTTCAAATTGTTTAAGGTGGCTGTGTTAGTTATAATTTTGCCTTACCATAAAGTAGAAAGTAGGAAGAATATCGGACCCGCTGGTGGTCGAGTAGTAATGCCAAGAACGTAGTCAAGTTTACTAGTTGGAAAACCGTTAGTCGAGGCGGTATGAATCTTGTTCACGACCGACACTTAAAAAAATTATTTCGTGATGGGAATCGATTAACATAAAAAATTCACGGTGGCTATATTAAGCAGAAGTGGTAAATAAAATAAAAAAAGGGAATATCCACCAAAAAGATAGGATAAGATTTATTTTAATTTGTTCTGTGAACATTAAAGAAAAATTCAAATTAGATGCTCAAAAACGTCACCGTCTTGGTCCAAGCATTTTTGAGCGCGCCTGTAAACACTTTTTTCCATTACTAACTTTAGAAATGATCATTATTGCCCGGTAGTTAAATCGAGAAATTGTTTTTCTTTACCTCGTGCCAGACGCCTCTAACGATAAATTTATTATTGACCTAGGTCAATAATGAATTGTTCAATTGTTGATAGTCAAGGCAAAGTCGATTATAAAATAAAAATATTTATTTAATTAGTAAATTAAACGAATGTAAATTTAGGCAACCAACTATACTTCACAGTACAAAACAAAGTATATGCATTCCGAAAAAATACATCTAAATCTAACTTACACAACAAAAAAAAATAAAGAGATATACAGGGTATCCCAACGAAAACTTGACCCCCTATAACGTGAAAACTAAAAAATATTTCAAAATTCGCCGAGACACGTTGATTTTTGTTCTTAAGGGGAGCTTTTTTGACAGTAGAGCCAACTCGATATGTTCATCCCCCTAATGCCTAGTAACCCCAACTTTAAAATTTCAAACAAAACTACCCCACTTGTGGCATATCATTTTAAGCCCTTTTCTATGCAAATACAATGACACTTCGTTTTTAGAAATCGGACCTCGGAAAACAATCTCGGCAATCGGTCAATAATAGCACTCTTCTCTACCTTAGTGTATAATATACTATTAGTGGCTGTAAACTGTTTACCAGTGAAACTTTAATTTAACATTTTATACAACAAACGATTGTAGTTTATAAGCCAAAGCCACTTTAAATTTAGTTAAAAAATTATCAATAGCTCTGTCATTTTTGATTTTAGGATAAAAATAATAAGACACTTTTTATTCAGTATTCAATTTCCTATCGATTGAGAATATTGTATACAGGGTGTCTCTAAAATGTGTGGACATCACTTAACCACAGATTTCTGGGCTCAAAATAAGATAATTTAACCCAACTTACGTATATCCAAAAGTGCTTCGTTTAGCCAGTATTCTGATTCAAAGTTCAAAACAAATTTTTTTATTTTGTTTATAACAAAAAAACAGTTTTGTCGATTTTGATGATATTTGGTATTGACTCCTTACAGATGTAGGTCATCTTTTAAGGTAATGTTACGTACACTAATGGTCCACTGATAATAACTAACATTACCTTAAAATGACCTACATCTGTAAGGAGTGCAATACCAAATATCATCAAAATCGACAAAACTCTTTTTTGTTATAAGCAAAATAAAAAAATTTGTTTTGAACTTTGAATCAGAATACTGGCTAAACAAGCACTTTGGATATAGGTAACTTGGTAAAACCATCTTATTTTGAGCCCAGAAATGTGTTTAAGTGATGTCCTAACATTTTCTGGACACCCTGTATAAAGTGTCCCCATTTGAAAAATGGAACAATTTGACATAACTTTCTATTCTGTTTTTCACCATAATGATGAGACAAACAAATGCTACTAGTTTGCCTATTTAACCGACCAGGTAGCTCTAATAATAACAAAGTTAGCAATAGTGCCGACTTAAGTTTGAAAACTGTGTATACTAGTGACTTTAATTCTCATAACACATTATGGGGCTACAAAGACAACGATTCCAATGAAATATTGTTAGAAATGAGGAAGGAGTTTCAAAATATACAATTAGTATATTATCCAAAAGACATCAAAACATTTACTCCGGTCGATGGCAAAACGATTACAGTCCGGACCTGTGTTTAATAGATCGTGACACCCTTCCATTAGAATCAAAACTTAGTATTAAACTAGTATTAAACGATTTTCCAAAAAAGTCAACATAGACTTTTGCTATTACAAATTGGACATCAAATTGCGTTTGTAAAATCTTTAGGAAAACTAAGATGAAAATTTCAAAAAGCTAATTGAACAAAATATAAATCATCTCTTTCTATTCTTAGATGGATACCATCGGTTTTTGAGTAATTACTTTAGGTTTGTATGTGCTGTTAAATGTGCAGCAAAAAAATCAATTCCACGTGATTTTCGAAAGGAATATGTCCCATGTTGTCCACTGAACAGATTGCACAAATCATGCCTAGAAAATCCAAAATTGCTTCTCGGTTGGTTAGTGCTTCAAACTCAATAAAAATAGAGAAATCAATTATTACAATGATGGAAAAGTGTCTGCAAAAGAAACAAAACTACACATATCTCAGAAGAGATATCTAAATCTTTACTGTAGAAGAGTTAAAACATGCATTAAAAAGATAAAATCAAAGAAAGCTGCCGGGTTTGATGGAATACATCTAGAATTTCTAAAAAAATGAGAAATTAATCTTTGAAGTGGCTACTTATGTTTCTCAATGATATTTATAATACAGGTAAGTTATCAACAGGTTTAAAAAATGTAAAATCGTAGCAATTTTAAGAAAAATCAACTCCCTACAGATCCCACTTCTTATCGTCTAATAAATTTGTTATGTGTAATTTATAAGATTTTGGAAACATTGATTTTTCAAAAAATTCATCCATTATTGAAGAGAAATTACCAATTGAAAAAGCAGGATTTTGATCCGGTAGCAGTTATTGTGATGAAGTATTGGCATTAACAACACATATCGAAGCTGGATTTCAGAAGAAACTTAAAACTGTAGTTTTTTTAGACTTAATTGGTGCATACGATACAATACGGTGTGGAAAGAAGGCTTATTTTTTAAATTGTTTAACGTTAATCTTTGTTTAAAAATTATTTTTTTTTGGAAAATATATAACCGAAAGTTTAGAGTTTTTGTTTCAGATAAAGCAGTAAATTTAGATTTAAATGGTCTTCCACAGGGATCGGGTTCTTGCACCTCTCTTTTTTTTAATGGATATATTTCTGATCTTCCTGTTTTACAATGTCAAAATTCGTCTACTCCAATGATATGGCAATTTAATTTCAACATTCTGATTGAGAACCCTCTAGTTAATTAACTAAATCTTAAAGTCCTGCATGGTTGCAAAACTACTCAGTACGACTTAGCTGTATTATGGCTTACTAATTTGAAAGACATCTGAAGTTAAGCAATATTTTGTATTCTCTGTCCTAATTATCTGTTTTTTCATTATTGCTTTAACCTTATAATTTATTCGTCATTGTCGTGACTGGGGCTTAGACCAACCCATTATATGTCGTCATGCATGATGTTTACACTTGATCTTTAGTTTTCCTAAGCCTTGAAGCAAATGCCTTGCCAAGACGAACCAATTCACAACTGTACACTGTTTTGTCACCACACTATACAGGTTTATACTGATCTTCTGGGGCATCATACATAACACTTACATCATAATACAATAATGAAAAATATACCTTACGAATAAATAAATAAACAAATTAAATCGTTAAAAGGGTTAGTTGTTAATGAGAATGTTTAAAACAAAACAAAATGAAGAAGAAAAAAAGACAATAATAAAGAAATTTTTCATAATAAGGTTTTACTGATAACTGGTAAGATAAAGTGATTAGTAATATACAACAATATTTGTTTGGTATGCAAGGGATAGATCCTATGGGGTTGCCGTCTCAACCCCATTGTAATGAATAACGTTAAGTCACATCCGCATGAAGCAACTATCGGAATGCGGAAGAGAACTCAGAAAAACAAATGCTGATACCACGGGAAGCATTCAAACGACCTTGTTTACAAAGCTTCAACTTAATTATCAAATCAGTTTGAGACAGAGTTCAGTCAAGAGTTACATAAACAAGACAGCGTCAAATTGATCAGTAATTCGGACGACATGTAATACGAACGTCAGCATTTCTGCAAACGCTGCATCTCGTACGCTACAAGTGCATTCGACATTAATGTTACCCTGTATCGCTTCTGAAATTTTTATTTTGTTCTGGTTACCTCTCTGTGTAGCGTTCTGTCTATATAGTCGTGTAAAATATTCTGTCTATTGGCTCACGATTATCTTATTTATTTTTATCATATTGCTTACTTCACACTTCTTATTTCTAAGCATTTTCCATACTTTCTTTTGCGAACCATACATGTCTGTTTCCATACCTTTGGTTAACGTTTCCCAATATTCTTCCTTAATTTGCCTAATTTTTATGTGAATATATATGTCTCTGTCTTTACAAGATTGTGTTCTTCTATATTTTATGTATGCTTCCTTTTTTCTTGAGGCAATATCTTTAACTTCTTCTTTGTACCAGGAGTTTTTGTTTTGTGATGATGTTTCTCTTACTTTTCTCTTGCCAAGCGCTTCTTCTGCAGCCCAAACAATGCCAGTTTTTATTTTGTGCTATGCATCTTTTACTTCATCTTCCCCCACTATTAGGTCATGCTCTATTGCTTGTTTTAATCTGCGCGCATACAGATCTTTAATTGCGTCATCTTCCATTAGTTCTATGTTTAACCTTTCAGTATATTGTACTATCTTTCTTCTAATTGGTTGGTGTTGTATTTTTATTTTACATAGGAGCAGGTCATGATCATTTCAAATATTGGCTAAATTCAGTGTACGTACATCTAGGACTTGACTGGGTGTGATATGTCTATTGGTTATGGCATAGTCTATGACGGACTGTTGACCCCTCGTGTTTCCCCAAGTATATTTATACTGCCATTTATGGTCAAAGAATGTGTTGTTAATTCTAAACCTATTTTGGCTGCAGAAGTCGATTAGCATTAGACACTTAGTATGTGGAAGTGCTTATTGTCGACTTTTAGCGTCACTCTTAGGATATTTTTGTTAACGTAGTCAATATCGTCAATATATCCTTCGAATTTGTTATGCAGGAGCACACCCACACGAGCAGTTATTTGTTCGTTTTTATTCCTTCCACTATAAATCAAAAAGTAATCCTCTATTGCTTGTGTGCCTTTTCCTTTCCTTTTTTGTTTCAGAGATGCAACATATATCAATTTTCTTCTGTAAGATTTCCATAATTATTTCTTAATCATTTTGGCTCCAAGACATGACATTTCATGCACCCATTCTCCATAGGTTTGTCTTTCTCAGTCGCTTATTCCTATTGCGTGTCCTGTTCGTGTGCTGGGTCGTCATCGTAACATCCTGTCCATATCCGAGCGTACAACACCTTATCTGAGAAAAACAGATTTTGAATGCTGACGGGTTTACTAGGAATTCTTCTTGTGTTTCACATTTCAAGTTTAATTTGTCATTGTTTGTATCATACCCTGTATAATTGATGTCAACTTTTATATCATGAACAGTTAAGGTCGTTACCGCTCTAAGTGTGAATAAAATTTTAATTTGATACTTCAAGTAATAACCTAAACAACGTGAAGTATCTATAGGCCAATATTGACTCAATTAAATTAATATTTAAAAATCGATATCTCAAAAAGTATCATTTTGAACTCGTATATAAAAAGTCCCCATAGTTTTTTACCTAGATTTAGAATAAAAAATAAAAAATATGTTTCCATTTAAAATGTCAAAGTTGACAAGTGATCCATGAAGTGGAACACCCTGAAAATTCAAAATATTTTTAAATCGAACCTAAAAAAATTGTCAAAACTGATTTTAAATAAATCTACTTTTTAAAAGCAATGTTAAAGGTCCTCGTACTACACGGACAGGCTGTATATACGGAGTTTTTCTTAATTACACAGATTACCAACTTCTTTCAGTTTAGAATTTCATTTGATGCAGATTACCTTATTTTTATTGGTCTACCTTAAATTTTCGTTAGATTGTTTTAAGTTTTCGAATGGTCAAATTTAAGCCCTGATCCGCCTTTTTACGATAGGACCCGAAAAATTTGCAACGACGATTAGCATTTCGACGCGGCACAAACCTCAATGACGTTTTTTAAAACATTTTTATCTTTTCATCGATCTAACACATGATGAACATACTAATAGGTGCATAGTATAATCTAATTAATTTTTTTCTTTACATTACTTTTTAAAAAGTAACTTTGCTTTAGTCGTTTTTCGTGTAAAATTTGAAAATAACCATATTCTTGGATGTTATCCGCATCTGCATATTATTTAAAACTCAAGAGGGATATGATAACTCATATGACTTTTAAACTTTCTTGTTTATGAATCAATAACATAAGAGGTGTTTATATTTTTGTTGACTTTTGCAGAATTACAAATGAAAAAATTATGAAAATGTTGGTTGATTTCTATAAAGGGAAAAAAGAGAATACATGTTTATTCACAAGTCGTTTAAAAAATAGTAATTATAACATTGTCGTTTTTCGTTTACAAATTGCACGGTGTGATTGCTTGTTTGTGTTTTATTTAAGTGAGTGATGAAACCAAATTATAACAAAAGAATGGGTTTCAAACTTACAACTTTTATTACAACACCCATTTAATCTGGCACTGGCTTAGAAGAAGCACCCACATTAGGGTTCGAAACGTCGCTTCCACCAGTAACAAGTGTGTTGGTTCTTTTACATTCCACCCTCTTTAAAGAGGTCCAGTCGTCTTGAGTACGGTCCTGGAATATTTTTTTGGCCAATTTTACTGAAGGAAAATTTGTACTGAATTTTGAAACACCCTGTATAAGAAATATGTCTATGCAGTCAAAACTTTTGGTTCTAACTCAACTATTCTTTTTAAAACTATTCCGTTTTAAATTTCTGAATCAATTCAAATTTATTTATTACAGAAAACTGCACTTGTGATATTATTGCGCTTAATAAGCAATATTGAATGAGCTAAATTTGTAACTATCTAAAGAAACATTTTTCAAATGCAATATTTCTATTATAATTTCTTAAGCTGATTTTTTAGTTTTAAAATGTATCCAAATTGACGATAACTTATGCAAAAACAAAACCATTGTATTGTTCTATCTTAAATTTTTGCAATAAAATACGAACGTATCTCCAAATTTTTAGAGTTTTAAAAGTTTTTATTACTTACTGTCTTTCGAAACTGGCATTGTTTTCAAGAAAAAAACGAATTTAACTGCCATTACAGCTCCGACCTTTTTTATACCCTTTTTCAGTATAAGTTTACAGAAATAACTTTTTCAAACTCACAAAAGGTAGGTATTTTATTACCTTACCGTATGTTTTAATTGCGTCCACAAACTTATTTTTGAATATTAATCTCAGGTTTTTGTGTTAAATAAATGTTTGTCGATAACAAACATTTTTCGCCTAATTGTAAACCTTTATTGAGGGGATACCGAAATATGTTTCACGAATTATTCTTCAATCACTCGTAATTGTGCCATCACCGTTATATTTTTTTATTTGTACCCGATTAATGAAGTATTCCTGTTAAAGATTGTGAAAAACAGTTTAAATCAACTGAAAAGCATATTCGATTTTATGAAATTACCTTAATTAAAACGATATGGAGTATTTCTCTCGAGGGTGAATATTATCAATGTAACTTTGTAAAAGTATTGATTAATTACTCTAAGGGCGCTGCGTTTAGCTACAGGTGCTGTACAAACAATTTCTTGATTTGATGTGTAGTGAAACGTAAATGTACGGGGAAATAGAAATATTTCAATTAATGAAATCTGACAAATTAATTTACCAGTTAGAAACTACTGCTGACAGAACGTAATTTTAGTTATTTCACTTATTAAATAAAATAATTTAGTTTATTTATAGTTAAATATTTATTTTATTTATTACAATAGTATAAGTTTTATATACTTTCTGATAAACAGATAAAATAAAAATAATTTTGCTACTACATCAAATAGTTCATTTAATTTCATCAAATTTAAAAACTGTTAATTGTAACAACTGTAATATTTTAAATGTAAATAACAATAACAAATTAGTTGTTTGTCTATGGTTATAAATACAGAATACAGTAAACAGAATAGTAATTCAAAACTACAGAATATATGTGTAAAATTAAATTAAAGAGTAGGTGCAGATGATTGAAAAATGTTGACTTTCACGGACGGTGTCCATATTACGAGGATATACTTGAAAAATTCTTAGCCTACTATAGAACAAAACAAAATTTCAATGTCAAAATATTTTATTACTCAACATATTCTCCTCTTAATTGGATACATTTATTACAGCAAACCTGCAACGTTTCTAGACCTTTCAAAAAAATTTTCTTCTTGCTCTGCAAACCAGACCTCCACAGCGTCTATTACCTCCTTGTTGGAAGAAAATGTACGACCTTTTAAATTTTTTTTTAGTTGAGGAAAGAGGTGATAGTCGGACGGAGCCAAATCGGGTGAATAAAGGGGTGTTCTAGTAATTCAAACCCTAAATCACGAATTTTTGCATGGCAACATGAGATTTGTGTGCAGGGCGTTGTCCTGCAAAAACAAAATACCTTTGGATAGCTTTTCGCGTCTTTTCTCTTTAATATTTTCCCGTAGAGTGGTCAGTAATGTCGAATAGTAATCTCCAGTTATTGTTCTACCCTTATCCAAAAATCAATCATGATTACTCCATGGCAATCCCAAAAAACTGAAGCAAGAACTTTTCCAGCAGATTTTTGGACACGAAACTTCTTAGGTCTTGGAGAACCAGAGTGTCGCCATTCCATCGATTGTTGCTTTGTTTCTGGATCGTAGAAATGTACCCAAGTCTCATCCATAGTAACAATTCGGTTTAAGAAGTCTACATCGTTTTCAAATCGAGCACAGATCGAACGCGATGCTTCTACCCTTGCACGCTTTTGGTCAACATTCAAACATTTGGGGATCCATTTTGCAGCAATTTTTCTCATGTCCAAATTGACGTGAACCATATGATGAACGCGTTCGTATGAAATATTCAGTGCTTCAGATATCCGTTTTAGCCCAATTCGACGGTCTGATAAAATCATCGATATTTGCGGGGACTGACACAGAAACTGGCCTTCCCGATTGGTCATCATCTTCAATGAAAAATTTACCTCTTTTGAAGCTTGCATTCCAATTTTTGACGGTCGCATACGAAGGACATTGATCAACAAGGGTATTAAGCATATCTTCGTAAATCTGTTTACCTCTTAACCCTTTTAAATACAGGTACTTGATGATGGCTCGATACTCCAATTTTTTGATTTTCACAATTTCGGTGGACATCTTTTTTCATTTAATTTATTGCGTGACTCTGGTTTACTTTTTTGACGTCAAACTTTACACTGACACTTCTAATAAGTTATTGATCGTTGCTATGGTAACGCAATATTTTGTTTATGCAAGGAACTGGTCTAGGCTAACTAGATATCAATACATCCTCGTATGCTACGGTTTTCTAGGTTATTAAAACTTTTACCTCTTCTCACAAACGTTTCGTTTGCTGCTGCGGTGAAGATCTTCAGTTGCGTTTTAAGTTTTTGACTGATGTTTCTTCTAGATCTGGTACATTATTTACAGTCCTAGTAGCAACACTTAACTGCTCATGTGCATATAGTTGACTAATTCATAGCTTTTAATTAAAAATTTCCAATAAATCAAAAATGCCTTTAAAATAATTTGTATTACACTTAACTGTTCATTTTAGCACCATAAAATGTTGTCACTTTTTGATGAATACAGAATTTAAAGAAATAAAAAAATTAACTCTACTGGTGTAAAAATTAAGAAGGTAAAAGTTGTCATTAACGAGATACTGGTTAAATTTTTGAACAGTTGGTTTATTTGAAAATATAAGAGTATATTGGTCACCAAAATTGAAAAAAAAATTTGAAAGGCATTTTGATTTATTGCAAATTTTTATTTTAAACGTTCACTGCCCTATAATCTCAGCAACTAAGCCGTTTAAGGATTGATGTTCCTATATCAAAATTTTCCAATTTACGAGACCTCTCTGTGGTAGAGCGTTGTCGGTCGAATACAGCAACACCCTGTATATAATAAACGTTCTGTTCAGACACATAATAGTGTATTCCATCAGCAATCATTTATTGCTCATACAGAATAGAACTTGACAAATTATATGCCGTTATTAGTCAAAAGATAGTAAATCTAATATTCTGTGATAAGTGCAGCAATTGAAAGAGAGGGGTACTCTGTGTTATTTGTTTTTTGCTACAGTGAAATATGTAACGCTAAAAACTTTTTAAACTTTAACACACTTAAAATGCACCGGCTAAAGTTTAGATAAATGCTACGTAGACTCTAAGGGGTCATAGGAATGATTGCACCTTGGTTTATGTTTTGTTGCTTACCTTTATTGTGATGCTTTTCAACTAAAAACGTAAATAACAACGAATAAATGGGGGCCAGCTTATTTATTAAGAAAAGACAAGCAAAACCTTTAAGAGAATAAAAAACAAATTTTAACCAAAAATAATCAAAACAAATTCAGCATTAAATAATAAACAAAACACATTGAGATTTGTCTACTCTAGTAATGAATTGACTTATAAACTACGGTATCAAATGAAAGATTAAATTTTTTGTTTAAATAAACTTAAAACTTTGAACATAAAACGCGAGGATCCTTTACAAGCGTTAACAACGTTACTAAACTAAAATAACGATAAATAAAGATATTGAAATGTAAATTCTCAGTTCAACCGACAACTCAAAAAAATAAATATGATGTAGTCGCTAAAAAAACAACTACTGCACAACGTAAGATACAAACAGTGCTTTTAAGGTACGACAACAAATGCTAATAAGTGTAAACAGTTTTGCTTTTAAGGTACAACAACGAATGCTATTAATTGCAAACAAACTAATGCAACAAAACAAAGATAACCACGACTGAAATTTAATTGCGCACAATTTTTGCCGACTTTACTTTGTCAAAATTAACCTAAATGCACGGAAAGTTCAAAGAATTATTTATATTATTATAAAAGCACTTAATTGAAGTTCCATGTGTTATGATAAGAGACGTTGAATTTGTCAAAACTTGAATAGGTAATTGGGCTGCCTTGGTGCGTTGTGTGAAGGAAATCAGCTTGCTTGCATATCGAAACTGTACTTACGATGATGTAATGCATACGGAATTTTCTATAAAACGAATTTTCTCTCATACATTAATAACGAGGTTGATATTCGAATTTTCGTCGACAGAAACGTAGAAACGGAACGTACAAAATGATAACCAATATTCGCCAATTTCGGAACGCACTTTTCTTTTTGAACGAAACGTACACAATACCAATAACGTAGATAGATTTGTTATAAAGCTAATCCATTAATTCAAACTTCGTTTTACCCAAAACAAAACAGATAAAAACGTAAAACGTACTCAACAACGACGTGGTCGTACTTCTTACCACTCGGTCGCCATTATCATTCTTCTTGCCCAGAAATGCATTGGACCGCTATAAATATGGCTACATCTACTGTACCTTTACCGATATTGAAAGCAGAAAAATTTTCTACTTAGAAGTATAGGATATATTTATTCTTAGAAAAAGAGAGTACTTCTTGCCTTAGACAATCTTGATGACAAATATAAAAAATTAAAATATAATAATATAAAGATATTAAATGTCTAAGTCGGCAAGAGAAATGTTCGCAAATGTTAAAAATATTTTTCTTAGAATCGAAGATGTTCATAATGCGGAAAATTCTCAAGTTGAATTTTGTAGATGGCAAATGCAGGACCATTTCACGACATTTGAGCGACTCATCAAAGAATTGGATGACGTAAGCAAGTCAGCTACAGATGATAATGTCAAAACTTCCTATTTACTTCTGACAATGTTTTATCAATACGACGATGTCATTACATTAGTCGAGACTACTATGAACAAAGACAAAACAGTGTATACATATTTGGATTTGAAAACGAGGGTGTTAGATCAAGAGTTTAAAGACAAGGAAAATTCCAGTAACCTTGACAACAGAGACAGCCAACATTCGTTTTACATTGCTGCCAATGATAGTGAAAGTTGCAAAATGTAATTTGCTATGCATGTGGTGGTAAAGGTCATTACAAAAATGTGTGTCCTTTGTTAAGTGATGATAGTGCAAAATATGTTACTGCAAATTGTGGTGGAGGTGCATATAGTTATCGTAGTCAAGGTTTACGTAGGGGAAGAACAACATCTACACAGTCTAAAAAATCAAAGGTGGCGCAAAGTGATGGCAAACAGGAAAACCAAAAAGAGTTTGATTTTATAACAACGGGCGATTCTATTGAAAATGAAGCCTTAGCATCCAAACTACAGAGCCACGGCAAGCAAGTGAAATTTGTTTTGGATAGTGGTGCTACGAATCATTGGGTGCCTAAAGATCTAAAAAAATACATGAAGAATATTGAACCTCTAATAGTTAGAATGGATATAAAAATAGCCGATGGTGTTATTATGACAAGTAACAAAAAGAGATTATCTTTGCCTAATGGTGTTAAATGTTAAGGACAATAAACAAGTTTGCATAAAGTTACCTGCTATAGTTGTACCTAGATTTAGTTATAACCTTTTATCTGCAAAAAAAAATGACTACATAAACTTCAGTAGTGGTGTTTTGTCTCTCCTGATAAAGATATCCCGTGGCATTAAAGATTTGGTCTGTTGAATTCATAAGGTCTAAAATGGCCAAGTTTTTCAAGTGATTATGGAGTGTACAGTAAACAAGATAAAGCCAACAGAAAACTGTTTACAGACGTTCCGATGCCAAAATCAAAAAGCATTGCTGAACTTACTGAAAGTGATGTAGCTAGCCCGTTTAAGGTTTATTTCTATTTTCATTTTTGCAAATTATTCTTGTTAAAAAACAAGAGTGAAACTGAAAGTAATATTATGAGTTATGTTCGTCAACTGAATGCAAGAGGTTATTATTTAGTTAAGATAATATCAGACTGCGGCGGAGAATACCCATCGCATGCTTTAAAAAATTTCTGTAAACAGAAAGGTATTGTCAATGAATATACACTGCCACATACTCAGCAGCAGAATGAAGTCAGTGAAAGAATGAATTTTACTTTGATAGACAAAGAGAGAACATTGTTTGCTGAGACAAATCTACCCAAGTACTTTTGGGTTGAAGCATTGTGTTGTGCACTATATCAATTAAATGGCTCACCAACATTTACTTTGAAAGGAGAATTCTGTACCTGCAGAAATTTTCTTGTGTAAGGCTGACTAAAAGAAATTTAAAGTTTTTGGTTTTAAGGGTTGGGCATATATAATAACAGTGCCAGAAGATAAACTAGAAAAAGGAGTTATTGAATGCATAATGGTCGGGTATGCCAATAATGGCTACAGGCTCTGGGTACCCAGGACACATAAAGTGATCATCTCGAGAGACGTCATTTTTAATGAAATAGATTATACATATCAGAGTCAAAAATGTACAGCTAGTAATTCTCAACTACCTCTAGACAGTGAACAGATATATGACATAAATATTCTTGAAGCAGAAGACCAGTCTACAAATGAAGACAATATCAAACTAAAGAAGCAGCTACAGTTCAAAGAAGCAACAGAACTAAGTGTGCTCCAAAAAGTTTGATGACTATGTTGTGTACAATGAAAATAAACCTGTGAACATTAGTTCTGAAGGTGTTTACTTACCCCACTGTCTGTTTCCTGGAGCACCAGCAAATTATGAAGATGCTATAAACTCTGGCGACAAATGGAAAGATGCGATAAAAATGGAAATTAAGACACTAAATAAACATGATACATGGAAGCCAGCTGTTCCACCAAAGGGTGTTAAAGCAATCGACACAAGCTGGGTGTTCACCATCAAGTCAGACGGACTTGGTTGAGCTAAAGGCTTTCTGGAAAATGTATCTTCCAACATTTATGCACCAGTTGTCCAGATTTCCACAATTCGCATTCTATTATTAGTGGCTATTCAAAAAGATGGAATATTCTTCAACTTGATGTTTCTTCAGCTTTTTAAATGAAAAATTTAACGATGACATACATATTAAGATACCCAAAGGGGTTAAATGTCCAACAAATGCATTAATAATTAAAGCTTAATAAGAGTCTATATGGTCTATGTTCTGCATTAAGGAGGTGGAACAAAATGTTTAATGAAGCAGTTGAAAGATATGGTCTAACAAGATCTAAAAATGATTTTTGTCTACACACTGAAAACGAAACTTACTTATTGATTTGAGTTTATGACATAATTGTTACTGGCAATGAGTGAGAATATAACAAGCTTATTACTTTCTTCAAAGTTAAAATTTTTAGAACCATTGTCAACTTCCTTAGTACCGAAATCAAAGTCACTAATGAATTTATCAGTATTTCCCAAGAGGATTTCATAAACAAAATGATTTCTAAGTTCTGAATGGATGACTGCAAGCCTACCGAAACATCTATGGAACACAACTTTTAGGCCGATATTTCCCTACCAATTGAAAAAGGTTTACCCTATAGAGAATTGATTGGCTCTCTTATCTATATTAGCAGTGTGAGTAGCCCCGATATAACATATGCTACATCTGTACTCAGTAGATATCTTGACAAACCCAATCAACAATGTAGACAGCTGCGAAGAGGGTGCTTAGATACTTTAAATGTAACCATTGCTGCGTAGTAAAAAGTATTGATGATTATTTGTAAATCTTGCTTTTCTGCTTCCCTCTCTCAGAATTCTAGAGCTGATTTTAGTGCAGTCTTGTCTGCAGGTGGTAGTATGATGAACGGGATATAAATTATGGCGCTTTCATCACACGGACCACGACGGATGTGCCAAGTTGCACTTCATAAAACATAAGTTGAAGGAAAAAGATATCTTAAACTACTAATGAAGTAATAGGTCCAAAATAACTATATTAAGAAGTATTTATGTACCCCCTACTTTTGCTAAATTTACTTAATTATCAATAAAGTTATTAACGATCATATAACTAACAAAAACATAATATAACAAGAAAAATAACTGCGGAAGCGGAAGGGAACTGAAGAAGATTTAGAAGAACAATAACTACTTATTGTAAATTACTTATTGTAATTATTGTGGTTATTATTAAAATCAAGCAATTTTGTGTGTTTTTTAAAGTAAAAACGTTTGGTTTCTTAGACAACATAATTAAAATAGTGAGAATTTGAGACTCTTTCTAGAGAAATTGATAAAAAATCTCTAAAATAAAAAACAAAAACACGGTTAAAATATTAAACCCATTAATTGAATATTAAAAATAAACGTGGAATTGTAGCATCGATTAGGATTACTACAATAAAACAATCATATCCCTACATTAACTGTTCACCATATTCTTTGTTAGATTGTAAATAATGTAGGACGGCTAGAGTTAACAATCTTAAATTAGTATACTTACGAGGGCGGTCTGAAAAGTTTCCGACCTCAACGTGAAGATGGCAGCACTCATCAATAAAAAGTCAGGGAATGTAAATAAATGTAAAATTATGATAAAATTATGTTTATGGTGATCCTTAATACAAAAATTAAATCAACAACATAAACTCACTATAATACTTAAAATCACTTCTTTTCCAACTTACACGTTCTCTACTCGTACCAATATGTACGAGGGCGGTCTGAAAAGTTTTCAACTCAATGTGAAGATGGCAGCACTTGTCAATAAAAGTCAGGGAATGTATTGCATCTTTTTTACAGCAACACATCAAAGTTTCAGCCATTTTGGACGCGCAGTTTTTATTTGACAGTCGTTTGAGTGAGTCGATGTGAGTATTTTTGTGAAAATGGAGAAAATCGAGTATCGAGCTGTCATAAAATATTTGTTTTTGAAAGGGAATACGCCTACGCAAATTAAAGATGAGTTAGACTCTGTGTAAGGCGACTCTTACCGTCATTTACCACTGTAAAATTTTGGGCAGCTGAATTTAAACGTGGCCGTAAGAGCTTGGGAGATGATGAACGTTCGAGACGTCCAAAAACTGTAACTACTGACGATAACATTGTTAAAGTTTACCAAATGGTATTAAACGACCGCCGAATTAAAGTGCGAGAGATAGCTGAGGCAATGAAAATGTCCAAAGAACGTGTTTGTCACATATTTAATCAAGATCTAGGCATGAGAAAGCTGTCCGCGAGTTGGGTGCCGCGTTTTCTAACGGTAGACCAAAAACGTGTTCAAATGAACATTTCCAATGCTCTGTTAGCGCAGTTTAGGCGCAATAAATCCGAGTTTTGGCGTCGATTAATTACTGTAGGTGTAGATGAAACTTGGATACACCACTATACGCCTGAAACAAAAGTACAATCAAAACAGTGGACTGTAAAAGGGAAACCGGCTCCAAAAAAAGCAAAATCTGTTTTTTGAGCTGGAAAAGTGATGGCGACTGTTTTTTGGGATAGTCATAGAGTTATTCTAATCAATTATCTTCAGAAAGGGAAAATTATTACAGGAGCATACCACGCATCATTACTTGACAAGCTGAAGGCAGAAATTGCGGATGAACGGCCACATTTGCAGAAAAAGAATATACTGTTTCACCAAGACAACGCCCCATCAACAGTTGCCATAGAAAAAATCTATGAATTACGGTTTGCACTGCTTGACCATCTACCTTATTCACCAGATCTAGCCCCATGTGACTTCTTTCTGTTCCCTCAACTAAAAACTGCGCTCGGAGGACAAAGATTTTTGTCAAATGAGGAGGCAATCACCTTTGTGAACAATTATTTTGCAGGGAAGACCGCCTAGTACTATTTGAACTATTTAGGAGCATTGCTGGGAGAAGTGCATAGAGTCACAAAGAGACTATGTAGAAAAATAAAAATAATTTTAAGATAAAAATTTTTGTAGCTATGTTAGGTCGGAAACTTTGCAGACCACCCTCGTATTTAACTTGTAGAACCAAAGTGTCTCGATTTTTGTTTGCTAACTGTACTTTCAAGACTTAATTGCGTTGCCGACCCGCAAATATTAGTTTACTTTAATTTATTTGTTTTCAGTGTTATACGTTTTCATCAATTAACTTCAAAATTTCGATAACATCGTTATCATTAAATTTTACTAAAAAGATTGCGTTTGAACATAAGCAAATAATCTTTTGTTAAAAAATATTAGTTTTGATTCGATTATGGACTGATACAGAAAGAATTTAAGTTTTTATACTGGAATCAATTTTTAATACAATTCACTCCATATGTGTTTTGTATTATATGCATATAAATGAATATAATAAAGCCTACCTAATTCTGGTTGTTAAAATTTTTTTGCTATACTGAGGTCAAATTTATATTATAGTAATGAAAATCTTATATTACAATAATTTTCAAAAATTACTTTAAAAGTAAGAAAGAAGAAGATACGAATTCAATTTAATTAAATAAACTTTCATTAACACCCCTGCAAACAATCGAGTCTTTCCTTGAATTATTTATAATGGCAAATTAAAGAACAAACAAGTAAAACGCGCAAGAAATGAAAATGGATTAATCTTTTGTGCGAATTTCCTAAATTGTTTCTTAACAATCTCAATTAAAGTTGTTACATTTTATTAATAAATTTTGTTGTATAATATTCGCGCCCAAATATCCTGTTGATATGGGTATGAACTAGGTTGAATGAGTTTCCAAATCACCAATTGCATTGTATGGCACACGTTCGTTTTTGTATAGCAATAGCGCTACGAATTTGCCACTAAACTAGTTATAGACGTATTACAAGAAAATCTAGCGAACTAAAACTCAGCAGACTGTTAAATGGGTTTACGTCTCACGTCGCATGTTCAAATTGTATTTAGATGTATTAACACTACAGTATGTACTAATCGCCACGCAATTCTAAAACAAAATAAATATCGTTTTACGATAATTAATTATTGAGAATTAATACATTTTTTTATGTTTCAGGTTTTCTGAATGCGAATCCTGCACCGCATTTAAAACCTCGCGTAGCTAACTATGGTCTGATGGATCAAATTGCAGCTTTGCACTGGATTCAACAAAACATTGCACTATTTGGAGGCGATCCTACTAACGTAACTTTGGTCGGACACGGATCGGGGGCGGCGTGCATTAATTTTTTGATGATATCGCCGACCGTGATGCCCGGATTATTCCACAGAACGATATTACTCTCTGGTTCAGCGTTATCATCTTGGGCGTTGGTGGAAGATCCCGTAAATTATGCCGTTAAATTAGCCAAGGAAGTAAATTGTACAATTCCAGACGATGTTGCAAAAGATCACGAAGCAATTGTAGATTGTTTACGCGAAACTCCATTAGATGAACTTTTACAAGCAGATGTTTTACCACCTTCATATCTAAGTGCATTCGGTCCAAGTGTAGACGGTGTAGTAATAAAAACGGACTTCGCTAAAGAACTTTTAACCTATTTTAAACCGTCGGATTTGCAAAGTTTTGTCGGAAGTGCTGTAAACGCGAATATGAAACGTAGCGAGGCAATTTTAACGCCTAAAGGTAGTAACCCTTACGATCTTCTTTTTGGTGTCGTTACGAGCGAAGCGCTTTGGCGTTTTTCCGCATCCGATATTCAAGCGGGATTTGAAGGGGAAAGGCGGGATAAAATTATAAGGACTTATATTCGTAATGCGTATACGTATCATCTTAGTGAAATATTTTTTACTGTAGTTAACGAGTACACAGACTGGGAAAGAACTGTACAGCATCCCATAAATACTAGAGACGCAGCTGTTGCAGCCTTAAGTGACGCGCAATTTGTCGCACCTCTTGTTCAAACTGGTGATTTATTAAGTGCAAAACCACCACAACCCGGACAAGAACACACGGGACCTCGAACTTTTTTTTATGTGTTTGATTATCAAACGAAAGATGGAGATTATCCGCAGGTGAGTTTATTGTAGGCGATTTTATATCAATGTTAAATTACAGGTCTGAAATAATTCAAGTTGCATAATGCGATGCGGGATTTAATCATCAACTACTATGAATTGGAAATTAGTACTGATGTTCGTTAAATTTATGTATTATGCAACTGAATATTGCCAATGACATTTTTTGTGAAGTTTGGCTAACCCAATTGGTTATTCGAAAATTGTACTGCAAGAATCTCATTTCCATACAAAAACAATTGAACTTTATATGACAGGGGTTTTTCTGTATGCAAATGATATTATGCTATTACAAGATATGCAACTAAAATTTAAAATAGAACTTAAATTACATAAAATTATACTTGAAATAAACAGTTCAATACGAGCTTAAATTATTTACTGACATGGAAATGGAAACATGAAATGAAATAAAACCGAATTGCAGAAAAAATTTAATTTATAATCTAATGTTTGATAACAAATTTAACATTGTCAATAATGGGGTAATTAAGGTCAAAAATATTTAATAAAAATTTAAAAAAATAATGTATACATTTAAATTCAAGAGTAGTGAATAATGATAATAATGTTGGTGATTGACGCCTCGTCATATTTATTTAACACATCATCAACCTATGCCGGTTAAGAAACTAACCACCCAATACGTATTTCGTTCTTTTGAGATTTGTCAGTTGTGGAGAAAGTTGAGTGTGTAGAAGAAATACCTGTGACTCATCGTGAGTATCACTCATATATCATGTTGGTTGGTGATACTACTTCATAACTTCATAGAAGTATTGGTGATCATAGAAGTATGCTTCTTGATATATGAGTAAAAAGATTCTTTCCTTTTGTTGAAACAAAAACGTCTTTCGGGATTGGACTTCTTTTAGTCTAGAATCTGGCTTAGTTGACAAGTTAATTACTTAACTTTTAGTTGTCTACCTTGAACTTTTTTTGTTTGCTTTAAGTTTCTTGCCTTGATAAAGCCCTTTACGATAGGTAGCGAAACGTTGGCAACTACGGATGTGTGCTTAACGGTTCGTTGTAACATTCAAAACGAGTAAATTCCACTGAATGTACATTCAAAAATAAAATCACAAAAAAATGAGTAAGCATAAGTTTAGCCTCTAATAGGCAATTCTTACCATTCCTAAGTTTTGAGTACTTGTTCATAAGTTTTCGATTACAAATATTCCGTCCTCTGCAAGTGTTTCTGTGGATGAGGAGTGGGAGTACCTCCAGACCATTTTGTATAGTAGTAAATTTACACTCGAGTTATCTCACTCCTGAAATGTCCCGAAAGGACGAAATAGCTTCAAAAGAGGCAAATTTTCCATTGAAGATGATGACCGATCGGGAAGGCCAGTTTCTGTGTCAGTCCCCGAAAATATCGATGCAGTTCATGACATGATTTTATCAGACCGTCGAATTGGGCTAAAACGGATATCTGAAGCACTGAATATTTCATACGAACGCGTTCATCATATGGTTCACGTCAATTTGGACATGAGAAAAATTGCTGCAAAATAGATCCCCAAATATTTGAATGTTGACCAAAAGGGTGCAAGGGTAGAAGCATCGCGTTAGATCTGTGCTCGATTTGAAAACGATGTAGTCTTCTTAAACCCAATTGTTACTATTGATAAGACTTGGGTACATTTATACGATCCAGAAACAAAGCAACAATCGATGGAATGGCCACTCTGGTTCTCCAAGACATAAGAAGTTTCGTGTCCAAAAATCTGCTGGAAAAGTTCTTGCTTCAGTTTTTGGGATTGCCGTGGAGTAATCATGATTGATTTTTGGATAAGGGTAGAACAATAACTGGAGATTACTATTCGACATTACTGACCACTCTACGGGAAAATATTAAAGAGAAAAGACGCGGAAAGCTATCCAAAAGTGTTTTGTTTTTGCAGGACAACGCCCCTGCACACAAATCTCATGTTGCCATGCAAAAAATTCGTGATTTAGGGTTTGAATTACTAGAACACCCCCCTTATTCACCAGATTTGGCTTCGTCCGACTATCACCTCCTTCCTCAACTGAAAAAAAGTTTAAAAGGTCGTACATTTTCTTCCAACAAGGAGGTAATAGAAGCTGTGGAGAACTGGTTTGCAGAGCAAGAAGAAACATTTTTTTTGAAAGGTCTAGAAACGTTGCAGGTTCGCTGTAATAAATGTATTCAATTAAGAGGAAAATATGTTGAGTAATAAAATATTTTGACATTGAAATTTTGTTTGGTTCTATAGTAGGTTAAGAATTTTTCAATATATCCTCGTATATATCAGTCTTTAGATATTTTAACGATTCCGGTTTTGTTCAAGGGAAGATATGAAGACATTTCGTTAAAAAAACACTGCATTTGACTCTGGCAGATTTTGTTGATAACGCAGTTTGGACTTGTTTCAAGATTTTTATTAGTTGGAGACAAAATTTTTCAGTTTTTAAATTTATAATGGTTTAGTGTAAAATACAACTGGAAGTTGTATTCAGTAACTAATAGCTTCTTAAAAATATTCAACGTCCATTATGATCCGTTTTCTATTTTACCGAAGTATAGAGTAGGCGATTTCGATAGTTAAGAAATAATTTTCATCTTGCTCAATAACTAATTTGATTATGAGCGACTGGAAGGTTTATTGATTGTGCACAAGCTTGGAATGGGCGTGTTGTATAAAATGGCTAAGTTCAGAATATCTAAGAGTTCTCCACTATTGCGATAAATTCTTTGTAGTGATACACAATTGGATGCAACTTGATAAATGTTGAGCAGGTGACTACTTATTTTATTTTTATCGATTGTGTTCAACCATTTTTTATTTCTTTGATGACATTTGTGCCTTCATTTTCTCGTTGTTTAAAATTTTCCAACTTGTTATATAATATACATCCTTTGTTCTACAGTATTGATTAATGAGAATGCTGAAGACATTAGTTTGAATTCTTGATTAGATACTTTCATTGACTTTGTTATAGTGTTTGATGTTCGAGTATACCTCATCGTTTACTATGAAGAAGGATGTCAACAAGTCTACTTAATGCTAGGAATTTTCTTTTATCTTTTGCAGTTGATCTGCTAAAGTTTTGAATTAGTTTTCTTCAGACATAGTTTCTTCACAGAAGTATTGATACAACTTATTTTTCGTTTAATGTTAGCTTAGACTAGTTTTGGTTGAGGATATGAGTAGTGGAAAAGTAGTACCGTTTTTGGCTCACTCTTGGCGCGAAATTTGAATTTGGGGAGAGGGCATTTAAACTTTGGTTGCCCTCGTTTGTTGTCGGGTTTTGCATAATCGTAGACGATCGAGGCGTTCGGGGACAATCGGGGCGGTTTGAGATCAAACAGAACCGCTTGGAACGTAGGCTAAAGATCTTTGCCCTCAATTTAGTGCAACGCAAATATTTGTCTACTTCTACTTATTCTACGATTAACACGTTCTACTATCGATGCTAGAGTATAAAATAAGTAGCTAGAGTAGCTCATCTTTGTATTACACAAATCCCCCAAAACCATTTCACTGTGTAATCTTTAATTTTCATATGACACATATATTTATTTTTTGACACTTTTTTATTAATTATTTATCAGCCTGCTTTTTAATTATTTTATTTTCAACTTAACATTTTATTTAATTAACTAAAGTACGTGTAACATTTATACAAAAAAAATTCTTTTTGAGGGCCAATATGTGTATCTTCATTGTAACAGTTTTTAGTCCTGAAAAACGTTAATGTTTTAACACTTCAGCTGTGGAAGCCTCAATTCTTACAGATGTATACAGGGTGTCTCACCGGGAACTGTCATTAGCCGTATACGAAAATTTATACATGGAAAAAATTTGAAAATTTGGAGAATAACTAAAACCAATACGGTACACTCAACTGAAATATTTTTATTCTTTTAATTTCCGGTTGTGCCAAAAGTCGACATCAACTTGGTTATTTTAAATAGAACACTCTATATATTATTGCATTTTCGGATTCTACATCTAATTTTAGGGTCACTTTGTATAACAATTCCTGTAGCTAGGAGTTATAGATTTTGAGATATTAATTTTTTTAGTAAAATTTTCACAAATGCTAACGTTCACGGAAATATCTGTAACTTTATACCGCTAATGGTGGTTCCCAGTTTAAACAAGACTCTGTGCATTTAAAATTATAGATCAAAAAGTTATTTTTACTTTAAAATTAACTTATACGATTATTTATTTTTAACAATAATTTTTCAATATATTGAAATTTCTGATATTTAAGGATTGTTTCATTATTTGTTATAAAATAGTACATTCATCCTTCGCAAAGTAAAATTTCCTTTATTGTCAAAAAAAAAACGACAACCCAGGTTTCGATGCTTGCGCATCATTCTCAAGTCATGTAATTAAAAACACATCACATTTTTGACATTTATAAAAAATAATAATTTTAAAAATTTTATTAAACAACTTGAAAAAATTCTAAGCTTGCTTTGTTTTGATCACCTATAAGCTTATGTTGGGTAAATTGCTAAATACTATCATTGATTATAACCCGTGATTTAAAAAATTTTTCATCAAAGTGGACCATGAAAAAATTCACGTACGTACAGTTTTTAATTATTAGCAATAAATAGCACAAAATTATATTGTAATAAAAATAATGAATTGATCATTGGGTATGGCTATGTGAAGTCGGCCGTACCCATTTGTTTTATTAATAACTTTTTAAATATACTAGCATTTTTAATTATTAGTAATAAATATATACCGTGTGTCTCACGGAAAACGCAACATAGGACTTTTATTAAGGCAAAATATAGAATGGATCTACTAGTGCTTTGAAACTTTCAACCAATGCGACGTCGGTATGTGTCATTTTGATTGCTCTGAAGTTGGAGCAACCAACTTAAATTTGAATTATTAGCGCTACTTTTATAACTTTCTGCAATAATGAGTGTGTATACAACTGCTGAAAAAGTTCAAATGGTTAAATGGGTATGCAGTGGTAAAAGCTATAGAAACTATTCAGCATTATTTGTTGCACTTTTCAAGATCGACCGATTCCAAGTGCTAGTACAGTCATGCGATTATTTCAAATCTTTGAAAATACTGGCAGTGTTCACAAGCGGCTAAAGCTGGTGCAGCTTGACAGGCAGCATAATCCGATTATAAGTGTTCGACAACTAAGTGTTGACCGCGGTCTAAGTAAAAGTCGTGTACATAGTGTTGTGGTAGTACGCTAGTGTGGCTACGACTGTCGAACGTAGCGCAATCTGAGTGTTCTAGTTCTAATTATTATCATTGTCTTATCCCAAATACATAATAATACATGGTGGCAGCGGTAAATCACAAAGAAAAAAAATTATTCAAAAAAAATGGTGCGCGGAGGTGGAAACGAACGCGAGGAATCAAAGGATTCGAAAACAGATCAACCATCTATAACTACAAGTTCAAATTGTGTTTTATCCAATGTGGCTCCTCCAGAAGCGTTTGATTTCAATAATCCTAATCTATGGAATTTGTGGAAAAACGGTTTTTAAGATTTATGGTTTTTTATGGTCGTACATCGGATGAAAAAAGAGACTTGCTTATCTATACAATGAGTGAAAAGGCCGAAGAAATCTTGCTTCAATTTGTTCCAACCCGATCTACGTATGATGAAACGTTAATAAGTTTCGACAAATATTTTATTCCCCAAAAAAATGTCACTTTCAACCGATACGAATTCAACTCGAGACATCAGAAACCAGGTGAGAACATAGAATCATTTATTACTGCGTTACATAAATAAGCAGATCAATGCGAATACAAGGATTTAAAAGACGATTTAATTCGAGATCAATTAATATTGGGTATGAATGAT
This sequence comes from Abscondita cerata, assembly GCA_030710515.1. Classification (NCBI taxonomy): domain Eukaryota; kingdom Metazoa; phylum Arthropoda; class Insecta; order Coleoptera; family Lampyridae; genus Abscondita; species Abscondita cerata. Next base: position 241,852 of record JALBCR010000157.1, on the reverse strand, counting down.
AAGCGTACAAGTGAAAAGTTGCAGTTACAAAGCAATTTATCGTTAGCGAATGCTATCGCAACAGCACGTCAAGCCGAGCTACAAGGTCAACATAGTCAAGTGTTGTGGCGAGATAAACAAATAAACGTAGTTCATAAACCTCAAGGCAAATTTGGGAAATCATCGCAGCAAATTTTTGAAAATAATCAAATACCTCGTTCAAATACAAATTTACGCTATCCGCCGATTAAAAATAAGAAGAAAGCACAAGCAGCAACGAGTGAAGCTTATCATCCGCCTACTTCTAGATGTTGTTAGGTCCCTACATCAAAGAAAATATTGTCCTGCAAGAAATTCATTGTGTAATAAATGCCGTAAACCAGGTCATTGGTCTAGCGTATGTAGAAGCAGATTGAAATATAAAGAACCTGTCACGTGACCTGCGCCGTGAACGAAAATGAAACGGACGAGTCTACTGTTCACATTAAGGGCAACGACGAAGTGTATTTCGTAATTTTGTTTGTAGTGTTATTCAAATTATACCCTAGTTTAATAAATACATTTATATAGTAAGGTATATTTTTATGATTTGCGTTGAAGAAGTGTTTCAAAATTTGATTTCGTTTTAACACTTCCTCGATCCAACCCTACTTTACGTTTAAACATTTTTTTACGGCGCTACTGAATTGAAGGTCAAATGAATCGTTCGCGCAGATTGATTCACGTGACAGGTTCTTTACACTTCAATCGTCCTCTAAGTGGTCTAGTGTAAGTAAGTATAAACAAATTAATAATTTAGAAGAAAATGTAAATAATTTAATTGAAGATGTTAGTACCGTATCGTTTTGTGAGAGAGAACATGATGCATTTCTAGGTTGTTTAAAAATAATTTTAAACAACGTAACTAGTGATGATTCTGATTGTTGGGAAATTAATCTTAAATTAAAATGTTTTCCTAATCCAATTAAATTTCTTATAGATTCTGGTGCGGATGTCAGTTGTTTGCCAATAAACATGATTCCGAATTCGCAAATTTCAGAAATAAAAAAAAAACACATGCAAAAATCAATGGACCTGATGGTAAGTCATTAAATATTGTTGGTACTCTTGAAATCTACGTTACGCATAACTGAAAAAAATATCAAATTAACATTTATGTGTTGAAAAATTTAAAAAGACCTATACTAGGCAGAAATGATATTACAAAGTTGGGAATTGTGTTTAAATGTAATACATAAAAATTCGCTTATTACAGTAAAAGAAGTCGAACAACAATTTCCTGGACTATTCAAAATATTGGTGAATTTAAAGGTACGTTCAAAATTCTGTTAAAAAAAATTATAAACCATTTGTACAGTCAGCTCCAAGAGTTATAGCTATAAATATACCCCTTTTATCAAAACTTAAAAATGAACTTCAGAGACTTGAATTGCTTCACATTATAGTTCCGAAATTTTGCAGTCCAGATTGTCAGCTACTAACTACCTTTATAACCCCTTTTGAAAGATATTTTTTTAAAAGGCTACCTTTCGGAATTTCGTGCGCTCCAGAATATTTTGCAAGTAAAATTTCACAACTTCTCTCCGGATCGGAAGGCGTTATTTTTCACATTGGCGATATTTTAATTCATGCTTCAACTGTTGAAAGCCATAATAAAAATGTAATGAACATTTTAAAAATTCTCCAACAAGAAGGCATTACAATAAACAAAAATAAAAGTGAATTTGGAGTTCAGCAACTTATATTTCTGGGTCATGTTTTGTCATCTAATGGTATTTCTGTAGAGCCCAAACGAATCGAAGCTATACTTCAACTTCCGGAACCTACCTAAAACAGATTTACTTCAATTTTTAGGAATGGTAAATTTTGCTGGTCGATTCATCAAAAATAGATCCACTATTTTAGAACCATTGAATAGGTTATTAAGAGAAAAGTTTTTTCGTCTGGGATGTTCTCAATCTAAAGCCTTTAATGAAATAAAATCATTATTAGCTAAAGCTCCTACATATTAATGAATTTATCAACGGCGACTTGAATATTATTTAGTCTGTTTGTTTTTATATTGTGTCTGACTTCTGTAAATGTATTTGTATAACATAGTAACAGCAATAAACATTATTATTATTATTATTAGCATTTTATGATCCTAACAAAAAAATAATAATAAGTGCGGATGCGTCAACTTATGGAATTGGCGCATGCCTTCAAATGGAAAACGATTTAGGTGAACGACAAATATGTGCGTATGCCTCAAGATCTCTTCAAGAATCTGAGAGACGTTTTTTTCAAATAAAAAAGAAACTTTGGCACTTGTATGGGCAGCTGAAAGGTTTAAAGATTATATAACAGGAATTGAATTTTACTTAGAAATAGATCATAAACCCCTACTTCAAGTGCTCCAAACTAAACCGTTTGATGAATTATCTCCTCGACTCATGAGATTCAGAATTCGTCTAATGCGATATTCATATCATATAATTTGTCCGGGAAAAAAACTTGTCATTGCCGGTACCTTATCTAGAAATCCATTGCGGCATGTGACTGATGCGGAATCAAATGATTTATATAGCGAAACTGAAAATTTTGTTCATTCTTTAATAAAATCATATCCAATTAAAGATAAATTTTTAGAAACCATAATTAGAGAACAAAATAGAGACAATATTTGTTCAAAAACAAAACAATACGTTGTTGAGGGATGGCCTGATAAATCCAAAACCCCTCCTGAATTAGTACTGTATTATCAATATCGAAATGAATTTGCAGAAATTCAACAAATTTTAGTTAAAGGTACACGTATAATCATTCCTCCAATTTTACAATTATCTTGTTTAAATTATATTCATAGCGGTCATCTAGGTAATACTAGATGTAGAGATCGCGCTAAGCAAACTGTTTGGTGGCTAGGATTATCCACACAATTAAAAAGTTTAATCAGGAACTGTCCTAATTGTTTGCAAGAAAGAAAAATCCAAAAGAATTACATTTTGTGGATGATGTTGCTACAAGACCGTGGCAAAAATTAGGTCTTGACTTATTTAAAATTAATCAATGGTACTTAATTATGGCTGACTATTATTCTCGTTATTTTGAAATATATTCATTGGCAAATCTTACAGAAAATAATATTATTGACAAATGTAAAGACGCTTTTTCCAGATTTGGTTTTCCGGATTTCATTCGTATTGATAATGGACCTCAATTTAAATCCCAATTTGCTAAATTTACGTTGGAAAATAATATTAAACACATCACTAGTTCGCCGTATTATAGTCGGTCAAATGGTGCAGCCGAAGCAGCCGTTAAAACTGCAAAATCTTCAATAAAAAAAATAGTAAAGATTTATATCTTGCCCTTCAAGCTTATTGATCAACACCTCTTGGACATGGTTTTAGTCCAACAGAACTTTTATTTAATCGAAAAATTAAAACAAATTTACCTATTCTACCGTCGAAACTGGAAATTGTTGTTGATACTTCTAACTTTAAAGAAAAAGAAAGAGAAAGAAAAGAAAAGCAGTTTTATTGTTACAATAAAACACATAGAACAATAAATGAACTTATGGATTTAAAAATTTTTGATGTAGTTTGGATTACAGATTTAAGGAGGTATGGGAATGTAATAAAAATTGGTCCAGAACCTAGATCTTTTGATTTAGAAGTTGGTAATCAGGTTTATCGGCGAAATCGTTGGTTTTTCATTCCCGCACCTTTCATTGATGTTTTAAATTCAAATCATTATGTTGAACCTTTAAATTCTAAAGGAAATGCACCCATTCAAATTCAGCAACCAGAACCTATTTTAAAGCAAATCGTTGAACAGCAGTCAGATTCTGATAATTCAAATTTTGATAAGAACGTAACAACTAGAAAGAATCATGTATCTCAATCTACCCAGAATGAGGTTTCTCAAACTTCAAATGAACAAAAATTAAGTAGATCTGTAAGAAAAAAAAAACCTCCATATTGGCTGAACAATTTTGTTACAAAATAAATTTAAAAAAAAATTAATTATTTGTTATTTTAGAAAAGGAGTTTTCGTTATTTAAGAAAAAAATAAAATTGATGTTTTGTTTTGTAAAAAAAACTTGTAATTTAGTTAGGTACAAGTTAAAAAAAATTGTTGTTATTCACCTTACTATAAGAGATAATGTATTTCAGTTTATTTTTTAATAATAAAGAGAAAGGGATGTTGCGGTAGTACGCTAGTGTGGCTACGACTGCCGAACGTAGCGCACCGCCATAAGATTGCCTGAGTGTTCTAGTTCTCTCCATTATTCTCAACATCAAGAGCTTTTCAGAACGGATGCTGAAAAAAGACAAGAATTTTGTGAAATTTTAATTTAATTTAAATTAAAATCTAATAATGACGATAACTTTTATTAAAAATCTGTGTTTTACTGATGAATGCACTTTTACATTAAATGGAACACCAAACATTCAAAATTACCGTTTTTGGAGAACAGAAAACCCTCATCTGTTTATATCAGCTCACACCCAATATCCCCAATATCAACTCTATCGTAGCCAAAGCTTTAAGCTCAGCCCACCTACCCTCTCTTCTGGAGCCGGTAGGTCTTAGTCCTGAAGATGGTAAGAGAGCGGATGGTGTGACCTTAATTCCATGGTCCAATGGAAAATGCTTAGCATGGGATTCCCACTTGCCCAGATACCCTTGCGCCCTCCAATATCCAGACCTCAGCCAAATCAGTGGGAGCCACAGCAAATGCTGCCTCAGCGATCAAGATAAGGAAATACTCAGATATTGTGGAGAGAGGACTACTTTTCTTGCCCTTTGCTGTGGAGACTTTAGGTTCATTTGGAGATGCGGCCATTCAGTTTACTAATGATCTTGGTAGACGCTTAAAGGATGCGACTGGGGAACCTAAATCTAAATCCTACCTAATCCAACGCATAAGTCTAGCTATCCAGAGGGGAACGTAGCTAGTGTACTTGAACTCTCTCTTACACCTCGTCCTTGGACGAGATATTTCTACTTTAACATTTCATCATTTAAAAAGTGTATTTTAAAATTTTGTCTGTACCTAACCCAAGTGTAGTAGTGTTAAAAATAAATTACTTATTTTATTAATAAACATAATTTAAATTCATTTTACAAAGGTTTGGCGATTGTGTGCATAGATCTCATGTGTGCATTTGCAGAGATTTAAATTTATGATCTGAAATTTAGAATATAAAACAATAATTTAAAATACAAACCTTATTCTTTTTGTGAGTTCAAACCAAGGTTCAAACATTCAAAATTTTTGTTTACCTACATTTAGCTTGTACGACTCTTGCAAATAATATTCCAAGTTAAATCACTTTTTAGGTAGGCACTAAAATAATATAATTTCTTGCCTTTGAAACTGTCGTCTCCTGGTTCTTCCTTCATCGTGTTTTACACAAGTATCGGTCTTATATCGTGAAGTTCTTAACATGCTGTATAAAAATGAAACCTGAATCCGTTTACATAATTATACTTTCATAGGCACTTTTAATCATACTGATATAACTGCATCTTAAATCAGCTTAATATTTTTTATAATGTACTTTTTGTTTATAACCTAAAATTAATTTATGAAAAGATTTATGCGTAATTATGTAAAAGAATTAGTTTACTTACTTGAGAAAGCAATCACATCAAAGCGACTAAACAATTAGAATTTTCGCAAAAAAACAAAATAATAAATTTTTAGGTTGAGAAATGTCAACAAGAATATTACAGTTGTGGTAGACATGACAATCGTCACACACACAAACCGCTCTCTGTTTCTTTCTTCAACTGACACTTCCAACGCACGTCGTAGCGCGACGGTGAAAAATATCATAGCACAAGTAGAACCGTTCTATATTTTGCCTTAATAAAAATCCTATGTTGCGTTCTCCCTGGGACACACGGTATAATAAATTATACTGTAATAAAATAAAATGTGAAATTAATCAAGTCGGAACGCCCACGTGAAGTTGGCTGTACCCATTTGTTTTTATTAATAACTTTTTAGAACTACCAGCACAAAATTTTTAATTGTCAGCAATAATTAGCTCAAAATTAACACAAATTCATATCGTGATAAAAATGTCGTATTGATGAGGTGGGTACGGTAGACTTCACGTTCCATTTATTTTTGCTTTTTAAATATATTAGAACAAAATTTTTAATTATCATCAATAATAGCACAAAATTAGCACAAAATTGTTAAATAAATTATTTTAAAATTTGGCAATTGGGTACAACCAACCTCACGGATCTTCATAAAATGACAGTTACTAACTAAATTATATATGAATTTTTTGTTTAAAAATCTCTCGCTACCATTAATTTAAATAAAATTATAAATTGCCCAAAAACTGTAACGCATTTAGGCATAGGACACTCTTATACCAATCGAAAGAGGACTTTTTTGTTAACATTATTAATCAATAAAATACAGGGTGTTCTATTTAAAAATAGACCTATATTAAATATTGAATGACCTGATAATTAACTTGTAAATTCTGAACACTCTGTAAAAGAGATGTTTAACATTTAATTATGGAATTATTTAGACGTAAGAATAATTTTTTTATGATTTGATGGCTTACAAGATGTCGGATTTTTTTAATACTTCATATTTTAAGAAAAGTCGACGTTTAGGTAGATGAAAGCTGTATGAATTTTTTACGGTAATCAAAAACGCAATACAAATACAAAAAAAAACTTTGGACATACTGTATATTTGAAAATAATTATAAAATGTAGCATTTATTAACCTGCAAGTTACTAAAATCATGAAACTTGTAAAACGTTTGCTGTTTCGCTATAAACCTCCGTCCCGTTGATGGTGATTCACTCAGTACGTATAAATGAAATAATTGCATATTCGTCTTTACTTTGATTAAATTCAAATAGTTAAATTATTCTAACATTTCTAATTAATATAGCTTATTATAGACCGTCATATTTTGAAATGTAAATTTAGTTTTGAAGTTATTGCTATAAAGTCTGAGGATATGTGTATTTAGTCGCACTATACACATAATAATAATAAAGAAATGCCTAAATTCCATAATAAATATCAAAAGGGATTGCAATAAAATAAAAATGGCAAATTCCTATTAAATAAAAAAACCGTACAAAATGAAAATGTACGATGCAGCCGTTTTATATTCTATCTGTGCGGCTTATAAAAATAAATATAGGATATCCGTGTATTATTTTGGTATACCGACGTCTTTATGCTATCATAAATAGTATTCTCAAATCGATTAAATGGCGTCCAAGTTTGCTAATCTTTAAAGTTTTCTTGTAATCTAATTTATTGAGGACGTCGACAAATCAATTTGCTCAGTATTCCGGACACCGTATGTTTCAAACCACAAAGAAATGATCTTATTTGACAGGCGGATACAATCTGTTGATCTGAAAAAATGTATCCTTTTGTAATCGTGCTTAGGATTTCAACAAGCCTGTATGTTATTTGTGAATCCACAACGTAAACCGACAGCATCTGCAAAATACGTGTCTTATGAACGTATCCGATTTATATTCACACGATTACGGGCAACAATCTCAATTAAAAAACTTGATAGTTTGCGTTTTAAACATTCTGCTCAGCTATTTCGATAAAATTATAAATTTCAACTTTGAAGTTTTATAGCACGTTGAGCGTGCTCAAGAACCATTAACAATTTAAATAAACTACAATATCCGCTAGACATTGAATGAATTGTTTTAAAACCAATTTGCAAAACAATTTCAGTTAATGTCGTAACAAATTTCTAGATAAAATCACAATTTAAGTTCTTTTTTTTTAACTATCTTCCGACTAAATAAAGCTTAGAAGCGCAATGCGGTTTTCAACTCACTTAATTAAGTAATTGTTCCAAATATTTAAGTAGATTTTTATTTTTGTAGAGCATCATTATGACAAGCCGTAAACTTTTTAAATCAGATTATCCACTTCAAGAAATAACGATTTGTATTCACTCCAACAAACTTTTAAAAAATATCCATCGTCTTTGTTTTTATGCAATTATATTATTCTTGTTTTATCTAAGTTTTTATTCAATTTGATAAACAAAAATTAAGTAAATATAATATTATTGTTTCAGAGAATGGGTACCGTTCACGGAGAAGAACTGCCTTATGTGTTCGAGCGCCTTTAATCGACGGTTTCAGTCATTTCCCAAGAAACTATACAAAATTTGAGTTATCACTAGCGGAAGCTGTTATTATCTACATCGCTAATTTTGCACGGACTGGGTAAGTTTTGAACTTTAGGTGACAATATGTTTAGAGCCTTGTAAAGTTTTGGCATAATTATCGGTTTAGTTCAACTTCTCGGTCAACTTCATACTTGATTGGCTTTAAGGGAAGCGTCATAAGGTATTAGAAGCGATTATTAATTGTTAAGTTTCAGTTATTATTATCAAAAGTTTCCGCTGATTATTGAAGTTTATAAAGTGATAATATTAAAGGTTAAACTTACGTATACATAAGATCGTGATGTTTTGGATGTGCAAACTGAAATTGTAAATTAATTAATGTTTCCTAATTTAAACTTTGCAAACCCTCCGACAAACTACACTAAGCCAAAGTCTTATATTATTACATTTTGTTACCAATACCACTGTAAAATTACAGTCTTTACTTTCCACCAGTTCTAGACTTAAATTTGAACTAGATAATGACATTTAATTACAGTGTCCTTAATTTTAGTAACTTATTACACTTGCGAAAAAACTATTTCGAAATTTTAGTCTAAAATTATTTCTGACACATAATAAATGCGATGGTAATAATAAGTATTTGTTAAGGTACTCATGTATTATACATACTTTATGATTATAAATTCTAAAAACTGTCAGCTGATTTTAATATTTGATGTTTCTGTGACATTTAAGTTTTATTCTACAAAGACATTCAAGAGGGTTTTAAAATCTTGGTATGCAGTAGTACAAGTTTGAGAATAAGATCTTATCGAAGTGACTGGCATAGGTTCGAGTCTTGAATAAGATTATTTGTTCTAAATGGGGCTGGTATTAAATACCACTTATTGCTTCTATAAATTGTACCGTTTACATTAACTAGATAAGAACGGGATTCATCTGTTTTTGATTCTACTCGACCATAGTTTCTAATGTGAGTGACCCATACACAATCTTGTACATTCAAATCTGACAGGTTTTTAGAACGCTGCCTCTTATTGCAGTTTACGGCTTGTCTATACTTTTTCTCTTCTCTTTCTCCCTTTGAACAACTGATTTGGTACATATGTTTTCATTTAATTTACTTGGTAACATACGGAGATGAGACTTAAGATTTCTATTCATTAATAACTCTGATGGACTAAACCCCTTATCCAACGGAGTGGGGCAATAAGATAATAATACAATGTATATATCATCATTCTTCTTTCACGACTTACCTAGTTTTACCGCAGTTTTCACACATCCATTACGATGACTATGGTATGGGCTGCTAGTAATATGCTTAAAATCATATTGGTTAGAAAATTGTTTAAATTTTCATTGAAACTGAGGACCATTATCTGAAGGTACCTTGTCAGGAATTTCGTAGCGCGCAAACAATTCTTTAAGTTTCGAAATTAAAATATTTTTAGTCCTTTCAGTAAATATTTTAAAGAACCTATAAAAGTAATCAGTGACAACAAATACCAAGTACTATGCTTAAAAAAATCTATGGCTATTTTCTGCCACGGACGATTTGTTTGAGAGTATTTTTGAAACAATTTCTTAAATTTGTTTCTACACGGTGGTACTTTTGAAAACGCGTCATAAAGATTTAGCATTGTAAACGGGTTTTTTCGAATTTCAGCTCGCCCTTTTATGTGACAAAAATGGTTTAGTATCAAAACGCAGCTAAAATTATTGCGCATAGTACTCACTATCAGAAATTAGCTAAATTACACGGTCTTTTTAAAATTCATCAATAAAGTTAGTAATTTTTAAGTTTATTTATTGTAACCTTCCTATTTAATTTAGTTCTAATATCATTCAAAGCTGTTCCTTGGGAATAAAGCCTTTTATTTGCTTATTAATGACTTTTCGTTTAGGCAACGCAATACTATTTTTCTTTGATTATTAAAACTTACTTTTATTTTTATTGACAAATTTTTGAAAACAACGTGAAATTCAGTTGACTCCTAATAGCAACAGCTATACAGGCTAATTTTAACTTCATTTTTTAAAATTAATTAAATTAAATTATGACCCGCTTTTAAAAGCACCATTCGACACAACTAAGGCAATTTCGTATAACGTTTTCTATCTGACTCGAAAGTCCATGCCACCATACAGACATCTTAGCTCTTTCTCGATATTTTATAATGCCTTTGTGACCTGAATCAGTGACTATATATCCTAGACTTTCAACCGCTTTAATTGGGGACCAATGCCAATAGATGTCGCGGGACCAATAAGAGTAGCATTGCTACTCGCAACGCCACTTACAGTGGCGTAACCATAAAGCATTTAATAAACATTGAAATTTATTTAAAAAATCATTTTAATTCGTTTATTGGTGTGTTTAATTATTAAAATATATAACAAACATTCCTTAAACATGCACACGACATCTATCGGTATTGGTCCCCAATTAAAGCGGTTGAAAGCCTGAATGAATATATTCCAGACATTGTACATTTTACACAAGTGGCAATACAAATGCACGTGGTCCAACTCCAGAGAGCAGGAATCCGTCTTGAATTATATATTAACAAATCGATCAGTACACCCTACACAAATATTAGATGTCAGATTATTAGGTAAAATAGTGAAAAAACGAGCAGAAATTGTGACTAAATTCAATATCGAATCCTTCTCAGATAACACAACCAAGGACTTATATAAAAAAAGACAAAAGGATAAAATAGATACAAACCCAATATCCGAAAATGATAACGTAGAAGAAGCGTGGAAAAAAATAAGAGATAACATCTTACAAAATGCAAAGGACGCTATAGGAACAAGAAAGGTAAACAGTAACGCAAAAAGAAATATGAAACCATGGTTTACCGAAGAAGTCAAAATCCTGGCAGATGAAAAAAAAAGCCTGAAGTACAGAAATAGTCAGTCACCAGACAGATATGAGCAATATAAGCAAATAAGAGATAGAGTTAACAACGAAATCTTAGCATTAAAAAAGGAATATTGGGCAAAGTTCTTCATCGATATGGAACATGACGTATATGGTAGCCAGAAAAAAAGTATGGGGAATGCTACGTAACAGAAGAAGATCCGTTAATAAATATATAGAAATAAAGACCTTCCCGAAAGAAGAATGGGTGAGACATTTCAAACAATTGTACCAGACAACTACAGCTACAGTAATAGAATCTCCAGAAGATAATCAAGAAGGCAGTACTACTAATGTCAGCATCACCATCGAAGACGTTAAGCGAGATAACAAAATGATAAAATATAGGGGTAAAGATCTAATAAATCAAGTAACAGCATTATTCAAAAACTACAACCTATAACCATACCAGACGATTGGCGTACAAATATCACCATTCCAAGTTTTAAAAATGGTGCTAAACATGATCCCGTAAATTATAGAGGAATATCGATGTTGAGTTATATCGCGAAGCTGTTTACCCAGATACTATCGACAATAATTACCCGACATATCGAAACAAATGTGGGTTTCCGAGCAAACAGATCCAACGTAGAAGCAGTATTTATAATGAGACAAATGATGGAAAAGGCCATAGAATATAACAAACCACTGTTTCTTTGTTTTGTTGATTGCACATCGGCATTTGATAGAGTTCGACTTGCGGACGTAACGAATCTACTAACAGACAAAGGAATAAACAAGGATATTATCACAATACTTAAAGAACTAAACAGGAACAATAGAACGAAAACATGAACACAAAACCCAACAACTAAAGAAGTACCCGTCTCCACAGGCATCAGACAAGGGGGCAGTTCAGCCCGGCACTATTTAATATAATAATAGACCAAATAATAACCAAAGTGAAAGAAACAAACATCTGTTACAGAATGAGGAAAGACACAACACAAATAATTTGCTACGCAGATAATGTAGTCCTTATGGCAGAAAACGAAGAAGACCTGCACCGATTATTGTTCTGTCTACAAACGACAGCAACTATATTCAACATAAAGATATCAACCTGAAAATGCAATCTCTAGTAATATTGAGAGACATAATTAGATGTAATCTATCAGTAAACAATACCACCATCAATAAAGTTAAAGTTTTAATCATCTGGGGGTTAGTATATCCAGTGATAGAAATATAAATAACAAAGTCCGCACACAAGCAATTAAAGCAGCAAAGACATCGGGATGCTTGCAAAAATAATATGGACAAATAAAAATGGAAAGTAAAGTAAGGATCTATAAAACATGTATAAGACTCATCTTCACTTATGGAGCAAAAACTAGGGCTGAAACAGCAAATACAAAGAATATTATGCAGACAACGAAAATAAAGACCATCCAAGCTATAACAGGGCACACAGTACGCGACAGAATCAGAACTGATGTAATCCGAAAATCATATGGCATAGAGGATGTGGTAAGATGGAGTAGATCAAGATGAAGGTTCTAGCGAAACCATGTTTAGAGAATGGATAACAACAGACTAGCAAAGAAAGTAATGACACAGATCTCAAACACAAGACGACTACCTGTAAGGCCAAAAAAAAACATGATAATATAGCTGGACATTGGATTTACAGGAAAACACATAAAAGAGGCAAAATATAAAAAGACAGGACAATGTTTTACGTTAAGAAGAAGAAGACATTGTAGTTGCATAATAGGTAGAATTACTATCATTGAACTATTTAAGACCAAATTCCCACTATACGAAATTTGAAATCTATCTTGACAATAACGAAACATCATATCAGGAAGCTAAGATTTAGATGCCTAATTAGTAATCAAATACTCTTTTAGTTTTGATATAATTATATCTTTACCTTGCTTGTCAATAATTTTCTGCAAAAACTCTGCTTTACAGGGAATATTACAAACAACAAAGTTTACGTAAGCGTCAATTTTAGATTGAAATTCTGTATCTTCAGGCAAAGATAAGTTTCGAGATAAAGTGTCTGCCATCACTAATTCTTTTCCTGGATTGCTCACAATTTTGTAATTTAAGCGCTATAAACGTAGTCTAAATCTCAAAAGCCTAGAAGTTAAATCATCAAGATTTCTTGTTTGGAGTACTTGAAAAGACTTTTATGATCTGTCTCTAAAATTAATAAAGGAAGACCTAATATATACTCTTTAAACTTTTGTTAAAGCTAGAGCTTTTTTTTTCTATTTGGGCATATAATCTTTCAGCTTGACACAACGTACTTGAACCATATGACACAATTTCACGATTACCATTTTCACCAATTTGCATTAAAACAGTCCATACACCGATACATCTGCACTAAGTAAGATTTGCTTGCTGTGATCAAAATGTGCTAAACAGGAAGACTCTTTAAGACATTTTTTTCTACTTCAAAGAAGCTTTTGAGATTGATCTTATATATAAACGAAATATCTTTTATAAAAGAGAAGTTAAGGGTTCTAGAATTTCTAATTTGTTCGGGATGTACCTACCAGCAAAATTAATCATACCGAGTAAGCGCAATAGTTCAGTTTTATTTGATGGGTCTGGAACCATTTCTATGGTTTCGATTCTTTTAGGATCTATTGAAATTGTCTTCTCCGATATTACATGACCTAAATATGAAACTAATTTTACGCCTATCAAACGTTTGTTTCTGTTCAAGGTGATACCTTTTTTTGAGATTATCTCCAAAACATCTAGTAATATAGAGTTATGTCTCTCTACATTGTCCAAATAAATCAAAATGTCATCTATGTTAATTAATACATTTGGTGATTATACAAGATTTTGTTCAGTAGAGCCGAAAAATACTCGGGGGCACATGATAAACGAAAAGAAAACATAGTAAACCTATATCTCCCAAAAGGTGTAATGAAGGTTGCAAGATGAAGACATTTCTTTATTTGATAAAATGCAAAATTAGTGTCTAACTTCCAAAATTTCTTTGGGTTTCTTAACTGTGCCAAAGTACTATCTACTTTAGGAATAAGAAAATATAACCGTAGAACATGTTTATTAAGTTGTGTGAAATCACAACACAAACGAACTTCTTTACACTTTAGAACAACTGCAATTGGTGCCATCCACTCAGAGTATTCTTTAACAGATTCAATAATCTTTAATTTGATTAAACGATTTAATTCGACTCTTAATTTATACAAGGTGTCCAGAAACTCTCCTGACAAACCAAGGCCGGAGATTCCTCAGATAATTTTAAGACAATTTAACCCAATTCACCTAGTCCGAAAATGCTTCCTAAGGGAGCTAGAGCTCTTTTGAAGATGGCGCCTTGTAAATAGTTTTTTTAAATACCTCCAGAACGCTTCTACTTAGAAAAACAAAAACCTTCAGAAATGAATCGATTGCATCAATTGCCAATTTCTAGTAACGGTCATAGGCGTCCGTTTTGGGTAGGTCAACGGTTATTTTAACGCATAACTTTTTTTGTCTTTAACTTTTAAGCATTTGTGACACTAGATTATTAAATTTTCAGGTATTCTAGTACTAAAAGGTACTCTTACTTTAAGTCATTAGGATACACCGTTTTCTAGAAAAATAGATTTGAAATTTTTTGTTTTTTTTGTCATTAAAGTTAAATTTATATTTTTGCTCTTAGTTAGCTCTGAACTGCCAACAAAAGTAAAACCACGTTTTTCATTGTCAAATTGTTGTCAGTTCGCGAAGTTTATCTTTTAATTTTTACTTTACCAGGCGCCATCTTCAAAGAGCTCTAGCTCCCTTTAGGAAGCATTTTCGGACTAGGTGAATTGAGTTAAATTGTCTTAAAATTATCTGAGGAATCTCCGGTCTTGGTTTGTCAGGAGAGTTTTTGGACACCCTATATAGAAGAGGAGTTGGCACAATTCTTGGAATTGATTGTACAAATGGAATAGATTTCTCGTTCAATTTTATTTCCATTTTAGTTTGAAAGTTACCTAATTTACTGAATATATTAGGAAATGCTTTTTCAATTTCCTCTCTTGAGAGATTTTGACATTGAATTAATAGACAACTGATTACTCTTCAGGTTTAGTAAATTAAATTTCACAAGTCTTGGAAGTCCCAAAATAGGCAATTGTACATCATTTAATATAAACACTTCAGTACTGAATTAAACAAAATTATAAGAAATAGTAAGAGACATTTTTCCTAATATATCTAACTTGGTACCATCCGGACCTGACATAATATCTCCTGACTGATACATATGTCATCAACTGCACTTTTTGGAATACAAATTATATCAGTTTCGGGTCCACCAGAAATGATAAACTTTAATTCAATCCCTTTACCAAAATATCAACTGTAATTTGATTATTCTTATTTATGCCCTAAGAAATGATTTTCATTTACCTCGATTTCGGTTTGAATAGTGTTCACCTTTCCTTGAGCTCCTTGAAGACCTTTTCCAGTGACCTGACTTTTGATACCCATGGTATATGTTGCATGCTAGAGGAGCATTTATTTCTAGAATGATTGTGCAAACCACAGTATTCGCAAATATTTTACGCCTCATTTCTTTGTTTTGGAGAGCATAAGCTTCTTTAGAAGGATTCTTTTGATGTCGAGACTGAAATTTGCTTTTCGGATTCCCTTTAATTTTACAAATAGCATTAACATCAAAAGAGTCCGATCGATTTTCTTAAAATAATCATCATCACACAGAAAAGACTGCGTGAATGTTTATGTCTACTTTATAAGCATAATCATAATTTTAATCACAATACACAACTTCGAAAGTTACTAAACTTTCAAATTTTTGTTATGTTTCTAAACAACACCGCATTAATTAGTAGTATTCCATAAAAATGTCGAGTACAAAGCGAAGATACGATATTGAAGATAATATCGTTCCAGGTATACAAATAATAAATAATGCATGAAATATTAATAATTTTTTGAGTAAGCAATTCAGAAAGTTTCTTGCTTAGAGTTATTCTAGTTTCCATAAAATCCGGTTTTCTTTGAGCTTAAAATTATAATAGAATTATCTTTATGGTTATCCTTAATATAAAAATTAAATCAACAACTCACTATAATACTCAGAATCACTTCTTTTCTAATAAGATGAATGCTCAAGTCTCGTAATTTATTAGAATGACTTGAAAGAGAAATTGGCCTAACTCCATTCAGACTTAAAATAACCATACCTTGTTGAAGATTTAATTAAATTAATAACTTACAAGTTATCTATCTTACTAATATGTATATTATCATTTACAACAAATGTACTTACTTATTTTGTCCGAAAAACCTTTCACAATACCGAAAATGAATGCAAAAACCTCACTGTCTATAACTACACGTGTGCAGGGCACTACAGCTGAGACTTTAGCAAAATGCGTGTTCAGCGGTATATTAAAAAATTAATATTTTATTATTTATAGTATTTATATTCGAAAATATAAACAAAATCATAGAAAAAATTATATGGTCAATTTGACCGACAAAAGTAAACAGTTATCTTAACTGTTTGATAGAAATATTAAACATGAAATATTTATTGTCAATTTAGGAGAAAATATACTATCTATAACTTGAACTACTTTGCTTGTTATTGTGTCGACAATCTAGAATAAAAATATTGCGTTTTAATTATTGGAAAAGTTCTTTGTCTTCTAAACTTGGGCTAGAGAACATGTTATACAAAACTTATTGATAATAAATATACCTTTATATTATTATATTCCAACATTTTAACGCTTCTATGAAATTTTTACTCCACATAAAATTTAATCATTAAAGTATTTATTTTGCATACACAATTTATAGAAATTTTGCACTATCTGAGACAAATGTACCATCACCAAATAAAAAATGAGATAAGATTTTTGCACTAAAATTAAGTTTTCATAGTGTAAATTGGGATTTGCATACAGCGATTATTCACAGGGGTGCCAATCACAGTCTCAATGTTTACCAAAAAAACCATATCTTTTTGGCCCAGGAATTAATTTTATTAAATGTTAATGTTTGAGATTGTTAATCGTCGTTTAATTCAAGAGTTAGTTACACAACTTTTCCGTCGACCGTACTTTGTAATTTTAATAAAATAATAATTTAATAATTTTAGAAAAGATATGCTATTGTGAACGCACCTTTAGAAAGTACCGTTTTGTGAACTCACCACATTTTTTTAATTGTATAACATAACCTAAATTCATTGTTTCTACTTTTTTGTGAGCTTTGTATTTTATCATTCTTTGCTTTTTCGTCTTTTGTATGGCTATTTGACAACAGTATTTTAATTAAAGTCACTAAGTTGATGAAGAATTGAGGTACTAAATTCCAATTGTTGCGTCAAAACACAATAGTCATCACAACGAAACAAAGTGTATAAATCTTTTTTGTGGGAACGGATTAGTGCTTATTTACAATAGTGATGCACCTACAAAGACCGAACCAGAAATGGTTGACAATGTTTGATAAATGATACAAGGAGCCCAAGTACATCTCTACGTTGCCTGTTAACAAGTCCGACTTTTGATAATGCCTTGTCACATCATACCAAACAAAGATATTCATTCATATCGCTATTGTGTACAAGTAGTCAGCCAATTTATTGAGACAGGATTGATTATCCAGCTTAAGATTATTTAACGATAAAGCTTGATTTCATCTTAATGTTATTTCACACAACATGCGCATGTAGAGTTTATAAAAAAAAACATTTTGTTAAAGTGGTTCCACTACACCTCCAAAAGATATTTTTAAGAGTCGGAATGTTTATCGGGCCATTCCTTTTTTATAGTTTTTATTTTCTCTTACAACCCTGTTTAAAGAATTTAACTTTTGAACAATTAGTAAACAATATTGAAGAACTGTGTGACACAGTAGTTTGGAAAGTAGATGAGCTGAACATCTTTAAATGTTATTAAGTGTTATCATCGGAATACTGTATACAGTACAAGAATGTCTCAAAGTTTGTGTGAACAAATTAAGATTTACTACAACTGGTAAATTAATGTTGATTTGTTCTTAATAAAATTTGCTTTGCAACAAATTATGACAGATTTTTTTATTTACATTGTCATATTGTAATTGATTAACAGATAAATGGCAACTTTAGGTATACACATGTATGTTTATTTGATTATACTAAAATCCGTTCATTAATAGTTATTAATAAACGATTCTTGTTACGTTATTGATAAGTCATAAATACACGGTCGACAGAAAAATTCTGTACGCGTTCATCATATCATATTTTTTGATTTATGTCGAAACAACTATTTGTTTATTATGAATGTTCGTGTTGATTGGTTGCATGACAACGTTGTCAACAAAACTCGTTTAATAGTGGAAAGTACGATTTAATAATCGTGCACTTTTACATATTTTATATTATTAAAGTCAGTTGTCAGTAGTAAACGCACACCTACTCTCGATTCATTTTCAAATCTATACGAAAATCAACCTTTTTCAAATTCGTCTCACATTAGAACGGCTTAAGATATTATCGTTTCGAAAAAAGTTTCGAATTTATTTTTCGTACGAGGGCATCTTCTCAGAGGTTAAAAAAATGTTAAAAATAGTCAAAAAATTCTCAAACAAATTGAGCCGTAAGTTGACCACAACTCGCTTTATTTACGGACCGATTTTCAAAATTCAAAGCATCATACGCGGATTAAAAATAAAAAATTTTAGCCGTTTCAGTTTTGTATGACCCGCGTGTTTTCAAAAGGTATAAGCGAAAACGTTTCCGACAAAATTTCATTCCGAAAACTAAAACGGTCATAATTTCTAAATCATAACAGATAAAAAAAAATTATTTAAGAAAACGTTCCTTTTATGACCCTATCACATAATGTTAATACAATTGATCATTTTAAACATTTTTTTTCAAGCAATTTTACATTGTTATACTGTAATTTTATAACTCCGGAACCATATTACGTAAAAACACGAATAAAAAATCAAAATATTTGTAATTTTGCAAATTTTCGAATTGGTTTAAACTGTAGGATTCAATTACAACAAAAAGTAGTCAATCTCACCGAAATAAACTTTGTTGTATTACGTTAAAGCAGTCGAGCCAATAACATCCGGTTCTAAATATTTTATTAATACATAATTTTATTCGTACTACATCTATATCTTCTATATTAATATGTTATGTCGTTTAAGCGTCCTCACCTACTCTCTATTCGTTGCGAGCGCACACCCGAATACTCTGATTCATTTTACGAATTCACATGGAGTACATACTCTGCATTCATATTGATTACTCAACTGATGAATGTTAATGTGGGTGCTAATTATTGTTCATGACTGTCTGCTCTTTGAAGTTAATTCATTTTTAGACTTAACCCATGCGTAGCATGCTGGCTTTGTCTAGTAATTTTATATTTTACGTACGATTTATTTAAAGTAGTTTTCTACATAATTATTTATTAATTAATTTTCCTGGTTATAAGACAGTCGTAGATAATAGTTATTTAACAAACGAGTGTATTATTAAAAGCGATTAACAATCGAGGTATTTTAATGTTTGAGATTGTTAATTGCCGTTTAATTCAAGAATGAGTTGCACAACTTTTTTGTCGACCGTACTTTTTAATTTTGATAAAATTATAATTCAAAAATTTTAGAACAGATATGCAATTGTGAGCACACCTTTTGAAACTACCGTTTTGTGAACTTGCCACAATTTCTGAATTATATAACATAACCTAACTTCATTGTTTCTACTTTTTTGTGAGCTTTGCTTTTGGTCATTCTTTACGTGTTTGTCTTTTTTATGGCTATTTGCCAACAGTATTTTATTTAAAGTCACTAAGTTGATCGACGATTGAGATACTCAAATCCAATTGTTGCGTCAAAATACAATAGTTTTCATCACAGCAAAACAACATGTATTACATTTTTTTGTGAGAACGGATTGGTTCTTAATCAAAATAGTGATGCATCTACAAAGACCACACCAGAAAAGGTTGACAAAACCCAAATACATTTCTACGTTGCCTGTAAACAAGTTAAGACTTTCATTAATGACTACACATCATTTCGAACAAAAGACAGGATTGATTATTTTGCACATAGTTTAATAGTGGCAATAATTTTGCAACATTTTTATCTGAGACATATTAGCTTAGATTCTTTAACGATGAAGCTTAGTTTTACGTTAATGGTTTTGTTAATTCACATAACATGCTCATGTAGAGTTTATAAAAAAAACGTTTGGTTAAAGTGGTCCTACTACACCTCCAAAAGATATTTTTAGGAGTCTAAATGTTTATCGGACTATTCCTTTTTTATAGTTTTTATTTTCTCTTACAGCCCTGCTTGAAGAATTTAACTTTTGAACAATGAGTAAACAATATTGAAAAACTGCGTGAGACAATAGTTTGTAAAATAGAGGAGCTGAAGACTCTTAAATATTACTAAGTAATATCATCGGAATGTTTCGCACAGTACAAAGTTTGGCTCAAAGTTTGTGTGAACAAATTGAAGATTTATTACAACTGTAAATTAATGACCATTTGTTACTATTAAAATTTGCTTTGCTACAAATTATAACAGATTTTTTATTTACATTTTCATATTGTAGTTGATTGACAG
This sequence comes from Abscondita cerata, assembly GCA_030710515.1. NCBI lineage: Eukaryota > Metazoa > Arthropoda > Insecta > Coleoptera > Lampyridae > Abscondita > Abscondita cerata. The sequence continues at coordinate 221,209 of JALBCR010000157.1, read as the reverse complement.
ATAAAATGACAACTTATGATGTACTGCATATGTATGCTTGTTGCCTATACTAAAATCGTTCATTAATAGAAAATCGTTTATTAATAGGTGTCATTAACAATCAACTTTGTTTAGATTAAAGTCGACGGAAAATTAAATTATTAATCATTTTTTCTTGACAACGATGCTAGGTAACCTAAGAAACACGCAACATAAAAAATGCAGTTTAATAGTTTTCTGAAAAAAAAACGAAGTGGTTTCCGGTCATCGTCGATCCGTTGTTGTAGTGCGGTGTTCCCATTGCGTTGTATGACTATTGCGAAGGACGCTACTGGTTTGTGCGAATAGTGTAGTTTGGGTTAGTCCCTTTTTGCAGGCATCGAATACTTTACTAGTTCTAGAATGCATTTTTATCGGTTTTGACCCTTTAACTTTTTTAGTGGTGCTTATAGCTGAGCGGCGCTTTGAATGAACTTTCTGTAAAAGCTTATCATCCCCAAAAGTTACCGATGCATGGTATCGGAAACTGTTTAATTGCTTCTAGCTGTCCGACGGTAAGGTTGTGCCCTTGCTTCAAACGTTGTATCTGAAGAACCGTCCTGTTTTGTGTTGGTCTTCAGATGTGGAAGCTAGAAATATGTCGTCCGGCTAGGCATAACAGAAATCCAATCCTTAAGTCAATTTGTAGATGAGTCACTGGGAGGAAGTTTGTACAGCTTAAAAAGTGTGGTGACTGCTGTTTTCTAAATGTTTTTCTTTGCGATTAGAATTTGGTAGTGACTTCATTATTAATTTGGCTGTGGCGGCGGCAGACCGAATAGAAAGTATACTAAAGGTTGTTTTTGAGTTTTATTATGCAACGTACTAAATGTTATAAAATATACATTTGTTTCACGAACTATTACTATATACAAGGCGAGTATGAAAAGAAAGGTACCTAAATTTTTGTTTCTTACTTAATTAGATGTATTGTTAAACTACTTTACGTGGTTGGAAACTTCAAACATTCACTTATTTTTCGATGTAGTCACGAAGGAGGGTGGTCAATCGTGATGGGTAACGTTGTTTTTGGCACATGTGGACGCGCGTTGTCTTGGTGTAGTCGATCGCCTTTACTCAATCTGCCGCGTTGTTTGTTCTGGATAACCCTTCAAAGTTTGCACTGTGGCGCGTGGTGGTAGAAAGACCAACAAACACTACAATGTTGCCAGATTTCGAATAGCACTGCGTGCTTTTTATAATAACCGACAGGTTTTCACTGAAATCAAATATTATGAGAAGCCATACGTACGAAATTAACTACTTTATTTATTACTATTAAATTGCATGTGTATTCTACAATTCATTTTGACACAATTTAAACTTTCAGAGTTTAATAAAGGAAATTTTTGACATCAATGCTAAAATTGTATCGGGTGGCCAACTAAGAATGGACGCCGGCTATATCTCGGGAATTATAATACTAACAATACTGAAAAAAAAATTTAATAGGTAAATCGGATACGAGAAATCGCGGGCAATTATTTTCAAGTTTGTAAGATGGCCGGTAGGGGGCGAAACTGTTATGGCAGATCATATAATTGGTTCTTTCTCCAAAAATATGCAAATGTAAATATAGTTTAAATATTGCCGTAGTAAAGACTGCAAAATTTAGTGTATTTTACTCGCTCTCTCTTATAAAATGTAGTGGTGGGGGAACGTCAAACATGTTTTTTATTTAAATTGAAATAACTTCGGTATAAGTTAACAGAATTGAACAAACTAGGTCTCGTTTAAAAGAGTCTTCTTACTTAATAATGTGCTGTATAAAGATGGTCTGAATAAATTTTGACGATAGCTAGAGGGCGCTGTTTAACATTACAACAATTATTGCGCATTATCATGAGATTTTTAAATAGCAGCATATGTATCTTTTTACACAGTTGAATAGAGGACAAAATTGCTAAATAGTCGGTGCAAACCGCAACTTCCTATATTTTTTGAAATTAAAGATATCAATAAAACAAACGTTAGACCGCTGACTATTTACATATTTTACGCATAAAACAAATTTAAATTAGTTGAAACAATTTAGTTAATGCCGTCCTAAATGTTCAAACTGCCGCCCATCGTTTTCGATGCACTTAAGCATCCTTTCCCGCGTAGACCAAACTGCACTTTCTAGTTCAGCTACTGAAATAGTTTGCATACAGTCCCTTATTCGTCCAATCATGTTATCACGTGTAGTGAGTCCGGTTGCAAAAACTATATCTTTTACTCGACCCCATAAATAAAAATTCAGGCATGTTAAATCCGGTGATCTAGCCGGCCATGGAAAAATGCTGCCCCGTCTTATCCATCTACCAGGGTAGTTGGCATCAAAAATTGATGAACATCCACTGCGAAGTGGGCTAGACAGCCATCGTGCTGGAACAGCATTCGTCTTCGAATTTCTAGGGGTACTTCTCTAATAGAATCGGCATCGTGTCTGTTAAAACCCGTAGGTAATTGTATTATTTAGTTGGTTATTAAAAAGAATGGACCGATAATGTGCCCTTCTAGAATTCCTGTCCAACAATTTACAGACCTACGACCTTGGTGCTGAACGTCTTGCATACAGTGCGGATTTGTTCTTGACCAACAGTGCATATTATGGACATTTACACTGCCATTACTATGAAAGGTGGCCTCATTTGTCCACAATATACGTGATAGAATTTGGGATCGTCTCCCATCATACCCAAGAGCCAGTGGCAATAGTTTAGTCTTCGATCAAAATCTGCAGCAGTCAATACCTGATGCAGGACTAAGTAATATGGATGTAACCTGAAAGATGTAAGATGATCACTACTGATTTAACAGTAGGATAAGTATTAAGTAAACCTTTGTAAGTTTACAGTAGAGTTTCAACTTTGAAGATTCGCTTACCTGTGCTCTTTGAGATATATTGCTGCGCATATACCCTTTCAGCAACTGTAGCAATTCTCATGCATTCAAAATAGACAACTATCATCTCAAATAACTCTTCGTTGGTATAAAGTATTTTGTAACACTTAACAGCACAGCACTAAGACTATCTAATACTAATACTAACAACACTAACGTAACACAAAAAAACGACAAGAAACACTAACAAACTAACAGTAACGTAACACAAACAACAACAAGTAAACTCAAACTACACGAAAAACTCAAACAATCACACGCAATAACAAAATCGAGAACAAGCTTTGAAAAATAGCAACTAAATGATATTGACATGAAATTCAATTGTTCCAATATTATGACGTATTGCTTCCAATTTTGTTTCACAGCCTACTAATTTTATGACAGGTGCCTTCGCTAAAAATTGATTATTATTTACCATTTTATTCTCTTCTTTTGCATACATTGTCGGTTTTAGATGCTTAAGTGCATCGAAAACGATAAACGACTGTTTCAACATTTAGGGCGGCATGAACTAAATGGTTTAAATTAACTTAAATTTATTTTCTACGTAAAATATGTAATAGATGATGCATAGTCAGCAGTCAAACATTTGTTTTATTGATATCTTCGGTTTGAAAAAAGATAGGAAGTTGCGGTTTGCACCGACTATTTAGCAACTTTGTTCTCTATTTAACTGTGTAAAAAGATACATAGGGAGCTATTTAAAAATCTCATGATAATGCGCAATAATTGTTGTAATGTTAAACAGCGCCCTCTAGCTATCACGTCAAAATTTATTCAGACTATCTTTATACAGCATATTATCAGGTAAGAAGAGCTCTTTTAAACGAAACCTAGTTTGTTCAATTCTGTTAACATATACTGAAGTTATTTCCATTTAAATAAAAACTTATTTGATGTTCCCCTACCACTACAATTTATAAGAGAGAATAAATTACACTGAAGCAAAAAAAATCAAAAATTATGCAATCTTTACTACGGCAATATTTAAAATATATTTATATTTGCATATTTTGGAGAAAGAGTTAATTTTATGATCGGCCATAACAGTTTCGCCCCCTAGCGGCCATTTTACAAACTTGAAAATAATTTCCCGCGATTTCACGTAGTCGATTTACTTATTTTTTATATATATTATATTTATTATTATATTTATTTAATATTTTTTTGTCAGATTTATAATTCCCGAGATATAGCAGGCGTCCATTCTTAGTTCGCCACCCGGTACAATGAATTCATTCTAGAGCATACTAAAAATTTAGTTGCAATAAATAAAGTTTATTTATTAAGGTATTACCACAAATATTAAATAAAGAAAAAATTGCTTTCTAGAAATATAATTTCCACTAAGTAGTACAGCTAAGAAAAGAAAATATGGGACACCTTAGATTCTGCAAGTTAAATAAGCATATCTACTTGAAAGATTATTAACCCTGGGGCTTTTATCCATTATTTTCAATTTAACAAAGAATAGAGTGAACAGTTTAGGTAAACTTTGATGTATCGACATAATTCTTTTCTTGTATTCAATCCTGCCCTGAGTATACTACATCACGTTCATCACATTTTGTTTTTAATATTCAAGGAATTTAACATTTGGACCGTATTTTTTTGTTTTTTATCGTTAGATTTTGCTAGAATTTCTCAACAACGAGTCTCAATCTCATTTTTACTATTTTAAGCATGTTACGTAATAAATATAACCAGATTAATTGTGATACAAACTGTTCTCATTTGCAATCATTTTAATTAAATGATACAATTTCTACATTACTTTAAAATGATGAGTTATTGTATAAAACCAATCATGCATTCGATTTGCTGAATTGATAAGTAACTAAATTAGGACGGCGGATTATTTTTTTATTTAAACGAATAATCCTATGAATCGGAGGGATGGAATAGGTAATAATACTAATTGAAGATACTAAAATGGAGATATGCATTAAGCTCTTAGTAAAAAAAATACCTAGTTAGTGTAATTGTTTACGGCTGTAATGATTTCTGTCCTAATTGTATAACAAATTTGTTTTATCTATTTAACGTTTTGGTCTTGGATGATTTTTGTCAGTAAACCCAAACGACAACAAATTCTTGAAAAATCTAAAAAAACAACAAAAAATACAGTCAAAATATTAAATTCAATAAATTACCAACGTGAAGTAGTAACCTCAGAACAGGATTGAATACAAGAAAATAATTATATCGATACCTAAAAGTTCACTTGAAATGTTCACCATAATCTTTGTAAATTGTAAATAATGAATGTAAGAAAAAGCGTGCAGAGAAAAACGAGTCGATGGTAATGAAATGTTTTGAAAGTCTTCTATACCTGACAACTATCCAGTGTGGTCTCTGGCAAGACGCAACATAGAATTTCGCCATAGAAAAATTTAATTAATCCACTAAGGCGTGAAATTTTCCATTATTTACGTATACGTTACAATTAATTGTAATACTCTCCAATTTAATTTTGAAAATGAGTGCGTATACAATCCTTGAGAAAATTCAAATGGTTATAGGTGTTCAATTAGGAAATTAAACAGATTTCACAGTTAATTTAAATGTAATTTCACAATATAATTTAGTTCATTACAAACGAAGGTAAACATATTGACACACATTTCATAATATAAATACAATGACAAAAATACTTAATAAGGAATAAAACTAGAACTATTACAAGTCAGCATAAATGTAAAATAGAAATAATAATATTACCAGTAATTCTAAACCACTGTATGTAAATAGATTAGTATTGTTTATAATTTAAGCCAATAATTGATTTAGAAGCACTGGACAAATTTGATTTGTAAATAAATTTATAAATAGAGTTAGAAGACTGAGTAAAGGTAGTACTGCATTAATTGTTTTTACTCAAAAACTCCCTAACGCGTGGACATGGTCCTTCGAGCTTAACAACCGGGTACTTCGAGTATGTAGAACCGCGTAGATAACAACAAATTAACAAGTGATAAGGTGAAAACGAACCTAGAGTTCATTAATTCAATCAAATTAAAATCATACAATTAATTCGTCGATAAAACATCGCGAAAAATCAATTAATTATAGTGTTCGATTGTGGATGCATCGATCATGATGGAAAGAATTAATCAAATCAGCAAAGCCCAAGAAAACGTAGGGCAAGAAATTAAAAGAATTTATAATAATATGAAAAAGGATTCCTCGAGCAGAAAAACAGAAGATTATTTCCAAGAAAGGAGTTCAACAATTCAATCGCTGTGGGAAGAAGCAAGAAAAATAACGAAGAACTAAACAAGCTTAAAAATGAAGAAACAGAGCAAGCAAGTTACTTTAAAAATAAATATTTTAACCAGATCACAGCAGTGTATAATGAGGCTGTGCAATATATAAACAAATTTAATGAAGGAGAAACAAGTGCAAACCTTCCATATCAAATAACGAAAGCGTTGAAGAAATGCAAATCAGATCTCGTCAAATACGAGAACAAGAAATAAGAATTGAAGAGTTTATTAACTCAATAAATAAAGCCACGGTAGAATTGGAAAAAGGAAAACCAATCGAAAATTATCAGTGGTGGATAAAAGACATTGAGAAGCAATGGGAAATTATTTCTCAATTAAATATTAACATAAAAATAATGGAAACTGAGTTCAATCATCCGTATTTCATTGAACAAAAGTTTGAAAAAGCACGCAAGGGATATGGCGAAATATCAGAAGCATTAAGTGCAACAACAATGAATAAATCAACAAGTTCGTCTAGGGTAAAGCTGCCAGAAATACAAATTCCAGTTTTTCATGGAAAATATGAGGAGTGGACGACTTTTCAAGACATTTTCAAAAAGGTGATACACAACAATGCAGGTCTTACGAAGACTGAAAAATGCAGTATCTCAAAACCTACGTGAAAGGGAGGCAAGTAAAACTATAAATCATTTTCAAATAAATGAAATCAACTACGATTCAGCATGGAAGAATTAGCAAATATGTATGACAATAAACGTTTAACGCTGAAAAAATTAGTAGAAAAAATCATGGAATTTCCTATTATTAATAGTGAATGTTCTAAAAATTAAGAGAACTTTACAATACAACGAAAGAATGTATGGAAGCAATAAGAGTGATGGGAATCGATGTTTCATCGTGGGATCCAATCATAATGTACAACATTTACAAAAAGTGGGATGCAAGAACGAATGAATTATATGAAGCGTCTATCAAAGAGCCACTGGAGATTCAAAATCTACAAGAAATGCTGACGTTCATCCGCACCAGATTCCAAGCGCTGGAGGCTGGAGGAGAAAAAAGAAGTGAAGAGAAGAAAAGAAATTTGCCGCAAGTAGCAGCTCATATTAAAGAAGGTAAGCGTAGTTCTTACTGTTATTATTGTAATTTCACAAATCACGCGATCCATCAATGTAATAAATTTGTGGCATTGTCAGTCACAGATAGGTTAAGATTTATAAAAGAATTAAGATTATGTCATGTGTGTATGCGGCATGACAGTTTTATAACATGTAGAGCTAGATTTGGTTGCAGCATTTGTAACCGCAATCATAACACGCTTTTGCATCAAGAATATAACGAAAGAAGAGCAACTTGGATGACCAAGAAAAATGAGATCAAAACTAATGAAAAACTCACCGAAAAGGTAAATAAAAGTAAAGAAGTTACGAGTCACGTAATTCAACACAACACAACGGTTTTATTAGCAACAGCAATGATTAAAGTGAAAAATTGGGAAAATGGAACGGAGTATCTGCGGGCATTAATTGATTCAGGATCACAAGGATCATTCATAACCGAAGAGGCAGCAGCAGTATTAAATCTCCCGAGAGAAAAATCAGAGCAGAAATAAACGGAATTGGTGCAGAAAAACAAGCATCAAATCAAACAGTAAAATACGCGTAGTATGCAAACCAAGGTATTCCAGTAATTATACATTAACAACAGAATTGATGATTCTGCCAAAATTAACAAAATCGCTACCAGAAAAAGTATTGAAGCAAAATTAGAACAATGGGACAATTGTATATTAGCCGATCCAACATTCTACACAGCCGGACCAATAGATATATTATTGGGTGCAACGGATTATAAAGAAATAATTTTACAAGGTATTAAGAAAACGGATGATGGATTGTTAGGACAAAACACTGAGTTTGGTTGATAATTCAAGGAAATAGTCCAACTCAACCAGAGAAGAACATTAATATAATCAGTATGATTACGCGGGCAGAAGAAATTGAATTATCAAAATATTGGGAAATGGAGGACATAAATGAACCCGTACGATTAAATAATGAAGAAGAATTTTGCGAAGAATTTTATGCAAATACAGTGAAACGACAACATAACGGAGCGTATGAAGTACGCATTCCTTTCAAAGAAAATAAACAACTCGGCGAATCAAGGTCACGAGCAACAGCAAGGCTAATACAAGTTGAAAACGCTTAGATAAGGATAAAAATTTAACTGAAGGATACAAGAGTTTTATGAATGAATATTTGAATTTAGGTCATATGGTACTAGTACCTAAATCAGAAGAACAAAGGGGTTATATTATCTTCCACATCATGTTGTAATCAAAGAGGATAGCACGACAAGTAAACAAAGAGTAGTTTATGACGCATCGTGCAAAACAACTAATGGAAGAGCCTAAATGATATTGTTGTATGTCGGGAAGAAGGTCTTGCAAAGACGTAAAAGCGAATTACAATTAGAAATAGAAATGGGAAAGGAGCGGAAGAAGCTGCAACCGAATTTGAGCTAAAACAGTTAGAGATAAGAGATGATATGTCACAAAAATAAAAACATTAAATAAATGATAAGTCAGGATAATTAATCAGCACACTTAGTTAAGTCGAACCAATATGAGCGTTCCCAGAACTTAAGGTGGCAATATGTTCAATTAGGAAATTAAACAGATTTCAGAAAGCGTAATTTAAATGTAATTTCTAACAATATAATTTAGTTCATTACAAACGAAGGTAAACATATTGACACACATTTCATAATATAAATACAATGACAAAAATACTTATAAGGAATAAAACTAGAACTATTACAAGTCAGCATAAATGTAAAATAGAAATAATAATATTACCAGTAATTCTAAACCACTGTATGTAAATAGATTAGTATTATTTATAATTTAAGCAATAATTGATTTAGAAGCACTGAACAATTGATTGTAAATAATTTTATAAATGAGTTAGAAGACTGAGTAAAGGTGAAGTACAACATTAATTGTTTTTTACTCAAAAACTCCCTAACGCGTGGACAAAGGGGGTATACAGAAGTGAAAGCTAGAAATTATCTCCTGAATCCGAATCTGTAATCAGTTTTCTTAGCAATTGAGTAAAAAAAATTACGGGCCATGTTAATGTTATTGAAATAATCCTACCAACCAACATCGTTTACCCCCTGATCACATAAGATCATGCAATTTTTTAATGAAATTACTGTAATAACTGTAACCTACCAGCCAACATCGCTTACCCGCCCCCCATCCAGCTCACATAAAAAACATGTAAATTTTTAAAGAGGAAATATGTAAGAACTGTGACCTACCAACCAACTCCGTTCAGCCCTAATCACACCTACCAGACCAACACCGTTAACGCCACCTTCAATTGAAAATATGCAAATTTTTTAAAGGAGAAAAATTTAATAACTGTAACCTACCATTCAACACCTTTTACCCTCGATCACATGAGATTATGCAATTTTTTAAAGAGAGAACTGTAGTAATTGTAGCCTACCAACCAACACCGTTTACCCCCCGATCACATGAAAACATATATAATTTTTAAAGATGACAAATTTAATAACTGTAACCTACCAACCAACACCGTTTACTCCCGATCACATGAAAATATGTAAATTTTTTAAAGAAGAAATATTCAATAACTGTAGCCTACCAACCATTTCGTTCCTTCACCTGTAGATCGCACAAAGCTTATTTGTTGGAAGCCAGCCGACCTCCTGCGTGAAAGATCGTGCTGCGTCTTTCGTAACAGGGAGGCGACGGCAATTCCAAAACTGTACGTAATCAGTCATCTAAATAATTTAAACACAATTATTAAGTTGAATTTAATTAAGATTTAAAATACATTACCTTTCAGCATAAAAAACAGCCTTTATTATCGAATAACAAACACAAACAAACGCAAATATGGACGGTACTCTTGTTTTACCTTTTTGCGCATGCGCACTATTGAGTTTGCGCAGATTTGTCGAGTACTGCAACCTCTCGTCTTTAAATAATTAAAAAAAAATTAATAGAAATAACATTACGCATTACAATAATCAATTTTACTCATTTGCTAAGAAAACCGGTTACTGATTCGGATTCAGGAGACAATTTCCAGTCTATCTAGATGTTTTCCATCAAAATCCGTTGTTCTTTCTAAATAAAAATTGAGCCAAAACGACTTTTAAATGAGGCACTTCCTAGAACCTGGATTGGAAGACGTGAGGAAGTTACTTGGGCACCAAGGTCACCAGGCTTGTCCCCCAACGACTTCTTTTTATAGGCTTACATATCTTCGAAGGTTTATAGCGACAGAACCCACAACACAATTGAATCTTTAAAAGACAAAATTGTTGAAGTTTGCTAACCGCAAATATGATTGCAAATGTGCAACAAAACTTCTATTTGAGGCACTGTTTAGCAATAAATGGACAGCATTTTAAACAGTTGCTATAAGCCAAGCACTTCTCATGTAATACCTATTAGCTTTCACTTCTATATATCCACAAACAAATCGGTTCTTTTCAGGACCACTAACACATTTATAAAAAAAATTTAATACGATGTAATTAAAACTTAAAACGACAATCACTTTTAATAAAAAAACCGTATTTGAAATTACATTTCTTACAATTGTTCTTGGATGGTTTTGAAATAATAATCTTGTTATTTTGTTTGTTGACTCCTGGATTCTAGTAAAACCTGAAACAGATAGTCAAAAGAGAAAAAGCAAATTAAATAATTTAAAGCACAAATCTTTACGCTCTCATTATTCATAACATTAAAAACCTTACTCGGGCATTTTCTACAAATTTTTAGTATTCCTATAAGTTTCAAATAATTTTTTACGTTCAAGAAGCTAAAAATGTATAACATCGTCCAATTCTGGGTTATATGTACAGTGATTCTGAATAAAGTCCTTATAACACCAACTTCTGTTTATCTGTAGAGACCCTGTAGTAGAGACAAACTACTCGATCCATACTAATCGAAATATCTGTCTTATCTATAATAACAACTGTATTGACTTAAAATAAACTTTTAACTTTAGAATACCTGCATAATCATAAGAGATGCAAGTATTATGTCTAATAGTTTACACACAGGTCTACAATACAAGAAAACAAACGACTCATTTAACCTCAAATTCAATACGAACATGTTTTGTGCAAAAATATTTCATTATGCTTGCTTCAATAGCTATATTAAAATATGAAAGCAACTGAACATTAATTAGAATTTTCGTAAAATGACAATATACTAAATACTAATTTTTTACAAACTTAAACAACAATAATTACATTTGAAGGAAGATTAGACATTCTACACTTCCTCTCTTTTTCTAACTTTAACAAAATGCCGTTGGGAAATTGAGTGTATAACAATCCGGAATTTTCATAGCAATAGTAGATCAAATCAAATTTTTTCTATAGTAAAAATCCTTTGTTGCGTCTTGCCAGAGATACACGGTATATGTTATTTGTATAAGCTGTCATTACTAGTTTTATTTAAATTTTTAACACAAATACATCAAGTATACAGATGAGGTAAACGAAAAAAAAATTTTGCACTCTTATACCCAGGACCGGTCATAAGGTCTCTAACGGTTTGCCCGCTTTAAAGGCCACAAATATTATTTCAAGAAGCTAAAACTTTGCATCTAGTATCCTCGACAAAATATCTAAAGGTCGTTTTTTTATAGTTTTAAATTTTTGAAATAGTTTCCGCCAAAATCAGGCTCGTTGGTTTTTTTTGGAATTTCTATCATTTGTTCCTTTTGAATTTCGTACGTTTCTTTTTCTAGTCCTTCTAGTCTATTGGAGAAGTTTTTTGTATTCATTTATTAGATGTTGGTATACTAATAGGATAAATATTTTTTCGTAATAATCTTATTCTTTCTCATAGGATCCATTAACTCTATCAAAACGTCTCGGAACGGTACATCGATAAACGTCAAAGATTCTAGCCAAACCATACTGCGATTCTTACAATTAAGTCGCATCGCTTGAAATTTAACGTCACTTTCTGTTACATTTTCTTCAACAAGAAGCCCAACGTGGTAATTGTTTCCTTTCCGCAAGGCTTAGAAATTTCTCAATTTGATGTTTTAGGCAAGTATATCTGTAACTTCTATGGATTTAAAATTAAACCAAGTGATTATTGTAGCGCCTGAAGTTCTTGCCATTATAATGACCCGGTCATCTAATGGTCTGAACATATGTTGCTTTCAGGTTCCAGTGATTTACTTGAAATGCAAGTACCGCTCATTTCCCTCTGTTGCTGTATTTTTTCTTTCTCAATGGAAATAAATTTCAGCTTCACACAAGTCAAACTTTGATTGCAGTATTCATACATCTCTTTGGGCTTAGTTGTGTATGTGTCACGAACTAAACTTGCTCTTCTGGTGGACCATTTCACTACAGCATTGATTGTGTCACATGTCGACTTCCCGTGTGAAGTTAAGGTAAAGTGCAATTCTGCGTCAATTCCAAAATCAAATCGATGTAGCATCAAATTAGCAAATTTTTTGAAGTTTTTGTAATTCCCAGCAGCTCCGTCTAGAATGTAGTACAGCTTCCTTAGGACAATATGCGGAAATTCTTCCTTTAGTTTATTTAATACGGCCGAACAAAAGGTGTGGAAAGAATCCGCATCGTGTTTCAAATCGGCACTGATGATGCAATAGTTTTTGTATTGAACGGACTCAGACTGAACGTCCCACCAGTGTACCACAAAAAGATGAACGGTAGCTTGTTTTTTCGTCCAATAAAATCCCTAAAATGTACAACAGTCTAATACATGTCGTATTAAAATTTTAGCTGAGAATTTTTTATATTTGTACTACATTTTGAACAAAGAACGAGTAGTTCTATACAAAGTCTGTTTGAGCTCTTTAACAGTTAATTCTCACTAAATGGCTTCCAACAGAAACTCAAGGTCTTGGTAAATCTCACAAATGTATGTAACGTAGAAATCTTGTTGTCCAGGTCAGCGACAGTTTGTAGGACGGAGTTTAGTAAATGACGAAATTAAAACAGGCATGTTTGTATTAACTTTAAAGTGTAAAAAAGTGTCGTTTAGGTTATGAAGGAGAAGGCGTTTCACCATTTCACAACCACAAAAGCGACATCGTTTTGACGAGGTGATGCACGACTAATGTCGTCTGACATATAAAAGTTCTTTAGGGCATCCTTAACTACGTCGTCCTGGTTTAGATAGTGAAACGACAAAAGCTCTTTGTTCTGTTTCAATTTATTTTATTTATTCCTTTACTATTTGCTGAATAGTAAATCGTTTGGAATTGTTGGTCAAGCGTTTTATTTTATCAGATTTGCTTTTTAGAAACTGTGTCGCAGGGTTCACGAAATAGAGTGTATCAAAAAACACATTTTCGCTGTCGGTTTCCATCTGGACTTAGATCGACTCCTGATAATTTTTAAAATTGTGCTCTGTGCAGCTGCTTTCAGTTCACGGTACTTCTTTTGTAGAACGTTGGGTTTGGAAATATCGGAAAGGCTCGTTGGCGTTACGCCAGCATCAAGCATATATTTAATTAATCTCTTAGGTCTTCCACGTCAGGTTCTTCACTTGTTGATTTTACATCTGAGGATGAAAAGTTTAATGTACTCCTACTGTAACCGGGTGCTCTAAAACCTGAAAACATGAATTTGAACATTTGAAATACTTATTTAAAATATCATTTGGACATTTTTATAAAAATATCTTGTAACGGTGACATACCTTGAATAACACCAGCCAAGGGCTAACCGCACATGTTGGTGGGACGTCAGAATTTTGTTGCCAGGTCCTTAATGTTGATAGCTGATAGTTTTTTGATCTCCTTTACCTTTAATTTCAGTGTATTGTGTAAAATTTCCGGTCATCAAAACATCTTCCACGACACTTTGATATGGTCTCAAATCTTCAATTACACAAAATTTGCATCTCGTGCAACACATCATCATTGACAATCAAAGTTAGGAAAACTTTACGAAGATGTTCCAACTGAATTTCACCAAGACGCTTAACAGAAGGATTTGTTTTCTTTAAAGGGACTGTTTGGTACGGGTTAAAAAGCATTTCTCCATTTTGATAAACGAATTTATTTTCTTGTTAATTTCAGTAATATATAGGGTGTTCGGCAGAAGGGTGAACACAGGAAAATGACAGGTAGGTGGGGCTTCTTCTATGTGCTCAACCTATAAAATTTGACCTATGCCCTACTTTGGGTTTAACCGATTTTTAAAAAAAAAAGCCGACTTTCGCCTTTAAACTTTCGTAAGTTTCCTTTTTTATTGACAAGTCTGGCAACAATTATTTTTTTTCTGATCTTGATACATAGTAGGTCCTACTTTTGTTTAATTTTTGTTAAACAATTAATTTTCTCCAAAAGTAGAGTTTTGTCAAAATCGTCCGATTTGAAAAAATTTACGAATAACTCCAGTTATTCTTAAAAAAAACATAAAGTCGCATACCGTTAGAAAGGGCATACAGTAGAGATGTTTACATAAAATCTGAAGCCATCGATCTCTTCTAGTTTTTTTTTCATTGCAATGCAAAGTTCGTCTTCAAATAATTTTCTTACCTCTTTTTGTAGTTTAAAAGCTCCTATTTTTGTTAACCGGCATTTTTATAAAAAAAATTGATTATTTGAAGACCTACAATGTATCATGATCAGAAAAAAAAATAATTGTTGCCAGACTTGTCAATAAAAAGGAAACTTATGGAAGTTTAAAGGTGTGAAAGCGGCGAAAGTCGGCTTTGTTTTTAATAAAATCGGGTAAAACCCAGAGTAGGGCCTAGGTCAAATTTTATGGGTTGAGCACATAGGAGAAGACCCCACCTACCTGTGATTTTCCTGTGTTCACCCTTCTGCCGAACACCCTGTAATTTATTTTTTAACTGACTTACAAGCCTACCAAAATAACACATCAAATTTGGTTGTAATGTGTGTCTTAAAATCAAGGGCAACGCCCATAAACTGCAGAAAGTTGTGTGCGTGATATACCAGGAAGCATTCCATCGATAACGAAGTATGTCAATCTGTTTTATCTCTGGTTTTAAGACTGTTAGATCAATCTGAATGCTTTCTTTTTACGTACAATTGTTGATACTAAACCATTGACAGTTTGGCACTATTTTAAGTTATGGAAGATTGGATAAAATGATCTATCTACAGTTTGAATGGTTTGAACTATATTATATTGCACAATTAGAGAATTCAAAATTTTGTTTATTGGCATGTGCTAAAACGCTGAATTTTCGTATATGCGTTTTTATACGCAGTACCCATATAAGAACTCAGAATTTCAAAATAATGTTGATTTTGGCGGAAACTATTTGAAAAATTTAAAAACACAAAAAACGACCCTTAGATATTTTGTCAAGAGTATGACATGTAAATTTTTAACCTCCTGCGATAATATTTGTGGACTCTACAGCGGGCAAATCATTAGTGAGGAGTTCAAATAGATTTTTTTCGTTCACAAAACCTCATCTCTATACTTGATGTATTCATATATTACATTTTTAAAATTATTTCATTGTTTTAATTGGCAACACAAAAAGTTATGAACAATCGCCGAATTATTTGTGTTGATAATTGTAATTGCGAACTTAATTCTAGCAGCCAATAACATTTTAGCAATTACTAATTTAATTTTAATTGATTTAGTTTAAAAATCTGTGAAAGTTGGAAAGGGTACGTATATTTGTAATAACACCCCTAAACGATACACAAACTTAGTTAAACTAAACTCAAAATCCGGATGTAATCTGGTTGTTGTCAACATAAAGTTACACATCGTATTTATAGGAAAAATATTTTATGAACGTCTTAATAGAACCATAAGATAACGAAATTATGTTAATCATAAATAATGGAACGTTTCTCTTAGAAAATTTGAGAAATTGCCAAATAGGGCGGAGATGGTTTAACTTGGCAGAACATCCAATTTGCGTTGGCATTGTTCATTTACACGGTTCAAGAAATACCGATTCATAGCAACTTGAATAAATTTACTTTATGCTAATTCCGCGTGGTTTCAATACTTTCCACATATGTACGTTTGAGGAGTTTAGGTCGTAAAATTCAGATAATACTTTCGGTAGAAAACTGGAACTTTTTTAATTGTAAACGTTAATTACAAAGTCGAACGATTAATTTCTCGTCATACGAAGTGCTGTACATTAAAAGTAATTAATCAACAGCTGGAGAGTTAATTACAAGTAAGTCGGCTTCTAACAACGACTTCAAAAGAACCTCACATATTATAATCAGTCCTCAATGTAATTATTTTGTACAAAACCATTGATTAATTAAAAGCATACGATAATACCCTCTTATCTCATCTGTAATTTGATATTCATTAATTTTCACCAAATATACGATGACAGTGCAGCATCTCTAGATAAAATAGTTTTATTGTGTCGGCTCATCTGTAATTTAATTTAATTAATTATAGAATTTCATTAGCGTGTGACTTGTAAGTAAACGTGTAGAAAGGGCGAATCATAAGATTTATAAAATGTCTACAATCCCCTTGAAAATTTTGATTTGAATCTGGATATTATGGGGTGACGTGACTGTTTCTATTGCAAAATAATTTACACTTTAATTAAACTTTAATTAAAAGCTGAAATAAATAACTGTCTTTTACTCTTTTATCACTTATTTAACAGTTTGTTCTATAAACGACGTATTTAAAACAGATACAAATTCAATGCTTATTAATTAATTAAGTAATGATTGTCATAAATATTGAGTCAAATTACAAAATAAATTCAACTAATACTGAAAATAAATTAATAAGATTTTTAATGTTGATCTTTGTTAATTACTAACATTTTTACAGCTTTTTTATGATGTGCAATAAAAAGGGAACGACAAATTTAATTTGTTTCCTTATGATTAATAAAATGATGTTGATGTAATTGCGTTTGGTTAATGCCTTTTGAGAACGTTAATGTTCAGTGAAAGGGTTCGGCATGTTGTAATAATTATTTTTTAATCTATAAACATTTGTTCTTGTTAGATTACCTATCAATAAAAATTAATATGTAAGTAAATTTGATATTACTTTTTTTTGTATTGTATGTTCAATGGTTATAAGTAATTCACAAAATTTGTTATATTGGTTTTTTTGTTGTATTTGTTTAATTTCAAAATAATAAAGGACAGGTATCTGATTGCGGCAAAATGCTAAATTTAACATTACAATTTACAAATAAACGTGTAAGTCCTAAATGTGGAACAATAAAATAAAATAAGAAAACATTTAATTAAAAAAAAACATATCTTTACTTTAACACACTGACATTTTATCGACAATTGGTCTTCTTTCTACTATTGATTTTATTTTAATTCTTTTAATTAATTTTAGGACTTTCTTTTATTTGACTAGTTTTGTTAAGTGAACCCCGAGGCCATTATCAAACTGACGTTTTGATTGGTTAGTGCAATCATTATGGACGCATCTAATGATTTTTTCCGAAATTGTCACTATAGTACAAAAAAATCGGCAGTAAAGTAAATAAAATCGGCACTAAAGTAATTCATTATACGACGCTTTTAAGTTCATATTTTCGCCGGTAGAGATGTGTAAAATGTATGTAAAGTTGATAATCGCGCATGCGCGGTGGACACATTATTGTGTAATACCAGGTATAACATTTTAATCAATCCACGCAATTAGAATTTTTCAAAAAACATGTTTAAGACAAAAGTTATTGGGTTTGGAGGAGGACATCTGATGATGACCTTGAAATTGACCTTCATCTTTACCTTGAAGATTTTTTTAAGGTCAACTTAATTTTTTTAAATAGGAACTCTTATTTTTCACATCTGATTTAGAAATAACGGAAAATTGTACGTCAGAAATAATATTCACAAGTTTATTTTTGTGACATTTATAAGGTTTATTTAAGGTCGAATGCTTAAAAAGTAAGTGGTAGCTATTTATCTGAGTTTTCTAGCAGTCTAAACGTTGTAAAGGTACCTTTAAAAGAAAGGTTGTTCTTAAATATGGCAACGACCTTAACCATGTTGACCTTCAGGTCACTTTATAGATTATTTATAGGTCGTAGTAGATTTTTTAATTCTAAAATTTGATTTTAATATCGGATTCAAGAAAGGGAAAACTTCCCGTTAAAATGTGACAATTACATTGACCTTCAAATAAAAATCCAAGGTTGTTTGAAGATCGTACTTTTTTAGTTTCAAGCTCACGCATTGAAGCTTACTTCCAAACCTACACCCATAAACTCCAAATCTAAAAACTCCAATCTTGCAAATTTTTTATTTCAAGATCAAAATCAAGATCAAGTTGCAGTACCACAGCCCTTTCACAATACGATGCACCGCCAGCATTAGCATTACCCAATACTCACCACAAGGAAGTTGCTTGGTAGGATTTTGAGTATCACTTAGCCTTAAAAAGCGCTGGTTTTGTATAAACTTATTTAATTCATGAGGTGTTCAAATGTTGCACCCTTATTGACAGAGTTCGATTCGTTAATGAAAATGTATTACAGTGTTTAATAACACTTAAGTTGGAATGTTAAAACATCTCAAATAAAGTTTATCAAGGTCACAAAGTAAACTTGTGAATATCATTTCAAACTATTTTTAAATCCGGTGTGAAAAATAGGGGTTCTTATTTAAAAAACCGAGTTGACCTAAAAAAATCTTCAAGGTGAAGATTAATTTCAAGGTCATCATCAGATGTCTCACTCCAAACCCAATAACTGTTGCCTCAAATAATTTTTCTGAAAAAGTCAAATTCAGAAGTTAATTGCGTGGATTGATTAAAATGGGACACCTGGTATATTAAAATGTTCAGAAAAATCTGAAAAATACGAAAATGAATGGTAGACATCTAGCATAAAAATCTAAGAGGTCTTAACCGAAAAGATGTCGTAATAACTCCCAAAAATTATAATATCATATTTTCACAGCTTAAATCGCAAAATTTCGACAAAAATGTTCTCTACAAATTTGTTCTACGCGTCAAAATCTTTTCAAGAAAACCTTACGCAACCAAGAATTCTAACCGTAGTTGTTAAAATATCAATGAAAGCTCTCTCGCCCCACTTCATAATAATATTTTACAAAAAAAAATATTTTATACTTTTACAAGATTAGGTCACAAAATTTCGAAATAAATGTTCTTTACAAATTTGTTCTACTCATCAAAATTTTACCAACCGTACCTCATACAACTAAAAGTTTTAACCGGAAGTTAATAAAATACTTCAAAAACGTTCTCATTAGCGACTACTTCCATGTGCATATTTGGAATAGAACATTTTTAGAGAAATCTGGGAAATTTGAAAATATTTGGTGGAAATCTCGGAAATAAGTCTAAGAAGTTCTAACCGAAACTAATGTTACAATATCCCCCTAAAATTGTAGCTCATAAATGCCTTTTAAAATAATACTTTCCCTTTACCATGAAATGATCCAGTCCCTGAAAGAGAGCGTGAAACCCGGCGCTCTCATCAGACCCAGAGCATGGTATCTTTTGTTTAATCCCAGAACTGCAAAGACAGTGTCCTCTGGTACACGTGAAAACCTTCGAAAAGCCAATACTAGAATATCCGTATCTGGAAAAAAATATATAAAGTTGTCTTGCACTTCATTTCAAAATCAATGCTCAATACAATGCAGGTTATAGTCAACACTATAATAACTTCAAGATCTGGTGGCGGTTGACCTTTATATAGATGCGCAGCGGGGTTTTAAACAAGTATATTTTCTGAATATATAGAACCGATTTAAGTGTCCTGCGCATAGAGAGGCAACCGGTAAGACATTATAACACACTATAAAAAATTAAAAATATTTTGAAAAATTAATACAATCACAGCACCAATTTATTTGCTTCTGATTTTCAACATACATCACCGTATTGAGAAGTACGATCACATTTAGCTTAAGACGAGTTATTTCAAATTATGAAATAAAAATTCATAATGGTGTAAGTTTTTTATTAACTTCCTGTCGGAACTTTTGGTTGTATGAAGTTTCGTTTGAAAAATTTTGGTGCTTATAATAAATTTGTAGAAAACATTTATTTCAAAATTTTGCCATCTAAGCTTGTAAAAGTGTGAACTTAAATTTTTTTTTTAATTTTGAAATGGCGCGAGGGGGCGTTTTTTGATATTTTAACAGCTTTTGGCTGAAATTTTTAGTTGTATAATATATCGTTTAAAATATTTTGAAACGTAGAACAAATTTGAAGAAAACATTTTTCTCGAAATTTTGCGATTTAAGCTTGTAAGAATTTGATATTATAATTTTTGGGGGATATTATGACGTCACTTCCGATTTGGACCTCTTAGACATTTTTCTTCTTTCTGATACATTACACAATATTCTATTACAAATTTGCACATGGAATTACATAAGTTGGGGGTCGATAAGATTACTTGAAAAAACTGACATAATGTCCAAATTCTGAATAATATTTGAGAAATTACCTAAACAGTAAGTAGAATAAATAATTAATAAACAACTAAATGATAATTTTATTGTCATAATCAAGAAAAAATTTAAAACGAATACATTTCAGGGTCAATTGCAGCAAAAGGATGCAGTTCAGAAAGACCCATTGGGACTCTCTGTTCTACCATAACCCCAGTTAAACGACAAAAACAACGTTTTCCGTCGACCTCATTATAAAATTGAGTTTTACGTACTCCCTGAATAATCATAAAGTAACACTTTTTTAACTGTAATACTTTTCGTCCGCAAACACTTTTCGTCCGCAAACACTTTTCGTCCGCAAACATCTGTCAATGTCAATTATTATTTTATGTCAAATTAAATAAAGTCGAAGTAACCAGTATGAAAACCCATTTTTAAGAAAGGATGAATTTAGTGACTACATAGGATATTACAGTACTTTAGGTACATACTGAAACATTTTAGATACTGCAGAATATTGTTTGTTTACTTCCATTTATAACCTCAATTTCTCAATCCCACACAACTTTGAACAAAAACAATTTGTTGTTCAAATTACAAGTAAATGATTTTAAGTGCTTTGAAATGATATTAATAAATTGTTTATAGTTTCTACAATGTGCGAAGCATATAGAAGAGCCTGGTTGTAATCTCACAATACTCGATACATTGTTTTCAATATGTAACACTTTAACTTCTTTAAAGTTATTCATTTATAAGGTAAGACAGAATTCATACGACTTGAGATTGCTTTAGACAATTTTATTAGGTAACATTTTGATACAGAAGCGGAGTTCCGATACAAAATTTTCACGATCATAAAATACAAAAACTTACAGTAGAAGTGAGTTAATTATGGGTACCTTTCTATTACTGTATTTGATTGATGTAAATAAGTAATAATGCTAATGGAAAACACAAGAACAGTAATTACTTGTAAAAAATCATTTGAATATTGATTCTGTCGCAGGAAAAACAAAAATAGAATCATATAAGCCATCAACATTACTGGGTTCAAGATTTATTCGTACACAAAGACAAGGTGAATTTCACAGTTTTCAATAAGCTGAAAGAAGATTATTACATTTTTGAAACATTTTCGAGTGAATCAAAAACTACGTTTGCATACTTTCTTACGGTCAGGCAATATTTTTATTGAATATAAAATGATTATAAGTCTGACCACGGTACAAACTCAGTCTTATAACTATTATATGTCCAATTAGTAAGAATCGACTTTAATGTGTTTAATAGGAGAAACTTCATTACATCTTTGATCATAAACAATTAAAGAAATGCATTAATTTTGAGGGTAGGCTTCCAACTATAACTACATTTTAAATATACTTCAAAATAACACTACCTAAATGTAATTTTATTATTTTAATAAATTATAAAAAGTACATGTTTTACCTATTACCTATCATAATCAAGTGCTCTTATAAAAATTATGTGATTGTTGTAAACAAATGCTTTATCGGTACAATATTCGAACGTGGAAAGCTTTTATTTCCTTTAATAAATTTTGACACAAATGTTACAATACTGAACGGTGAAGTGAACATTAGGTACAGTAAAATCAGAACAAACGTAAAATTTTTGTTTAAAATTACTAAACATTTTGTTTTCAGTAAACGGTAATAAATAGAAAATTATTTAATTTAAGGTCAACGGAAAAATTAATATGTACTTCGGAAAAAAGTGCTTTTTAATAACCTCGCCTGTTTGCTTGCCTCGGCTAACGCCTCGGCCAGCAAATTCAGTCTCGTACATAAAAGTGCACTTTTTGTCCTTGTTACATAAATATTTATAAACACCGCAGCAATACGTTACTATATTTTTGCATAAAAAAATCTACAGATGTACACCGAATCAATGAGTAAACTAATGCCACTGACCATCATAACGATAAAAAAGTACGAAAAAAAGAATACCTACTATACATATTGTTACACAGTAAAAACTGACCGTCCAAGATTAATATCTTTAGTTTAAATTGAAATTGTTTAATTGCTAAATTTTTAAGATGTGCAGGAATATAATTATAGCTAATAATAGAAATACAGTATAAGAATGATTATTTAAACATGGTGAGATGATGGCGTGGTATACTCAACGTATCTTTTTAAGCTACATGTAGTCTTCTACGCTACTCGTAGTCTTCTACGCTACTCTTAGCCATATTTACCCAACTCAGTTGCTTCAACCAGGTGTCTTTATCTCTTTTGTATGCCGTAAATGAATTGAATACAAGAGTTTTGCTTTATTTGTATGCGACACATGCATTTTAAATGTGAGAGAAGTATCTAAAATTAAACCAGGATTATGACTAACAACTTTTATTAGCGAATTTTCTAGTACTATATTTAAATATTTTCTAGCACGGTTACATGAATTGCGGTTCCCAAACAATAACGTTTAATTAAAATATAGATTATGTGCTTTAGCATTAGCATGCAGCAAATAATAGTGGACTCGTTTGCAAGCATTTCACCTCAAATGTTGAGGAGAGTGGAAAGGTCTTTTCATCAGCGAAATAGTTGGTCCTTCAATGAAAATAAAAGACATTTGGAACCCTTGTTGTAGTCAATTCTTCAATTACGTTTCTTTTTACAGTTTTTTTAATGTATTCAATTATTTTGTTTGGTAAATAAGTAATTAACAAAAAATCCTTAAGTTATCCAAACCCCAAAGTGACACTAAAAATGTTATCTTATAGCAAAATAAAACAGATTTTATTTTATTTGAAAAAAATGACTTTTTGTCCTTTGAATTTTAAAAAATTGGCTTGTTTTCTGCAAGCACCCTGTAACACAAAATTTAAGTTTATAACTATTAAAATGTTGCTTTTTATCTGGTCTAACGTCGCGGTTAAAATTTGTTTATTAAATTTACAAAACAAAGTCGGTATAATTTTTAAAGTAAAGCTGGTTATGGATTTTATATCAGAAAAACAGTTATAAGTTAGCAACACTAACAGGGAATCAAAAAATAATTAAAACACAATGTTGAGGGTGAGAAACTACACCAGAACACTTTAAAAGATACAGAGTGTTCCATTATAAAAAACCATGTTTTTTGCCGTCCCATAAAAATGGAACACTCTGTATTGTTAAAAATAATTTTAAAAAGTAGGTCTCTTTAAACCAAGTATGTTTAGTTTAAACTTTGTTTACCTATCTCCAAAGGGCTAGCCGCTAGGAAAGAACGACGTACTAATGCAGGACCCTGTATGTATATGTCGCTTTGCGCTATAAATAAATCATTATTTTTTAAATAAGGAGAACTGCCTTCTGAAATTTGCTAATGAAATAATCAAATATTGTCATTTTAATTAAAAAATTTAATTAAAGAAAACATGCGTGTAATTGTACCGCGAACAAATGGATTGTCAAACATCTTCTTAAATTGAATATTGTAAAGATTTAATCTCCGTTTAAGAAGCATTTTTGAGATAATGCAATTTTTTCATCTTTCTCTAAGGTCATGGTTGGACTGAATTAAATTATTGAAGGTTTTACAAATTTCTAGCTAGTCTTCTAGGTTACCAGAAAACTGTGGCATAGAAAATTTTGAACTGTATGCAAATGATTACTTAATTTAATACTAGAAGAAGACGAATTACTATTTCAAACCTTTTATTGCAAGGAATTGAAACAATTACTCTGAAATAATTATCTTTGAATTTAAGGCGTTGTTTGGTTTTAGTTTCAATTTCAATAGCTGATTAAAGATAGGGTTTCTGTTTCATCAAATTGAGTTGATAAAAAATAATGTGTTTGTTTAGTTTTTAAATTATACTGCATTTAAATTGCAGTTTATACAAAAATTATCTGAACTTTTGTTATACGCAAACAAGGAGATAAATTAAACTTGTCACGTTAAGGAAATTTGCAATGGAAACCTGTACGTGTTCGGTTCTGGTCTGTGTCCCTCTGGTAAATGCAAAATGTCTTCTCTTTTCGTCTTGGCTCAACAATGTAATAACGGAAACTTTGATTGAATGTAATCTGTTGAATGTTAACTCGACATGGTCCGTGGACCAAAATAGTTACTTGTTCTAGTTGAATTTACCAAACTGCGACATCTAAATAAAAAATGAACATTCTTTTTGCCGATGTATACGGGACATTGGGACTACAAAACGTACATGTTTACTAGGACCATAACAATTTAGTTGCAAACATTACTATGTCTTCGTTTGGAGTAAAATAGCGGTAATTGCAGATCAAAGTAGTGTAAGTAGTTTTAAAATAATTGAGAGCATTTCGGTAAACCAAGAAGACATTATTAGTTCCAAACTAACTTATCGGCGAGGGGTCGATCTAACGAAATGTCTCTCCCTTACCTTTACGGAAGACTAAAGGTCCTTATCACGATTCATTATCGGAAATTTGTTAGGCGCCACCCAGATCTTGTTGAACGTTCAACAATTGCTTACTAAAAATGTGGGAAAACTGTAAACACTCAAAAGAAAGCGCTTCGAAAGTAAGAAACACGAATGACGTATGATTTTCTATTTAAATGCAAGTGTGTCTCACAAATAGTGATTACACCACGGTCGCGTTCTTCAACGCCTTAGCATTATTTAAAATCAAACGCATAATATAAAATTCAATGGCGACACTAGTGAACGAAAATTATTTCGAGTTTACTTAAAAACTAGTTACAAAATTTACAAAGTTCCTGAACGAAATGCGACGGTGGGTTTTGTTTATACCAAAATAACTAATCTAGCAACGGAGTGGAAATTCACCTACCCCATCTCAGTTTGTTCATTTTGAACAATACGACATTGTCAAACAAGAACAAATAAACAAACAAAAATCCTACACAAGGACGTTTCCTAACTTAATTTTGGGTTATTCGTAACGGCACACGAAATCACTCAGGCACGATAGTATTCCGAAATAAACAATCAGAGTACTTACAATAGATTTTTCTGGTAAGACCAATAATCCAATTTCGATATACACCAAATACAAATTTATGTAGTTGTTACACTAAACTTCTTTAAATAGGAACAGTCTGTTATTATGCCGAATTTATCGAAATAAAATGCACATTCACGATACTGCATTTTCATATTTAGTTCGCAGTGTAGAGATGTGAATTAGTCCTTTAGGTTTGTTGCGACCACTAACTTTAATCAAACGGAAAATCTCTTAATTTTGCAAACTATTGTTTCTTATTTTGATTATTAACGTAACTTTAACACACGCATACGAATCACTTCTAAATAGTTAACGCGAACAACAATTCACGCACTCTGATTACTGGCGGTTGTATAATTTAACAACATTATTCCGCTTTCGTACATGTTTTTTCTACATGTTCTTCATCTTGTAACTCATTATCGAGTAACTTAGAAAATAAACGGGGAGGTACGTCTCCCTCTTTTTAATTTCTACTACAGACACAAAGGAACTTACAAAAAAATACGTTAATAGTTTCTCAGAAAGATAATCAATCTGCAAATTTAGAATTTAACCGTGGTTCGTAATCAGTGTATGTAGAATTAGTCAAAAGAAAATATTCAATTTTACTTTAACAACAACATGATTCGAGCCCTTCCCTTGAAGCAAACACAGACTTTATCAAGAAAACCAAACGGCGATCTGAGTAGAATAATACCAAAAAAACCCCGATAGCAACTACCAAAATTAAGCATTTCTTGAAAGTTTTATTGTGCGATGATTAAAGATAAGGCAATTCACAACATCACAACTAATTAAAAAAAAAATCAAATAACAAAGAAATATATATTCTAGCAAACAAAGGTGCTTTATCAAATCAAACGAAATCTAATTAAAATACAGTACAACTCACTTAAAACGAACATTTCCATAAAACTAAAATCATTGACGCATAAAAAAAATAATTTTCACCAAACAGAGGTGACAAAATCAGTTGGTCGGGCATAGTTTAATTAATGCATCAACACCAGCATCAGCTTACATGGGAGAACCCTCTAGCTGTACAGATGCAGCAGTAAAAAATGCATCAATTGATTTTTCTACTTGGAATCATAATGTACAAGTAAAATGAAACGACGAGAAGTCAACTTTCCAAATTTAATTATTTAGTTTTTCAAATTCACTTCGCCTGTATACTTACTTTTGAAAGTGTAATCAGTGGGAGGGGGGTGGTTGAACTGTTTTAACGAAATTTTTAGTTTATTATGAGTTTTGTACAATCAATTTTATTTACCCATTTGGCAGCTGTCAACACGGTGTCATTTTGGCACAATCAATGTCGATATTAATGGTCGCGTGTTCATAGATAACTGTTTGTGTATTATTCATAAAAATATATTAAAATAGTGTTTCTTCAGTGTTTGCGTTTAAAAGGCTTATCAATCCTTCAAAATAAGATCTAAAAAGAGTACAGCAACGCATTATTTACGTATTCCAGCATGAAAATTGTACTGATTTCAGTGTCATGAGTATGATGTGATATTGCCAACATTTAGTAACTTTTTTGACCACCTAGGCCAAGAAAGGAGGTGTTTCTGGTAGTTTTTCAGTAATGCAAAATCACTGGTTATGGACGGAGGACCAAAACAATTTGTTTATTTATTGATAAAAATCGATTAATCAGAAGTTTGGCAATCCACGCCACCAAAACTTGGTACTTTGGCAGAAAGTACGCAGGGTAATTTGTGCCAAAGTAATAAGATAATAGTTTGTAATTGTTAATGTTTACAAAAACTTTTTTTTTTAAGACCATAATCCAAAATAAATTGTACACTTAGTTTTGATCTTATAGTTTTTTTTAGTAACCTTCACTTTACGTTGTAATTTAAAGTACCAAACATGATTTAATTTTTATTGTTTTAATTTTGTGCTTTCAACTTTCAAACTATCAACGAAAATTAGAAAAAGATTATTATAATATCATCTAGTGTTTTAAACACGATATTAAAAGCAAAACTATTAGAAATAATAATTAATAAATAATAATAATTCATTATTCTTATAGATACATATTCTCCCACTTCTGTAATAAAATAAAGTTACTTTTTTCGTACATAATTAAAACAAGTATTATAAAAAGATATGGAACGAGTATAATTAGCTTTTATCCATAAACGCCATTAAAGGGATACTTTATTGCAAGTACTTTGTATTTTGCAAATGTTTAACAGTATACTAATTAATCTGTGATATTGAATGGAAATGTTAGTATCATCGCTTATTGCCGCCGTGTTGTAAAAAAAAATGAATTGTTGAAATGCAAAAAACAAGCGTTTTACGCAGAATTCCACCTTGTTCTGATACTAACAAACCTCTAAAAGAGAATCGAAAGTGCACGGCAATTAAAAATTTTCCTGGAAAAATGAAATAAACTTTTAAAAGCGTCAAAACGAGGTATCGTAGCACGTTCCTTTTAAGACTAGTTGAAAATAAAAGAAAAAAACAATTTTTTGTTATAACTCCTTTGTGTAATTAATACTGATGGAGATATTGTTAAAACAATTAGTGTTACGTAATAGTCATATCACAATAATTACTTATTAAATCAAAAATAGTTTAAACAAAGTTGTGTATAATTAAATTTTATTTGACGAAAAATGTGTAAAATGAATTTATAAATATTTGCATTTTTATAAATAAAAACCATATACAAAGTTTTATAAAAAATCTGACGGGCGGTTTTCCTGACATCTTATTTATTAGATTTATGAAAAAAATTTGCACCGCGAAACAATTTCTAAAATAGAATTAAAAATTTCAGTAACATTGAAACAAAACGAGGTATTGCGACCCCATGTTTTCTTTAAGTTGAAAATTGTCATTCTCACAATGCGAAAATAAAAACTGAGTTAAAGTGTTACATATTGAAAACAATGTATCGAGTATTGTGAGACTACAACCAGGCTCTTCTATATGCTTCGCACATTGTAGAAACTATAAACAATTTATTAATATCATTTCAAAGCACTTAAAATCATTTACTTGTAATTTGAACAACAAATTGTTTTTGTTCAAAGTTGTGTGGGATTGAGAAATTGAGGTTATAAATGGAAGTAAACAAACAATATTCTGCAATATCTAAAATGTTTCAGTATGTACCTAAAGTACTGTAATATCCTATATAGTCACTAAATTCATCCTTTCTTAAAAATGGGTTTTCATACTGGTTACTTCGACTTTATTTAATTTGACATAAAATAATAATTGACACTGACAGATGTTTGCGGACGAAAAGTGTTTGCGGACGAAAAGTGTTTGCGGACGAAAAGTATTACAGTTAAAAAAGTGTTACTTTATGATTATTCAGGGAAGACGTAAAACTCAATTTTATAATGAGGTCGACGGAAAACGTTGTTTTGTCGTTTAACTGGGGGTATGGTAGAACAGAGAGTCCCAATGGGTCTTTCTGAACTGCATCCTTTTGCTGCAATTGACCCTGAAATGTATCTGTTTTAATTTTTCTTGATTATGACAATAAAATTATCATTTAGTTGTTTATTAATTATTTATTCTACTTACTGTTTAGGTAATTTCTCAAATATTATTCAGAATTTGGACGTTATGACAGTTTTTTCAAGTAATCTTATAGACCCCCAACTTATATAATTCCATGTGCAAATTTGTAATAGAATATTGTGTAATGTATCAGAAAGAAGAAAAATGGTGAACATCAGTCTAAGAGGTCCAAATCGGAAGTGACGTCATAATATCCCCCAAAAATTATAATATCAAATTCTTACAAGCTTAAATCGCAAAATGTTCTTCAAATTTGTTCTACGTTTCAAAATATTTTTAACGATATATTATACAACTAAAAATTTTAACCAAAAGCTGTTAAAATATCAAAAAACGCTCCCTCGCGCCATTTCAAATTTTTAAAAAAAATTTAAGTTCACACTTTTACAAGCTTAGATGGCAAAATTTTGAAATAAATGTTTTCTACAAATTTATTATACGCACCAAAATTTTTCAAACGAAACTTCATACAACCAAAAGTTCCGACAGGAAGTTAATAAAATACTTACACCATTATGAATTTTATTTCATAATTTGAAATAATTCGTCTTAAGCTAAATGTGATCGTACTTCTCAGTACGGTGATGTATGTTGAAAATCAGAAGCAAATAAGTTGGTGCTGTGATTGTATTAATTTGTCAAAATATTTTAAATTTTTATAGTGTGTTATAATGTCCTACTGGTTGCCTCTCTATGCGCAGGATACTTAAATCGGTTCTATATATTCAGAAAATATACTTGTTTAAAACCCCGCTGCGCATCTATATAAAGGTCAACCGCCACCAGATCTTGAAGTTATTATAGTGTTGACTATAACCTGCATTGTATTGAGCATTGATTTTGAAATGAAGTGTAAAACAACTTTGCATATTTTTTTCCAGATACGGAGATTCTAGTATTGGCTATTCGAAGGTTTTCACGTGTACCAGAGGACACTGTCTTTGCAGTTCTGGGACTAAACAAAAGATACCATGCTCTGGGTCCGATGAGAGCGCCGGGTTTCACGCTCTCTTTTAGGCACTGGATCATTTCATGGTAAAGGGAAAGTATTATTTTAAAAGGCATTTATGAGCTACAATTTTAGGGGGATATTGTAACATTAGTTCCGGTTAGAACTTCTTAGACTTATTTCCGAGATTTCCACCAAATATTTTCAAATTTCCCACATTTCTCTAAAAATGTTCTATTCCAAATATGCACATGCAAGTAGTGGCTAATGAGAAAGTTTTTGAAGTATTTTATTAACTTCCGGTTAAAACTGTTGGTTGTATGAGGTACGGTTGGTAAAATTTTGATGAGTAGAACAAATTTGTAAAGAACATTTATTTCGAAATTTTGTGACCTGATCTTGTAAAAGTATAAAATTAATTTTTTTTTGTAAAATATTATTATGAAGTGGGGCGAGAGAGCTTTCATTGATATTTTAATAACTTCCGGTTAGAATTCTTGGTTGCGTAAGGTTTTCTTGAAAAGATTTTGATGCGTAGAACAAACTTGTAGAGAACATTTTTATCGAAATTTTGCGATTTAAGCTGTGAAAATATGATATTATAATTTTTGGGAGTTATTATGACATCTTTTCGGTTAAGACCTCTTAGATTTTTATGCTAGATGTCTACCATTCATTTTCGTATTTTTCAGATTTTTCTGAACATTTTAATATACCAGGTGTCCCATTTTAATCAATCCACGCAATTAACTTCTGAATTTGACTTTTTCAGAAAAATTGTTTGAGGCCACAGTTATTGGGTTTGGAGTGAGACATCTGATGATGACTTTGAAATTAATCTTCACCTTGAAGATTTTTAGGTCAACTCGGTTTTTTAAATAAGAACCCCTATTTTTCACACCGGATTTAAAAATAGTTTGAAATAATATTCACAAGTTTATTTTGTGACCTTAATAATTTTTATTTGAGGTGTTTTAACATTACAACTTAAGACATTTTCATCAACGAATCGAACTCTGTCAATAAGGGTGCAACATTTGAACACCTCATGAATTAAATAAGTTTATACAAAACCAGCACTTTTTAAGGCTAAGTGATACTCAAAATCCTACCACGCAACTTCCTTGTGGTGAGTATTGGGTAATGTTAATGCTGGCGGTGCATCGTATTGTGAAAGGGCCGTTGTACTGCAACTTGATTTTGATCTTGGAATAAAAAATTTGCAAGATTGGAGTTTTTAGATTTGGAGTTCATGGGTGTAGGTTTGGAAGTAAGCTTCAACGCGTGAGCTTGAAACTAAAAAAGTACGATCTTCAAATAACCTTGGATTTTTATTTGAAGGTCAATGTAATTGTCACATTTTAACGTGAAGTTTTCCCTTTCTTGAATCCGATATTAAAATCAAATTTTAGAATAAAAAAATCTACTATGACCTATAAATAATCTATAAAGTGATTTAAGCATTCGACCTTAAATAAACCTTATAAAAGTCACAAAATAACCTTGTGAATATTATTTCAGACGTACAATTTTCCGCTATTTCTAAATCAGATGTGAAAAATAAGAGTTCCTATTTAAAAATTAAGTTGACCTCAAAAAATCTTCAAGGTAAACATGAAGGTCAATTTCAAAATCATCATCAGATGTCTTCCTCCAAACCCAACAACTTTTGTCAAAAACATGTTTTTTGAAAAATTCAAATTCAGAAGTTAATTGCGTGGATTGATTAAAATGTTACACCTGGTATTACACAATAATCTATCACGAAAATGGACACGGGCGATAACGCGGTAGACTATTAGAGTATTTTGCAGTATTAATTGCAAGTAAACACCATAGCAATTATTAAATCAATCCTTTTGGAGCCATTTAATTTTAGAAGAAAATGGTTTAGCAAAAGTTATAGACAATGAAATTTCAACAACTTTTCTTTCATAACTTTTTTTGAATAATTGATATTAGTGCAGATATTCTTACAAAAATTAGTGTCACGTGATCAGCAATTACTTTTCGGATCAACAAATAATGTAAACAAAAGTTGTGTATAATTATATTACAAACAACTTTTATTTGAAGCAAAAATGTGTAAAATAAAAGTCTTGGTAGGTTAACGAATTTTTAGCCTTACAAAGTATGCTCAAAATCTCACGAAAACCGGCGGTATTGTAAATAAGACACATTTGCAAAGTTTTATAAAAATCGGAGCGGTGGTTTTTTTGATATCTTCTTCAAACATGGACGGACGGGCGGCCGACCGTCGGACAAAATTGTTTTGCTCCATTAAAATGTACTATCACTAATTCGACGGTAAAAGTGAAAAAAAGGAGGTGTTAAAATTTATAACAAAATTATTTATAGAAAATAGTAGAAGAAAGCACTATTTAAAGCTGGCGATAAAATTTTGTATGCACCACATAAGTCTAAGTAATATGTCTGCTTTTTATTAATCTCAATTGCTTTTCTCGCTCGTCTCATAATCTCAGGATCCTTCGATAAATACTCACTTTACTGATATGGTACATAAATATTATATTCAATTAACTACTATTTGATTTTAATACCCTTTGGAGAGGAACATTCGTACATAACAAGTACAAATAGTTATTAGTAAACTGCTCCCAATGTTTACTATTTCATGGTAAACTTACATCAACAAACAATTTCAAATTTAAGGTAAAACGCACAATCTATTTAAAGAAAATTGAAAAAATAATTTAATTTATTCCCAACGATATAATCAGCGATGTAACCCTACCACATTTTCGTCTTTACAAAACAATATTTTTCCAAAGTAAATTAAATACGATTAAGAAATAATAAGCTTACAACCACTTCTGATATTGTTTTGGAAAACGTACTGCTGATGTAATCCCTAATGTTTAAGGGAACTACATTAACTTTGCACACGTATCTTAATCTGTTCTTACAACTTCATATGCTACTGTAACACAGATTTAGAGATTTACTTTACTTGCTGATAGGCGCCCTAAGCACATCTTATTAAATTTATATAAAACCTTTTTCTCTTCTCTTTTTATTTTCATCTTGAATAAAACATTTCAAATATCACTTCTAGAAGAAAATTAGCGATTGTTTCAAGAATGGTTGGAATAATTAAGTGGTTATTTTTTTGTGTTTTTTGTTAGAAAAGATTTCTGAGAGCTTGATAATTTTGTCAAGTAATTTGATTAAGCAGTTACAACCTTTTCAGCTAGTTTTTATTAAAGCATTCTTGTACTTTTATATACCTATATTCGTACTTACAACCGCTATTTATGTTTCTTGGTTTGAAATCTATTTATGATGAAATTACAAGGTTGTCGTATTTCTTTGAATAAATACCGCACAACCCTTGTTCCTTACAGCTCTCTGAAGTTTTGTCTTTGTACCTTTAACATAAACATTATGACCTGTATACATTTAAGCCACATAATTACTAAGTTTCTCGGTATTCTGGTTTGTAAGTAAATGTAATTTGTAAACTTTCTCTAGTGTTTTAGTAGCAACACCGTAAATTGAATTAAAATTTGCCTTTTTTTCCAGAAATCCTAATGATCACAGTAAACAAGAATCGGGTTTGGCGGCTTCCAGAGAAAAGAATCGTTTTCGTTCAATCGTCTGGGATGAGTATGATTCTGTACATCAAAAATACTTAGAAATTGGTAAGTGTCCAAGTTTTCTTCGTTACAAATTAGTTGGTTCTTTAATTGGTATAGCTGTGACTTTAAGAAGAACATAAAAATTATAAAGGTCTGGTTAATCGTAAATGAAGTTTAATTGTAAAAGTGAAATGTTTCTTTAGTTTAAACTGCTTATTTTATGATAACGACCCGCATATAATTTACATTTTTCAATTATATTTTTAAGAGAAATAAATGCACATTTAACCACGAAGAAAATAGATTCATTTTTGGCAGGCAGATAAATTTTTAGGTAGTATTTTAAGCACTTTTTTGATCATTTTTGCGGACTTTCAGTGACGGGTGGAGTTTTCAGATCTTACCGATCTTATACATGGTGACTTTATTAAAACTTACAATTGCTATAATTTCTAAACAAAAACGAATTTGAAGAAAAACCAAAACACGTCAATTTTAGTATCAGGGGGGCGACTTTTGACGCATTGATAAATGTTGTGAAATGAACACGTTATCCCCCACAGGCTACGCTAAAGATTTTTAAATGGCATGACCCCACTTGTGATTGTTGTCATTTTTTTAGAAAATTTAATAAGGATTTAAGTGGTGTACTTAATTTTTTATTTTCAATAATTTTTGAGTAAAATATTAAAAACAGTGACAGTGTCCGCTTCAATAAAATCAAAACCCTTTGTAAAGAAACAATTGACGTTTCTACAGTGGCGGCTTGTCCATATGGCCATTTGGTCAATGACCTCCCAAAAATTTTGACAATATATAAAAAATATTCATTATTACGTGTTTTATTAAAATAGGTAATTAAGTCGCAAGTACAATAACTCAAATTTATCGGCCGTCGTTCGTAATTCATCCTCTTCAACCTTCGGCTGGCGGTGCGAATTGTCTTCATTGAATTAGATCTACTCGGAAAAACTCGAAAAAACGTGCAGCGCCCGAACAAACGCGAACGTTCAAAACAATAATCAACTTTGGGTCATGAGCCGGATCCCGAAGTTTACGTTGACTTAGTATAGGGTGTACAACTACGCTCGATTTTTGATTCGATTTTCGCGTGTTATAAATCAATTTAAGAATTTATAGTGATATGTTTTACTGTTGTTGTGTTGTTTTTTAAAAATACTATTTTTGATTCGCGTGTGCATGCGCTATAATAGAAAATGTCAGTAGTGCAGAAAATTAAACAACTAAAAAGTGCTAACAAACTTAATTTTACAAAATTAGTTGAGTTCAAGGCAAATGGTCGTCCTTTGCCAGAACTAAGTTTACGACAGACTAGCAAAGACAAAAATAAAGATGTTCATCGAAACTTTCGCAAGGTAATGTACGATTTAGCTAACTGGATATGTGGTTGTGAAGTATCAAATGTATTTTACTGTTTTGTTTGTTTATTATTTTCTAAAGACTCGTCAGACTCGCTATAGTCCAAATCCGGTGTCAGAGATTTAAAACATTTAAAAGAGGAAATAAAAAAAACATGTTTCGTCTGCAGAACACATGAAATGCAACCGTAGGAAATGTTGATATTCGTACACAGCTAGACAATGCTTATAGAAAATCGCTTAGAGATTTTAATGAGAATGTTTCGAAAAATCGCTATATTTTGAACAAAATTGTAGATTGTATAAAATTTTGCGGTGCATTTGAGTTATTTATATTTTTTTAAGTATGCCTATTTTTTAAATTAATTTTTGACCTCCCAGTACGATTGACCACGAGCCGCCACTGCGTTTCTATAAACCGATTTTGACGTTTTAGTTAATTTTTATGCATTTGTATTGTTAACAACTCTTTTGGATGACCGTCCCTACATTTATCAAACCTATTCACAAATTATTATTTTGTTAGTAATGACATACACTACGGTGGAACGTGTGGAAATTATCTTCACTTATGACATGGAAAATCGCTCTCCACTAAGAACTGCAATCATTTTTAACAACACACATCCTGGTTAAAATATAAGTCACATGTTTGTGCTTCAGTTGGTTGCCAAATTCGAGCAACGTGATCTGTTGCTAACAGAAAAAGACATCAGCAAAGAATCCTAGATGAATTTCCTAATATTGAAGTACTTGGCAGTTCCCCATAAATCCTACAATGTCAACTCGTCAGGCAGCCGCCGAAACAGGATTATCTCAAAAAAGTGTCGTGAGAGCATTAAAATATCACAAGTCGAATTAAGTTTTATGAAACCATCACCGGACGAATTACTGCAAAAATGCTACTTGTAAAAAACATTTGTTTTAGAGATGAATGTACATTTTATTTACATGGGCATGTTAACAAAAGTCATCTGTATTGCAGCGATGTGAATCCCCATATATTATTCTAGAAAAACGTACTTAATAACCATAAAACCACTTGACTGGTGAATGTTTTCTTGGATTGTTGGAAAATGATATCAATGCGTAAATTTTTCAAGAATTGGAAAATCAAAAAGTAGTGGATGTTTGGTATTTTGGCGGTCGTAAATACCTTTACGACGAAAATTAAACGTTACTTTTATTTGAACACATGATATGTTGATTAACAACTGGGTTAAAAGTGTTAGGTTGCCAACGTACTACTGCAGTTACGCTATCTATCTTTACTCGATATTGTGTTGCCGTATTTATAAGCTGAAGCTTGATGCGTTTGCAGTATTATGAACTTTAACTTGCTTGCTTTACATATTATGCAAGGCTATTTCTTGTGCGACTTAGATATGATGGAATGGTTTACTTTATTGATGCAAATTGTAAAACTTAAAATCTAAATGTTTGCTAAATTAATGTTGTTAGCGAAATGTATGCCGCCACAGTTATTTCTTGGCCAGTGGTAATAGTATATTATATACCGAGGCAGAAAGTTTTATATTCCCGTCGAGAGAATTATAGTTTACCGAGAGGCGCAGCCTCGAGGTAAACTATTTCTCGAGACTCGGGAATAGAACTTTTGCCGAGGTTTGTATACTATTTTATTCACAATCATTAATTTTTTCAAAAATCTTAAAAAATTAATTACTGTTACTTATCATAATGCCATGACTTGACATCAATTTTTAAAAAAGCAGGCGATGGAAACAGCCATATTGTAATGCAATCAAATTTTATTTGTCGCGTTATTTTAATAATGTCTGAATCAAGCGAATTTATACATTGTACTCCTCCAGAATTACGCGAAGCGGCCGAAAGCGTGGAAAAAGCTTGCTTCCAGAAAAAGTAAGGAGAGATATGAATTAGTTTATCGTATGTTTAAAGATTGGTGCAAGAATAAAACAGTACATAACGTTTCGGAAAATGTCGTGCTAGCGTACTTTGGGGAGTTAGCTAAAGTTAAAAACCTTCTACTTTATGGGCGACTTACTCTATGTTGCGAAAAACATTAAATATAAACGAAAATATTGATCTGTCGCGATTTTCAAAACTACAGGCGTATTTAAAAACAAAACGTTGGATACTTAGCTAAAAAATCGAGCGTCTTCACAGCTACTGATATTAATACATTTTAAATGACGCACCAAAAGAATTTCTTCCACAAAAAGTAACTTTCATTTATTGAATGCAACTACATGCTAATATATAAATTTTAGGTTGCTCTAATAATTGGTGTATCTGGTGCTTGTCGCAGTGATGAGCTTTACAAAATGAAGGTTACAGACATCAGTTTCCTAGAAGATAAAGTTTGTATTACGATTCCGAATACTAAAACCTATCAACCTCGTTCATTTGTTCTTACCAATCCTCAATGGATTGCAATGTTAGTCGAATACATTGGTCTTCGAGAAAATGTTATAAATGAGAAGTTGTTTATGCAGCTGCGATTTGGCAAAATTACAAAACAACCATTTGGGCATAATTCTATTGGATCATTTCCTAAAAAATTGCAGCTCACCTAAAATTAAATAATATAGAAGCATATACGGGGCATTGTTTTCGTAGAACGGCTGCTACACTACTTGCCGATAATGGTGGAGACGTGATACAATTAAAGAGGCTGGGAGGGTGGAAGTCTAGTGCGGTGGCTGAAAGCTATGTTGACAAATCGTTAGATGGACAAATTCAAGTAGCACAAATGTTATCTACGCAACGTACCTCAACTTGCACCAATCCCCCATTATCACAGCAGGAGACATATACAACAAATCTTTTCTCACTGTCACAACCGGGGCCTTCTACTTCATCCAGTGTTGATTCACAGTCGGCACACTTTAATATAACAAAGGAGGAAATGAAAGGATGTTTAAATGTGAACATAAACACTTACGGTAATTCTAATGTAACTATTAATTTTCAAAATAAGATAATTTGTGTTTTATTATACCGCTTATCTTGCTCTATTTCCATTTGCGTTGTAATCGAGACTATGACTACCTCAACAATAAGATAGCCCTATAATCGAGGTTAGGTATACACTCCCTGGGTGTAAACAAACCTTGCAATTTTATGGAAGTAAGTAATTAAAAGATTTATGTGCTTATTTATTTAAGCAAATGGTTCCATAATATCATTAGTAATTACGTCTTAATTTAAATTGCTGTGGTGTCAAAACAATGTGTATATTAGTTGTTTGTCGTGGTAAATCATGAGTTACTCTGTTGAAACTACGGATAGCAGTAGTTGAATGACCTTCTTGAACAGATCTATAATTAGTAGTAACTAATGCAAATTCACACATAAACCTTCAAACATCTCATCTCCACTAAGCTTATGTTATGGTCACTTTCATGATCGTATAACCGTCTCTTCATGCTTTTCCTTTTCGTTCGTACCAATCTAAACTTGAAACAGAATATTGTTTGTCATATCACAAATACAGAGTTAGGATCCAACTATTATTTAACTTATCTGTAAGTTCATCGGATGTTCCTATGATCGTATAAACCAAATACTATATTTTCCATTCGGTGATCCTAATAATTAACTGATATAAAATGTTTAAAACATACAAAAGCATTCTTCTGCTTGCATTCATGAAAATTCTTTCCTTTAATGGCGTTTAGCTATTTCTCTCTCCGATCTGTGATGATGCAGTCAAATGGGGTTGATAATCGCTGATGTTTATAGTAAAATCACTGGAATGCGAAAAACCGTACTTATACTTTTTCCTTAAAACTTTATACACAACTGAGTACTTCCACAATTAACAATATAACAAAACCAAGATATTTTAAATCGATTTCTAAAGCCATACGACGAACTTAAGGCGTATTTTATGGTTATGTTTTTAATTGTGTTTACATTTTTAGTATACTTCACAAGCGCTCGAGTGGCGTTTTAAAGAATTAGTAACCGGTCAGTAATAATTATTCCTGGCTAGCTGGTAAAAATTTTGAACACCAATTGTGTAATCGCCTATTTCCCAACTTTTCACATGCAGTGTAATTGGCATATTACAATATGATTGTGAATAAAAAATTTTACCACGATACAGATGCTGGGTTGTATGCAAATTTATTTAAAGCTGGTTAGCAAATGTACGTGCTTCCCAGAACGGGTGAATGTGTGTGACTTTTTTTCCGTTTCTGGTGGTCGTGTCGTTGTGACTGCTGTACTCGGTGATGTTTTTGATGTTATTGTTTGAAGATTTTCGACGTATGCTGATTTCATGCGATCGATTGATACAGTTTGTTCGCGGTTTTTGAATCAAAATTTAAATGTCTTTAATCCGCGTTGTAAGATTTTATAAGGCCCTCCGTAAGGTTATTCGAGTGATAATTTAATAGTATCGCGTCGAACAAAGACGTGCTCGCCCGTTTCTAGGTCTTTAGAAATGAATGGTTGTTTTTCCGCATGGTTTGTTTGATTCGTCAGCTGAGTTCGGCGAAATGCTGTCGCAGGTCTTTAACGTATGTTACGGGGTTGATTGATTCTGTTCGTCTTGGTGTTAAAAATTCACCAGGTAGTCGAATTGGTTCTCCGTAAACTAGTTCAGCTGCTGATGGCTATAGGTCGTCTTGCCATGCGGTTCGAATACCTAGTAAGACTGTTGCTAAGACTTTAGTCTATTGTTGTTTCTCATGGCATCGAAGTGCTGAAATTATTGAATAATTCGGATTTGAATTATCTGCCTTGATTGATCGGTCGTAATGCAAACAAGCACTCCAAATCGTGCGATCCAGCCGTCGTAGAGTGTGCGAGCAATAGTGTCGGCTTCGTTGTTTTCAATGGCGTAGACTTCTGGCTATCGTGAAAACCTATCGATGCATGTGAAGCGTTTGTCTTTTGAAACGAGAAGCGGTCCTACGATGTCGATATGTACATCATTAGAAACGGGTTGTTGGGGTTTGTATGCTCCCAATGGGTGATTTGGTGTGTCGCGTGATTTTCGATCGTTGGCATTGAATGCATGTTTGTTCCCATAGTCGGTAATCTGCTTTAATTGATGGCCATACGTAACGTTATTTTATCAAGTGCGTCGTGGTTTTTATTACAGGTTGTTCCAGATTGGAAAAAAAGATCGGGCGTTTGTAGTTGATAAATCACATTAGACAGCGGAGTTAATATTTGGAAGAGTTATTTGTTTAAGTTGTAATGAACTTCCGGACGTAGATGAGTCTTCAAATCTTCATCTTGTGATTGAACCTCGGCGAATTTTGTGAAACCTACCGAAGACGTTTTGATGCTGTCGATACGAGACAAAGCATCTGCAACAATATTTTCTTTGCTTGAGATGTGCCAAATGTCGGTTGAGTATTGTGATACGAATTCTAGATAACGAAATTATCTCAGAGTGCATTTGTCTCAGAGTTTCTGTTTAAAAGCGTATGTGATGGGTTTGTGGTCCGTGCGAATCGAGATTTGTCTTCCTTTAACCATGTGTCTGAAAATTTCTGTTGCAATGTGCCTCCGATGGTGTTACTAGATGCATCAGTGATGATAGTTAGTAGCGCTCCGTGTTGCGGATGCGCGAGAAGAGTGTGTCGAGTAAGTCCTTCTTTGCAGGCATTGAATGACGTGTTAGCTTCGGTGTTCTAATTGAGTTGCTTTGCACTTTTAAGATTGCTTTTCAACATGTCGTTGAGTGGCGTTTGAAGCGCAGTTAGTTGCCCTGGGAATAAATTGTTTGTAAAAATTGATCATCCCTTAGAATTGTCGGAGCTGTTTCGCGGTGATTGGCTTTGGATAGTTCCGTATGGCGTTTACTTTCTCTGGTAATGGTTCTGTACCTTCGGCAAAGACAGTGTATCTAAGGAAACGTGCTGATTAATCACTAACATGGCATTTTGTTGGATTTATTAACATGTTATATTTTGAAAAACGTTCGTGTGTTCTTTAACTGACTGTGAGGCGACGACTATGTCGTCGAGGTATGCAAAACAAAAATTTAATCCTTGTAAGACTGTATAATTTGTTGAAAAGTTTGTCCGGTGTTTCAAAGTCCAAACGACTAATAAGCCGAAAGGTGTGACGATAGCCGTTTTCGGTATGTCTTCTTCTGCGACAGGAGTTTGGTTGTATGCGGGAACTAAATCGATTGTTGAGAAGATTCTTTTCCTACGTACAACTTGAGAAAAATCTTGGATGTGCGGCACAGGGTAACAATCCGGGATAGTGCGTGCTTTAAGAGGACTATAATCCCCTTAGGGTCTCTAGTCGTTTCCGTCTTTAAGTACCATGTGTAGGGGACGCGACCAACTACTGTCGGGTGGTATTGTAATTCCCATTTTAAACATGGCGTGGAATTCCTTTTTTGCAAAGCGGAGTTTCTCGGGCGCAAGGCCTCGTGGCTTGCAGGATACTGGTGGTCCCGGCGTAGTTTTTATGTGATGCTTTGTCAAGTGCTTTGTCGACGAAGGTACACTTGTGAGTTGTGTAAACAGAGTGTGAAAAGGAGTGGTCCCGAAAATGGCACACACGTTTGCGTTTTCTCGTTACGTTACACTCTGGCGTGTTTAACTATATTCGTAAGTGAGTTTGCGGTTGCCAATGTCCACTAAAAGTTTGTGGCGGTGTAAGAAATCTGTTCCTATGATTGGTTTCGTAACGTCCGCAATAACAAAATGCTAAAGAAATGACTTTTGTAAGCTAATGTATAAGCTTAGAGTAATGAATCCGTATGTATAGATCGTGGATCCGTTAGCAGCGGTAAGTTCGTACGTCGTGGACCACTTACAAGTTTGCGTGGAAACACGGATATGTCGGCTCCTGTGTATTAAAAGTTTTGCTTTGCGTCAAACTCTGTTATAAGAAGGTAATTAACGACTGCCTTGACAAGATATCGAACGGTTGCTTTGGCTGTTACGACGGTGTGTCCGTTTGTTATCAAAGGAATGTATGCTGTGTTTTTCCTGAAATTTCATCTGCAATAGCGTCAGCTAGTACTGCAATTTCGTTGAGTTTCTTCCTAGTTTGTGTTACCAGGATGGCTTGTGTAGCTGTAGGTAACCGTACCACCCATAAGGTTTTCAGTAGGTCGTCGGGGACTTAAGTACTCCCTAAGTTCC
Organism: Abscondita cerata; assembly: GCA_030710515.1. Classification (NCBI taxonomy): domain Eukaryota; kingdom Metazoa; phylum Arthropoda; class Insecta; order Coleoptera; family Lampyridae; genus Abscondita; species Abscondita cerata. The sequence goes on along the minus strand of JALBCR010000157.1, from coordinate 179,073 downwards.
GAAGGTGTCGCAAAAATTGTGATGGTTTGCGATTGCCCATGTTTTCTCCCCTCTAGCAATTCCGTGATTTTGTTTTGTTTGGGAAACGCTGATCCTGACTTCAGCGCTTTGTATTTTGCGTCAATTGATGCTGCTTGGAGTATGTCCTTGATTTTGGATGCGTATTTGGTGTCGATATTGGCAATTACGTAATTGTATCGTGTGTCGTCTGCCGTAATTTCTGCTAATGCAAACTGACTCTCGATTTGTACAAACTACATTTGCTAAAATATAGAATCGATGCTAATTGTGGATGTAGTGGTTGTGGTACCTGAAGTGGTGGTTGCAGTTGTTGTGTTTCGATTTATCGTGGGCTAATGTTGATGTTTTGGAGAGAGGTCTTGACATAGTTAAAAGGTTTGCGGCGGGGTTGTGTTGAACAACAAGGAAAGAAAAATTCTGTTTTATACTTGCTGTTGTGTGGCGGCTGCGATGAGTATTTCAGCGAGAATTCTAAGTAACACGAAGTATAACAAAACGACGAAAGTGTAGATTATCGCTTATATCCCTTGGATTGTTTTCGTCAACGTCTTGGTCCTCGGTATGGAAGATGGGCTCTTCGTTTGATTTTGAACCGCCCATTTCGTTGGATTAGACCACCATTTTATGTATTAAACGTCAACCAAACGTAAGTGAATCATACAAAGAAAGTTAAATGTTACTTTTATTTGCACATATGATACACCGATTAACAACTGGGTTAAAAGTGTTCGGTTACTACTGCATTTACGCTATCTATCTTTATTCGATATTGCGTTGCCGTATTTATAATCTGGAGCCTGATGCGTTTGCAATATTATGAACTTTAACTTGCTTGTTTTACATATTATGCAAGGCTGTTTTTTGTGCGACCTAGATATCATGAAACTGTTTACTTTATTCATGCAAATTATGAAACTTAAAATCTTAACGTTAGCTAATTTAATGTTGTTGACGAAATGTATGCCGCCACAGATGGAAATCAAGTTTTAAACGAAGATATACTTTATTTCAACATGATGGAACACCTTCTCATTGTATCTGACCAGTTACATGATCGATCTCAAAATCACTGGATTGGCCGATGAGAGCTAATTAAATGGCCTCAAAGATCACCGAATTTAACACCATTAGATTTTTTCCGTGGGGTTTTTTGAAATCAGTGTTTTCTAAACTCGATCAGAGTACCTACACTGAAGACTTGTCGATGAATTCCACAAGAAACTTATGAAAATGTTTGACAAAAATTCGAGAGAATACTCTATCATTGTCTTCAAAATAACGGAAATCATTATTATAAGACAATTGTTAATTTGTTAATTATCAAATAGAATAAATAAAATAAAATAATACCTGTAGGTTCTTAATTTTAATTTTTGGTCAAAAATTATAAAAATGAAAAACTAAGTGCTTTACTGAAATTAATCATTAAATTTAATAAAAATTACGTATTACAAGTGGGGTTATGCTATTTTAAAGTTCTTAAGGGTAGTCTCTAGGAGCTAGAGAGTTGATTCTACAATTCTACACCAAAAATCGCCCCTCTCGATATTAAAATTGACGTGTTTTTGTTTTTTTCAAATTTGTTTTTGTTATAGAGATTGTAAGTTTTAAAAAAGTTAGCCTGTATATTAGTTTGTGTGTCCGGAGTAATCTCCTATATTAGTGAAAAATTTCAATGGCGGGTAGAATCCAAATTGTGTTTGAATGTTTAGACCAAAACCCAAACAATTTAACCGAAAAGCTTATAAAACATCGCATTTCAACAAATATCGTCAAACTTAGAGTATATATTTTTTAACATATGCTTAACGGATTACTTTGTTCTGAGTTTAGATACAATGAATGCCGCATCCATCACTTGTTCGTGAGACTAAGATTTTTAAAAAATAATTTTAAATTAAACGGCTGTGTTTAAGTTTGAATAAATTATTTTAAGTATAAGAATTTATCAAAAGGAAAACCTGTAACACGAAAAATCTATCGTTATCCAGGTTTTATCATAGCAAAAGTAAAAGGCTCAAAGTGACCCCTTTTCTAAAGCTACACATTTATCCGTCTTTTGCCATAAATAAACATAGGGGGTACACAAATCCTCGATATACTAAAAGCACAAACACGTGTTTACTTTAAACCTCTTTTGGTGAGTATCTCTTACGGTTTTCATCCGCCATCGAAATGGCTATTTCATCAAATCAAAATTTTGTTGTTTAATTTAATAGCAATTTTTGCATTTAGTAAAGTAATTATTTCTTTTGTCTTAATGTTATAATGTTGTTCCAATGTATAAATGCTTTACCGATAAAATTACAAAAATTTGTTTAAAAAACAAATCTTTTTGTTTGTATTTATTATATACCTGTAATTAAAAAGCTATTTCTTCGCCGTCTCTTAGCAATTATTTCGAAATTTTAGTCCTGAATACTTAGTGAATAATAAATAAAAAAATATTCTTTTACCTACAGAAGTGGTAAATGCATCATAGGTACTACATTATAATTTTCAACTTTTTGAAAATGAACTTTTAAGTTGATGTTTTGTTCCATCTCTCCTTGTACCTGAACAAATTTCAATCGTTTTTTGCAAATTGCTATATATGTTTTTTGATAATTTTAAACTTTGATTTTTTTTTACTTTACATTTGGAAAAGTAATGAGACAAAAGAGCTTAACAACAAAAATCTTAAACAGGAGAATTTGAGAGTAATTTGTTTACGTGATTTTTTACTTTGTACTACAGAACATCGTGTATTATGGAATTATAAAAAATGCAAAATAATAAGAAATGTTATCCGACAGGTTTGAAAGCGGGGTCGTCAGTTTACGATTCACATTATCGATGATTGTGTCAACAACAGTTTAAAACCCCAATTACGGAAAGTTATTGTAAAGTTATAAGAAATTTACTGAGGCTACCTTGTGCATGTCATCCTCCTTGGAGATCTTCAAGTGTGGATACTTGAACATTATTAAAGTTTTAAATGTCCTTGATATTGACACGACAATGGCAATGTAAATTGACGGTTGTAATTTCGCACTCTTTACAACAACATCCTTTATTAATAAATTATGTTGTGTGTTACTGTTAATCACGATAAGGCAACGTTTGCTCAAGTTTACTTATGATTATGGACGTTAGACGTCGGATTTTATAGAGTCGTTTTTAGGTATCCATCGTTAAAGACCTGAAGTCTTCATGATTAGCCTAATTGTAGCAAACAAGAATAAGTTAAAGAAATGATTTAATATTGTAATTATTCTGCTATAATTTTTTATATGAATTATTGTTAAATCTAAAACAACGATTCTTTACCACTGTCACAGTGAAGGATGCTGTTACGTTTACGTCACTTTGCATTTGTAATTTCTTAAAGAAAATCTTACATAAAGTTTAATTGGTTACAATCAATAGAGTGGAGTGTAAATAGATTGTTATAGTATTTGCGGTATTATTTGTTCAATTAATTACAAGTTTCGTTTTCAAATTTAACAATTGAATATAAATTAAAAGGAGACCTAATGTGAACTTTATTTCATTGTATAGTTTTTTTAAGAAATGGATTGAATTCCTCCAATTGTATAATAATTTTAATGACATAAATGCCTAGAAAATAGTGCAGCCGTGATAAAATCTAAACATGTTTAGGCGAAACGTCGGTAAAAACTGTTCTAATAAAGGTAGTTTTCTATTACACCTTTACCTAACAAAGGTCCCTCTAAAAAGGAAACCTTGTTCAATAATGTATATTTTATGTTATTTTCCTTGTTTTAATTTAGTAATGTTTTTTTATAAATCTACCACTTTGCTAATATTTGTCTCTAAGACATTGTAGTTTAAACTAGGAATATAATGTTAAATCTCTACAGATGTCCCCGGATGGGGTTGCCAAGAGGAAACACTATTTTATTTTCAATTTTTCGAGAAAAATGTATTCTTTATAAAAGTTTTTGCTTGTTTCAAAACCGCAGAACCGGCACTCTTCGTTCTAATTTTTTTTTCCATTCTACAGAAAAATGGAAAATAGGTTCATTCAGCCAATCTTCGTCGATAATTTTGGGTTATTTTGAGCCGAATCCATCACAATAAAGGCCGCAGCGTCATCTTTATTCCAAACAATTATAGTTTTTTTATGATGATATGAAGACATCCGGGAATTTTTGGTTAAACTCCTCAATAACTTGACGAATTGCTTTATCACCTATGCTGTAACACTGAATAAGGTAAATTCGTTGTTCTTTTGACAACATTGTCATTTAATAAATCAAAGTCAAAAATCTTGTTACCGGTTGCCATGAAAACGAGATCTAATTTTTCGGACTTTGAAAAACTTTCAAGTAAATGGACCTATTTTTCATTTTTCTCTAGAATGGAAAAAAAAATTAAAAGAAGAGAGCCGGTTCCGCGGTTTTGAAACAAGCAAACATTTTTATGAAGAATACATTTTTCTCGGAAAATTAAAAATAAAAATGTTTTTCCTCTTGGCAACCCCATCCGGGGACATACTGTAGATTGGAGTTTTTACAACATGCAAGAAAGAAGAATATTTAATATAAATAAAATAAAACTGTTAGTTATAGATAATTATCCTTGTAAGGATTCCTTCAGGTGGAGGGACAAAATCAAAGGCACTACCCTGGTTTCAATTTGGTGACGTTTGACCTAATCTATCCGGGTTTTTTCAAGGATTCTTGAAAATAACGGCCTAGAAAATAGTGTAGCCGTAATTAAACTCTCATATGTTTAAGGCGAAACGACGGCAAAAACTGTCCTGATGAAGGTAGTTTTTTACTATACCTTCACCTAACAAAGGTTTTTATAAAAAAAGAAAAACTTGTTTAATAATGTATGTTTATTATTCTTTTCCGTATTTGAATTTGTTAATGTTTCTTTATAAATCTACCATTAACATTCACTTCTAGGGGATTGTAGTTTAAACTAGAATTAGAATGTTGAATCTGTAGATAGGAGTTCTTAAAACGTGCAAGAAAGGTAAAGACAAAATCAAAGGTACCACTTCAAGAAGCCTTGAAAAAGCCTGCCTAAGTCGGACGAAATCTCAACAAATTGAAAACAGGAAAGTGACCTTTGATTTTTTCCTTCCACCTAAAAAAAATCCTTACAAGGATAATTATCTATAACTAAAATTTTGGAGGATTCATAAATTTAACTCAATCAAGACTGCTGGTGTATCAAGAGATCTCCATGAGAGGTCACGAATTTTAAAATTATTGCAAAGTATAGATTTTTTTTAAACAAAGTTCTACAAAGATTATGTGTTAGTTTATTTCCGAAATTCAGTAATTTTTAAAATCAAATAATACCACAAATAGAAAAATAAATAAAAACCCAAAAGTGTTTTAATAAAATTAACAATATTATACGAATTTCAAATTATTCTAAAAACGTCATAGTTTATAATTTTAAGCAAAGGAAAATTAAATTTAGTGGATAATATAATAGCAAAACGCGGTTGGTCTAACACTAGTAGCGATAATGTAGATGCATAACATCATGAAGTTTATTAAACACAAATTTACATACATGTAAATAAACAAAACTTAAATATAAATTTAGTATCTAAGCGAATTTTTTTATATCAAACAATTGTACACAACTGCGGTAAATTGTAACAAAGATAAATTACGTCATAAACTTATACTGCCAGTTCGTGTAGTACGTGGACCTTTGATATTTTTTTTTTAAAATAGGGTAATTAAAAATCAGTTGAACATTTTCTTAGGTGTTTCAGTGGCTACAATTTAAAAATACTTTTAATTATACAGGTTCTCCCACTTTCACGAACCACTAGTCAACTTTATCATTTTAAATGTGAACATGTATTTTTAATTTTTGTTTTAAATCTATACGTGAAAATATATGGTGACTTTATGTATAGGAGCCTTACTTAAAAAGTGATCCTTTTTGAGATATCGATTTTTAAACACTTTTTTGGGTCAATATCGGCTTTAATATACTTCAGGCTTTTTATTTAAAATATCAAAATCAAGTTTTATTCACGCTTTGGGAGGTAACGACCTTAACTGTCCATGGTTTAAAAGTGGACATTAGTTATACAGAAAATGATTAATAACTTGATAAAATCTAACAGAACACTCTGTATTTTTATCTCCAGATCGATGTAGAATTAAATTCTTTTTGCGACTGTTGGCTGTCTACCAAAACTCAACCGTTAGCCGTAAAACTCGTTTTTTTAATCAAAAATACACTTCTCATTAAATCATTTTTATTGACAACTAGAAATTATATATAAAATAGATCATAAAGTTAAAACAAAAGCGTTGGATAGAATATTTGAAATAACCGAAAGGAATATCTGAATAAACTGGAGATATCAAATTCAAGAAGAATTCCTAATAAACGTGTCAGCATTTATAATTAGTTTTTTTTTCAGATAAAAAAATGGTATTGTACGCGATAAGGATGGAATTTGTTTTTTTTTGTAACACCTTATTTAGAGGATTTTCAAAGCTCCAACGTTATATGCTATTTGTCAGTTAAGGAAATTACCGCCCTAAAGGTGAATAAAACTTAAATTTGATATTTTAAATATTATCCTAAAAAACGTAAATCAAATGTTTAAAAATCGATATCTCGAAAAGTATCATTTTTTAGAGTACAACTCGTATACATAAAGTCAACATAGTGTTCCGTTTGAACCTGTTGTAACTGGACAATTAGATAAATATAAAAATGTAATTGTTTTTACAGCATTTTTTTTTAGCAAAAATGATCAACAACCGCTTTCCTTTTCAACGTACTTGAAATCCAATTTGAATAACAGTTTTTATTGTGTTTAGCTATCATAAAATAAAAAAATTAAAATACTTAAAAATATATTACTAGCTTTTCAAACAGCGCTAGCAACTAAGTACCCCCACCACTCCACCGCTTTCTCGCTCTACATCAATTTCAATCATCTTTGCATACATTTTTTGCGTTTTAAATATGTTATCGAAAAAAGTGAATGTAAGTTTTGTTCGCTTCCATTTCACCTTCAAACTTTTTTTTATTTCTGACAATCGGACCACCCAACAAGCATTTAGCCTCGATTGACTATATTGCATTAAAAAATTTAAATCGCAATTATGCATAAGATAATTGCTCAATAATTGCAGGGTTTTGTACACATTAAGTACGTATGACGGATCTACGAACTTTTCAAAAAGAACGCAAATATTCCATGTTTTCCAATTCTCCTCAAAAAATTATTATCCGATTGAATCGAGTATGTGATCATTTTAATCGTATTTTTATTCTCTACAACTTTTCTTCTTACATCATTAACGTAGGTTGATTACTTTTCAATCAATTGAAAAACATGTTTATTTGCATTTAAATGTTAATAAACAATATAATGACAATTCATTTTTGGTATAAAACATGACCATAAGGTACTTTATACTATTTACATCTTAGACCTTCAGTACGACTGTGCACGACTCTGATCTTGTTTTCCTTTATAACTTTCCCAATAAAATGGAATCTAATGTCTATACGTTTATTTCGAGTGTAGAACACGGGGTTTCGTAGCACCCGCATTATCGTAGAGATCGTAATTGTCTCTAGTATTAACGTTTAGCACTCCTAAAACCTTCTAAAGCCTCCTTCTCAGCGTCAGTTGATCCCTTATATAAAATATAAAAATTCATATAAAAATAGCACGATAGCCTTCCGATTTCTGGATTCCCAACTGATTGACCCTCTATACAGTTAAGGGATTAGCATCTCTAGTTTAATAAACACCTAAATCTTGAGTTCTTTTGAGGTATCTCAACACTCATTTAGCGGCCAACCAGTATGATTTGTTATAACCATGGTTAAAGTAATTTACCGTATCGCAGCTTCGGGTTTTCTTCGGAAATTCCATTCTTTCCCAATATTTCCACTACACATCCTTGCTGAGTCATATGGATTCCGTCATGTGTTTCGAGGAAATTTAATACCTAAGCAATATCCAACGTCATCGATATAAATTATTTTAAAATTTTTTAATAGTTTATCATAAATCTCATCGATAATTTTCTCATCCTTCGATGATATCAAATTGTCAACGACGTAAGAATTAACATATTATTCCGATTCAATCTATCTACGCTCGAGTCAGTGTTAGTCGGAATAGCACCCATGCTCTGTAGCACTTAATTCAGCAATTCATATAATGCAATTTGAGTAAACAGACTTTATTTTCCATGTGATTTGTTCTGTTTAGGTCTCCATTCAGGTCACTTTGGATTGTTCGATACTGAAATATTTTCTGTGTGTATTAGGGGGCCGGGACGTCACTGATAGCAAGGTTAAAAGTATTTACTAATATTTTTTATACAAATAACCGTTTCATGAAATATTACAATAGAGTAATTATTATTGGGTTTTGGGTTACAATATATTTGTTATTGTCTATTAATTATTATTTACTTTAAATTATAATTTAATCTACTTTTTAACTCATTATTGTCTTATAAAGAAAATTTGTAGTTTGAAACGTAATTAAACAATTTGTGTAACTCGTATTATAATAATGCAAAAATCTCGCTTCGCTTGTCCCATAATTAACGTATTCCTATGGAGAAAATTAATTAAGTAATAATTTATCAAATTTTTCTAACCATTTTTTTTGTTTATGTGGCGGTGTAGATGGTAGTAAACACTTTACCCTTATTTGACTTTTTAGTTTTTCTTTGTGCATTTTCTTAGTGCCATGATGAATTTCAAAATATTTGTTCCACTGCTTAATTTTTTTTAAATAAATCTGCACACGGTTTAATAATACCACTAAAACAAAGCTATTCCACCGACGATTTTTCAATAAAACCGATAATATACTGTAATGTAAGTTTTGTGTTGTGATTCATTATTAACTTTTTTGGTAGAAAAACCATAGTATTTCACATTTCACAAATTATAACGTCAACCAAAAATCAAAAAACTTTAATCCACTGACCTCGATCTTTTAATAATCACGGTTAATGCACGAATACGTCTCGTAAATTCAAGCGGTAGATCTATTATTGACGTCACACGAGCTCAACTTTGCTGCCAAATCAACTACCATTCGAACTAAACCAATTCGAGCAACCAGAGTTTGGTTAAAATATCCGCAAGCTTTCGTAAGCAAACTCGAGCAAATAAACGCGGTTTACGTCATTTATTGGATCCGTTTCGCGAAACTGTTCCACTGCCAAGAACACTATTGTATTTGGGTCGGTCAACTATTGTCAGAATCAATGGCAGCATGCTCGAACCTGATTATTCGTGGTTTTTACATCGTTCTTCAAACTGGAGTATTGCCCAATTAGTCGTTTTGTTAGGATTCATATTCGACAACCTTTTGATTGGTTTGAATAACCAGCTTCTTTTTGTGATGGTCTTTGTATCTATTGAAGCACACCTCTGTTCTTCCCGTGGATTCATCCACAAATACTGCATAATACCTTGTCTTTCCGATTTATTCGGTACAAATGGGTCTACAAATATCTGTGTCTACGATGTCCAGCGTTTCTGTAATTTTCATAAATCTCATAGGAAACGGAAAGTTGCTTTCCATGGCGGTTCTTTTCATTGATAGATGTACTTTAATTTTAGTCATACGTCGAGTGAATATGTGCACTTCTAGATTCATTTTAATTCGCTCCGTGAATTCGTGTATAATAAATCATATCGAGCTTCATTATCTGGTATCAACCCAAGCATTATATTTTCTTATTCGTTTGCTCATCATTTTTAATTTGACCGCGCACTCGCCGCTTACGCATTGCCCCGCGCCATTATTGATCAATGTTGCTTCAATCTGCAACTTCCATGTATCTTAACTCTATTTTGTTAATGGCTCAATTCTTTGTGTATTTGAAGCCTTAATTTTCTTAAATGCTTTACAAGCGCCCACAAAAATAAACCTAATGGCAGGGCACCGTTAGCTTAGCACTATAATAGACAATCATTTAACTTGTAACTTATTTTTTACTTATTGATTATTATTATTTGTAGTTGTGTAATCTGAATTATAATAGTGACAGGTGTCTTGATACCTCTTTCTTTTAGATGCCTTGAAAAGCTTACACAAGGTAGGTAAAACGTCGGTGGAATAAAATATTAGGTTCAATGAACTTTAATTCTTACACTTACTCCAATTAAAAGGATCAATTAAATTGAGGATCCTTTTAAATAAATCAATAAACGATGATGTTGGATACATAATAATTCAATAAGCATGAGGTTTATTAAACACAAACGTTGGAAAATATGACTTAAATATAACTTTAGGTAACAGCTATTAACCCAACAAAGTTGCATCGACTTTTTTTATTGATGGACTCTACACAACTGCGGTTAAAGCAAACAAAGGAAGATGATGTCACGATCTTAGATATTGCCAACAAATGATTTCTATTTCCTATCCATGACCCGTTAGCCCATTGGAATAAAAGTCACTAGCCAAGGTATTCAGTACATAAATGGTACCAGAATCTATGGCAGTGGCAGTGACCAACAACTAACGTTGAATAATATTTATTTTAAATTTGGTTTACATTTATTATATTAATCCAAATATCGTAATTCTAAACACTTGAAAGATTAACGCTCAATATGATAAATTAATATGTATCGTTACTCGCATTCGTAATGCACATGACAAAATTAGGTACTAGGTAAATAGTCTAAGGAGCTGCATCGCCTGTACTACCAAAACTTGTACAAATGTAAATTAAACTTATTTCTACAAATTCGACTAAAGATATCGGTGCATACCGTATGTAAAAGCATTCATTTGAAACTTTTACTTTTATACGATGAAATTAAAAATGGTACGTACTCAGTAGAGGACAAAAAATCTTAAACAGCTAGGGCTTTATTTACGAGTGAATTCATCATCGTTTTGGCGTTCCATTTCAAACGGTTTAACAAAAAACCCAATGCTTATCGTGCAGTGAAAACCACGAAAATTTGCTTACTTAAAAGGAAGTGTATAAGGGTAAATGCATCTCCTTTGCTTTCAAGTCCCTTGTGTTGGGAAAATGCCCGGAAAAATCATAATGTTAGACTCAAGGTTTAAATTCAAGACTTCTTACAATGCAAAGAAATGCAAATACCATAGTAATTCGTTGATCGGAGTGTTAATACCTTGTACCCGAAATACATAACATTTTTTATTATAATTTTAAATTACATTTTATTTGCTATCCTATAGGAACATAACCTTTGCGTCAATTTAATCGCTCATGAAAATAAACGATTCTTTAATTAAAATGAAATCCAACCATTTAATTTTTATGTCGAATATTTTTATGTTAACATATACGATTGCACGTTAATATTCTATAAATAAATATAAATATCACGCTTTTCGATTTAGTTTGCAAATGAATATCAAATGTACGACGTCTGTCATATAAGTTATTTATGTCAATTTAAAAACCAAATCTATCGAACATATTTTGTATGGAAGTGGTAAACTGTCTATATACGTTAAAGCATCAATATTCAAACTTTGTCGTTGCGAGATCATTTATTACATCTCTCGGCAGAGCTTCTTTCGCTTAACTGCAGCCAATTTAGACGGGCCGTTGGCTATTATACTGCCGTCAACCCGCATCTCCTCTACATTCTTGCCAGATTCTTTGGAGATTTAGATAAGCCTTTAAAGAATAAATTGTTTTTTAAAACAAATTAACGTTTTCTTGTTAGCATGTATAAAATTATGCTCCCTTTTTCATTCTTTCTTTGTTGAATTTGAATACTCTATTGTTACATCAACCAGCGATCCGGTTTATGAATAACTTCATTGAAACTAAGAGCGTTTTATTATTTGTAAGTCCTTAGGTTTGTCAAATATTTAATTATGGTGTTATTGTTACTTTAATGTACAGAAAATGTGAGAAATAATTGCAGTTATTTTGTGTTCAAAAAACATTAAAAGCTTTAGGTTAATAACAAGTATTTCTTTTGTAAAGGTTGTTTAACTATTAAATTAATGCAATTTTCACATTAATTACTTACGACACGCCGAGTTGAAAATATTTACATGAAATTCACGTTTTGTTGTAGATACAGAATACTTAGTCTATGTTTGTAGCAGTGTCAATTAAAATTAAGCCGCGTTTTCTAGAAATGACTTCATTTAAACCAGAGAAAACTGATCGACTATATACGAGTATGTTTGAACTTTTCTACTCTGTACTTCATTCCAAATGAAAAGGTGGCGCTACATCCTAGAGTTTGATGTTGCACCTCTTAGTAACATTGTATACAAATGAAATTTTCTCTCAACAATGAACGTTTTTACCCTGCTTTAGAATACAAAACACTGTACTTTTAGATTTTTCAGTTACTTGGCACCACCTTTTGAGCATCTTCAGATAACACAAACCGTTTGCTTGATTCAAGGTTGTTACGGTTTATTTGTAAAAAAACTATAAATTATGGAGCAGTGTTGAAAAGCTTGGCGGCAGCTCTGTTAGTGGCATAGGGGCCGTGGGCGTATTTACAAATAATTAAATCGAATGCTTCTACACTGCAGAAATAAATTATAGGGCACCACCTAGTAGAACGTGTAGTGAATCTTCTAGAGCAACTAGGATCTCCAAGACACAAAAACAAACCATAGGATGATAGAAATAATTTTTGCAAAACGACTAAGCTTCAATCACAACGATAACAAATACAAACAAATTAGACAATAACATGATATAGGTAAAAGAACAATACAAATTAATAAGATAACTGTTAATTAGAACGATTTGTTGTAATAAGAATACAAGAAAAACCGCCGCACTGATAACTACGCTATTGGAAAAGGGCGTAGACGCATTCTAAATTTACGAACACTTCTACAAATAGCTAACTGAATGCTACACACCAATACTGTGGCAATTAATGACATTAAGTTGAATCAAGACAATTACGTAGGGTACCGGTACCCGACAGCAAATTAAAATAGTACAAAGGCGCAACACATTAAGCGATTTTCAAAAGATTTTTCAAATTACAGCAATCAATTAACAATGCGCAACAGTTAGGTTGTTAAATTCACTTCGGTTTACAGGTAAGTTCTCGAGTAAAATATGAAGATAATACAAGAAAAACCATGCAATATGTTGGACTTAGTTTATTTAGTTGTAGGCTGCGATTGGATGTAGATAGACTTGACAGCTGCTATACCCAGAACAGACGTAGGGTAGTTTTATAGTAAAGTAGATTAAAAAACGGAATCAGATGTTCAGATATGAAATAATAAGCTAGAGGTCACTGATTATCTTTAGTAAAGTCCTCGACATCAACGAAAACAGAAATCAATTTTATAGCATTTATTTGCCTTTATCCATATCCTAACAGGTGTTGTGCAACACGTTAAGAAAATGGCGGTAAAAAAATGTTTTCACAAAAGTAGAAATACAGATAGAAATGGTACTTACGACGCAAGGAAATGCCGAGTGCTCATTTCTTAGTTTAATGAAAACTTTTCCTTGGGTTTTCTATCCAAATAATCGGTAATTATTAAATCCGGATTCCTCTCAGATTTCGGGAAAATGTCACGTTCATGTGTCAACGATTAGAGCAAAAAGAAAGACCTGCTTTTAAAATTTCTGTTAGAAAACGGTACTAATATTTCAAAGCCGGTAACTAGTAGATTTATAAACTCCCATTCAAACATGAAGCGATTGCTAAAGTAATGCACGGACGCAACCTCAATTGCCTAAGGTACTGACAGATATTCTATTGAAAGTCAATCTCATGATGCTATAAAATGAATACTGAAAAAAAGGCCGACACAGATTATAAGGTCTATTTGCATCATACAAAAGAACTATATGTGATGACATCAGCATTTACATAAAACCCAGAAATTGACCAAAAAAAAAAAACTTATCAAGATTATAAACAATAGTTGACAAGTGAACAATAGAGAACTGGTAACATATGTTTAAAGAGAGTCCTTTTCCAATGATTACAGGTGTATTATTTAATTTAAAATGCCATTCTTTGGTCGGAGGTTAAAACATCAAGTAATGCCAGTGGTACATAGAGGTGGCAATAAAAATCGATTAGCAAACAAAATTTTTTTCTTGATTGACCTTCAACTGAGACATTGTAAACTCCAACCTGCTTATAGCTTCAAAAATTGCTTTTTAGTACATCATTATTGATTGTGCTACCTACAAAACCAAATAAGATTCTGTAAAATTTGTATACAAACAGTTATTTTGAAATTAGCACAGCTTTCTTTAAAAAATATAAATAAATATAAATAGTAAAAAAGTTTCTACTTATAAGTCAGATGAATGTATTAAGTCTACTTGGCTACAAAAATTTCAAAGTGTAAATTAAATTGGAAAAAGAATAAAATCACTACCAAGTAGAATCATTATTATTAACTTTCCGGAAACAAACTCTTACTTGTGCTTTGAAGTTTGGTAGAGTGTTAAAGTAAGAGATCATTAAAATTTAAATTTCTTTATTTTTTTTAAAATCCTCTAAAAAAAATTTTTTAACCCAAAAATTTTTTAAAATGTGCACTCAGTAAATGTACTAAATGTGACAAATTCTTTTTTATCGACTAGTTATCCTCCGATGTCCAGAAGTTTGAGGCATACTATATAGGTAAATCAAAATCGATAAAACAAACACGTGCCAATTTTACCGCAATTAACATAGAAAACCGTAAATTTTGGAAATCGTAAAAATGTGATATGAATAAAGGATATTGTTTTTTTATAAATTATAAATAAAATTAAATAATGGAATAAAAAATTTAAATTTTTTTAAAATATAATAAAAAAAAAAAAAAAAAATTAAAAAAAGCTTACTAGTCAAACGCACTACTACATGTACAAAATCTCAAACCATACGCGAAATATCATTATATTGTTTTATCCAGTATGGTTAATAACTAAGACTACAGAGTGTTGCACGTAAAAATGTTAATAAATAAAACAACAGTAATTACAATTGCCGATCTTACATTTCCATATTGCAACTCGGAGGTTTATCTTCACCTACACGCAATAGATATATTTCAAGCAAAACAATTTCAATAAAAACTAACGTTATTTTTCTTTATAATATGCCAATAAAGAAACTTACCTTTTATTAATTTTTTTGGCTAATGTCTGTAAATACACTGATACACATACACACAATCTTCGGATATTCACAACACACTGTGCTATGCTATATAAATGGCTATCGCCAACGTGATTTAATCTGCTGACTTTCGCCATTTTAGCAACGTACTTCTTTTCAGAATGCAAAAAATATAAAAAAAAAATTTTTTTTTATTTTTTTAAAATAATTTTTTTTTTTTTTTTTTTTTTTTTTTAAATTTTAATAATATTATTTTTTTATTTTTTTTTTTTTTTTTATTAATTTTTTTTTAATAAAAACAATACATATATCAAATGTAGTTGTTAAAGGAATACTTCTTCAAATGTGATGTAGGACGGAGGCCAATATTGGTGAATCTAGTTTCGGTTTATATTGGTTATTAAATATATGTATACATACATTAAAACTAGCAATTTCTTTAAATATTTAACCTGCATTTGTTGAGATCGTAGAAACGCTGTTTTGCATTTCCAATATTAATTGCAACAATATCAATGGTTTAATTTGGGTAGATAGAAGAGATAGTTGTAAATATACCTTTATTAGAGAACGAATACTGATCTTATCATCATTATATATATTGGAAATTCTAAAATTTATAAAACAAAATATATGTGACTTCTATCAACTAGGCAAGAACCACCAATATAGTACAAGATATGCAAACAACTTACAATTTACTATTCATAGATTAACATTATTCAAATCAAATCCATACTATATTGGTGTTACTTTATTTAATAAAATACCATCTGTAGTAAGAGATCAACCTTTCAAACAATGTGTAAAGACAATGAAAATGTATTGACGAAAAACGCTTTCACACTGTAAACGACTTTTTAAAATAATTTTAATTTTTATTTTACTTATATTATCAAACTGACTTGTTATATATCATTATTGTGATCACAAAATAAAAATAAATAAATAAATAAATAAAAACCAAGGGCTCAATGGACCAACGCATCGCAGGCCATAGAAATGAGCTGCGCCAAGAGGCTTTGATGAAAATCGGTAAGCCAATGTAGTATTGGACGGTATTTTGAGTGACAAGCGAAGATTTTGACATTAGGCAGAAAATCAGTAGTGAATAAAAGTATCTAACAAGAAGAATTCATCTCATAATTTTTGACCAATGAAACAACTTATTTTTTTTTAAATACATCCAATCATGAAAAGATTTCGAGGAAGTTTTTCTTAGTTGTCATTTCGGAAATTCAAAAAAATTGCTACTACTTCAGATTAACTATCTTTGAGCACCCCCTTGGTATGTTTTTGAAAGCACTGGGTATTACTCTTACTGTTATTTAATTTTTTTTTAAATATGAGAACCAAACAGTCTGCCGCTTCGTTCCCTCCATGCCAGTTTGCGTCCCGCAATTCGATGAAACTTTCTCTGCAACTCATCCTAAACATTGATCATTTTCGAGTATTTTTTGTTTGTCAAAGAAATTTTCCTTTCTGTAGCATCAAATTGTAATTTTCGTCTCTTAAGGTCCCTTGCTTCTCGTGCATCATTAAATACTAGGTGCTCAAAGGGATCGAATACGATATTAAACTGTGTCTAATATATCCCTTGACTAAATTAGCAATGATATTCCATGAAACCTTCACGACTGTTTCGTCCCCATCATGTCGACGCATGTTACATGCATAATCTTTTAAAATTTCACTTATCTGCTCGATGATTTGTGCTCATTTTTTTTACAAACTGATTCGTGGGACTTCTTTGTATTGGCAGGGATGTTGTTTTTCAAAAATTCATCTATTGCTAATTTACCGTCTTTACCAAATCTTGAGGTCATACTTAAAAACGCCAATAATTAAATTTTCCATCGAAGAAATAAGAACAAAACCTCACTGATTAAAAACCCGTAAAATTTGAATCTTTGTATTCATACCAAATGTTTTTTTGACTATAAAATTTCTGAGAAATTCCTAAGTCTTAGCACTTCATGATTGTTGATGATTAGAAGCGAGAGCTCGGGGATATTTTCGCGCGAGGGGTTATTTTCAATTCCAACAAGCACACGGGAATAAGACGTAAGAATTTTAGGAAATTTCATTTCTATATCAATTGTGTGCGACCTTTCGTAACGAAAAATAATCAGTAATAAAATAAACAAATTAAACACTTTCAGTGTACGTTTGATGGAAATATTTAATAACTGTAAAAACAACTTTTTGTTGTTTTAAAGATTAACAAATTTGAAATAATAGCAGAAAATAATTGTGGAGTAACCAAATGTTTAATTTTTTTGAAATAATTTGTTGATCCTCCAAAAATTGTAATTACTACATGTTTTCCTCCATTAGGTGGACGTGAGAGAATAAAAACAACGTCCAGATTAAATGAATGAATAAAGATTTATTCTTGTTTACTTGTTAGTTCATGTGTCATTGTGTGTAATTTCTATTTATTAAATACTTAATGTTAATTTATTATAATTTAAAATTGTTGACCACACATTTAATTATGTGTTTTCGTTTAAATCCTTAACCTACACGACCTAATAAATTAAGCCTTAAAGAAGCTCACGCTTCTTGGGCGAAACGTAGACGTTGTTTTTATTCTCTCCTTTCTTTTCTAAGGAACAAAAATTAATTAATCAAATGTAAATTTTTTTCCAATGAAATTAAAGTAAACACATTTTATTTAGTTAATTATATAAAAATTACAACATTAATTTAAGTTATCACAGTGTTATTTATAAACAATTGCCAAATGCTCGCGAGCTCCATTTAAAATGACCATGAGACAATAATCATTACTTCCGATCTTTCAAAACCACGTTCTGCGTTGTTCTACAAACTCTTTTACGTTATCTATAAATAAATATTTATAATTTTAAATTTTAAGACCGACGTAATTTTTTTAACTGACCTAATAAATTCGCAATATTTCCAGCATCCCCACCGCATTCCTTTGGAAATACTGATAAAGGTATGTGTTTTTGAATTTCATTAAAATTACTGCTACTATAAAAGTAAATCTAAAACAAGATGAAAATGTTTCTGGATCAACATAATTCCGAATTATTACTTACTCTCGAAATAATCTTTTTTTGGAGAAATGGTTTCAGGATGTTGTAGAACATCTGGGTTAACGCAAAGCAATTGATCACATAAACTCCTTTTATCCTAGTCGGGTAAGTTCTAAACAGAATATACACAATATTTTTTATTAAAGTTGGTGACATTTGAGTGATGAAACCGAAAGGTAGCCCGGTGCAATCGATAATGACGTAATGACCAAGTATCATACAAGTAGTACTCTCATTTAGATAAGCTTCAAGTATCATCAAACCCACTTTTATAACACTTAATAACGAAACTTTGTTTGTATCACAATCAGCCCATCTCACTAAAATGATTTCCTTATCTTCGGAGTACAACGGTAAAAGGATTCTAAAAAAATAGTTAGAAAAGAATTTAAATATCTTGTAAAAATACGTACCCTCTAGAAAGAACTTGTTGAATATCTGGGTCAAACGGATCCCTATTCTCGTATAATTGAGTCATGTTAGATTTGACGGCGTAAAAATTTCGTAATTTTTCACGAGCTCGTTCCTGGTCATATTTGCAACCTCGTAAATAATTCAACAGCCACATATCATCTAAAAAGTAATATACAATAACGATGTACTTAAAAATTGAACGCGTTAAAATACCTGCTTTTTCGTTATGGTGATTTTTTACCATCCACATCTTTAACTTGTTCAAATGTTCATCTTTACGAAGGTCTTCATTAAGTTCCTTCTTCGCCTTTTCTTCTAGTTCTCTTGTCATACATCTACGCATCATCTTGACAATAATGAACTTTCACTACATCGATAGTACATCAATTGAAACTATTGGTACTATTTAAATTTGTCAGAATGCATTAATCACTATCTAATCACTTGTTCTTTTGACCCCAAACAAAATTTTAATAACGGAACGATCGCAAAATTAATATGTGTCAACGTTAACGTGTTTGGTTACTTTTCTAAATTCAAAGGTTACTTTCTAAATCACGTTATGGCATTAACGCTTCGATAACATTATTCAAACTTATAATATAATAATAGTTACAAGTTTATAAACAATAATTGTAATGAAACTGGAAAAAACTGATAAGCAGCACGTGTAATGTATTAGATGTATGTGTGTATTTAGTGTTTACATTTTAAATATGTAGGTTTTTACTCTGTTATTTTGGTAAATTTCTTATTAAATAGAAAGTTGATGGCAGGTAATATTGTTGTTATTGCTATGATTAACAAGGTTAGGTGGTTCTCGACCTTGTTAATATTAGTACTGCCCATCAGAGTATCAAAACATAATTAACTATATTAACTATCGATAAACAAGAAGCAATTTAAGGTTTTGATGTAATAGATTTTCAAATTTGCGTTTATTATTCCTTAATAATAAAATGAAGAATACTAATTTAAGTTCAATATTAAAATGTATGTCTTCTTCTAAAAACAAATAAAACGTACATCAAAACAATGAAATTAAAAATATGAACTAAAGCCTAAATACACAATGTACGAAAATGTAACTTAATGTAATATCATCAACTTAATAATAGCTATTTATGTAACAAATCCATAATCTACGTTTTTATGGACGAGACGAAATGAGACGAGACCATAAAACGATATTATGGAGGAGTTGCATGCAAGATTTTATGATCAACTGTATGACTTTACTCACACAAATATGAACTGCAGAAAGTATTTTTTTTATTTACAAATAAATATTTTCTTTTTTTTTTGTTTATAAATTTACAGTTTTTACTCCTAAAATCTACACGTGTTCTAACATTCACGTTTGGCATTGACAGCCGTCCATACAGTAACAAAAAAAGACCGGCCATAAAGAGGTATATTACAGCCAAAAAACTGTATCATAAACAGCACGATGTTGGCCGGTTGACTATAAAATAAAAACAATTTAATAATATAATAAAATTACCCATTGACAATCAAAACGGAAATCGGCCCAAAAAATTCTTTAATTTAATTTTAAATTATAATGGCGGCGCGTCGCTAATTGTTATTTGTATAATCATGTCTAAGTTACCCTTCAGCTTGAAAGTAATTCTAATAACATAACAATAAATAAATCAATGTACTCTCATATATTTTTAACAATCAACAAAAGTAAACAAAAATTACTTTACCTTGAAATAATAAAATGCTCTTAAAGCTGTTAAAGCACAAAATATTACCATTGTTGTAGTTGGTGGCAACATCCTATTAATTTTGGTCAAATTAACAAAGTTGACAATTTATAAGATGAATTTTAATTAACGCTAACGACTACATCACAAAATCAAATTTTGAGTAACATTACTGATTTAATCCAAAGTCAACAAGGTTTCAAAAACGAACTATTTATTCTGGCGGTGTGTACCGGTGGCCCACTAAGAAGGGCAGCTGATGGCTACATCTAGAAAACTCGTAACTTTGTAAGAACCTGGAGATAAAAATTTATTACTAAAGTGGCCAAGAAAAACATTGGAAATTGTTTTAAGTTTCTACGGTGCCCCAAAGGGCGCATTTACCTCTTAAATTCAAAAATCAAAATTTGTACGGATTTTGAACACTAAAAATAGCTTAGAATTCTATGTGTTTTAGAGCTGATGTAAGATCGATACTTTTTGTTTAATGACTTATTACCATATGTCTTAAAATAAAGTAGTCGGGAGGGGAAATTATCGATGGGTGCATTCAGAGAACGTGAACGGATACCGCTACGGTCTCGATACGCTACTGAAGCAGTTGCGACGTCATCTGACAAACTGCTTAGAATCGAGTCGCTCACCGTGTGCTCACCTCAAGTAACGTAAACAAAATGCGCTACCAAAAAGGGCGACTGCTCCGCAACATGTTGGAAGTAGCGGTACTAAACCATTCACAACTGTACCGCAACTGTTACGTCCGCTGAATGCACCCGATGTCTTCTAATATACAGGGTGTTTCTAAATTGATGCGAAATATTCAACAGGTAATTTTTCAGAAAAAATTAGGGGGACTTTCATATAAAGTTTTGTTCAAAACCACTTTCCCTCCAAGTTACAGCCCCTTAAAGTTAGGGGAAAACAGTTTTTATTTAATATGTCTACTATGAAAAAGTTAGAAGAATGAAATTTGGCAAGATAATTGATGCTAATAAAGTGACATTTTGGCGGTTTTGTAACCCCTGCAAAAGTTTATACAAGGGTAAAAAAATTAACCTTTATAATATTTTGCCTCAGAACTTTTTAATGCGTCTACATTTTCCTACAAAAATTTTATTTAAAAAAACGGATTCAAACTGCAACTTTTCATGTCTGCTATTTCTCGTAAAATTCTTAGTTTGATCACAAAAAAAATAAAACATTACCTATTCCTTTTTCACATACGAGGCTGGTTCAATAAATACACGTTCGAACGGTGGTACATGTAAGCGGTTTATTTACACTAAACAAAATTGCCATTACTACAAAGACATGCATCCCACTGCTTCACAAGACGCTGTATACCGGTGTGGTACCAGTCCATTGGCTGTTCGCGGAACCATTTCAAAACTGCCTGCTTGACTTGAACGTCCGACTGGAATCGCTGTCCCTAAGTGCCTTCTTCAATGGTCCGAAGATATGGAAGTCACAGGGTGAAAGATCCGGGCTGTAAGGGGGTGCTCTAGAATCCCCCACCTCATCCGCTCCATCTGTGATTTGATGATGTTAGCTGTATGCGGCCCTGGCAAATCCGCTGTCGATTGTCGCCCATCTGTGAACTTCCGACACCATTCCACGACTGTGGTTTTTGAAGGACACTCTCCACCATAAACATTTTGCATTCTCCCATAAATCTGAACTGGAGTGTTGCCCTCAGCATGCAGAAACTGTATGACTGCTCGGTAATCGGTTTTGACGCTCCAACTATAAGACCTGCCATAATGAAACGCGCACAACAACTGTCTCCTGTACGAATATCACGAGGATGTGTCACAATAGACAGCTATATAGCAGCCGCTGGCCTACGCAAATTTGCTACAATTATAGCTCCACTAACAATCGTTTCACAGCGCTCGAACGTGTATTTATTGAACTAGCCTCGTACATTCAGAGGAGTTATCGTTTGTTTAAAAAAATGAAGTAGGCCGGTGTCAAATGATGTCATAATGACAAATACTTGTCTAGGTTTATTGTCCTAGTTTTCTTCGTGACATTTTTTAAACTTTTCGAGAACTGAGATCAATTACATAAATAAAATGGCAAACTATACAAACGCAGATATGCATTTAGTATATGGCCGTGCTAATGGAAATGGATTAAGAGCTCAGAGGCTTTACGCTGAATTATATCCACAACGAAATTTTAAATATTGTAGAATTACTCACATTTAACTGTTGGGGAATTTTTCTTGTACTTGTTTCGGACGATTCTTCTATTAAATTAAGAACAGCCTCTTATAGTGCTACAGTTCTTACCTCTCGAGGACGTCCGCAATCGACAGTACTTCTTCAAAAGTTTCCTTCTTCTCGAGGACGTTGATGAATACGCGCGAATAAACTATGATGGAGTAATGTTTGTTGTGGATATAATTCAGCGTAAAGCCTCTGAGCTCTTAATCAATTTCCATTACCACGGCCATATACGAAATGCATATCTGCGTTTGTATAGTTTGTCATTTGGTTATGTAATGAGTTCTCCAAAGTTTAAAAATATCACGAAGAAAACTAAAACGATAAACTCTAGACAAATATTTGTCATTATGACATCATTTGACACCGGCCTACTTCATTTTTTAAACAAACGATAACCCCTCTGAATGTATGCGAAAAAAGGAATGAGTAATGTTTTATTTTTTTGTGATCAAACTAAAATTTTACGAGAAATAGCAAAAACATGAAAAAATTGCAGTTTAAATAAAATTTCTAACTAGGAAAATGTAGACGCATTAAAAAGTTCTGAGGCAAAATATTATAAAGGTTAATTTTTTCACCCTTTGTATAAACTTTTGCAGGGTTACAAAAACCGCCAAAAATGTCATTTTATTAGCATCAATTATCTGCCAATTTTCATTCTTCTAACTTCTTCCATAGTGGACATATTAAATAAAAACTGTTTTTCCCCTAACTTTAAGGGGCTGTAACTTGGAGGGAAAGTGGTTTTGAAACAAAACTGTATATAGAAAGTCCCCCATTAATTTTTGCTGAAAAAATTACCCTGTTGAATATTTCGTACCGGGTTCTAGAAATTACTCCTGTATATAAATAACTTTAAAACGGGTAAACGGATTTTAACAAACTGAGTGATTTTAAAAGAAGTATTTCACAAGGTATTAGACGTTTTATTAATTTAACAGTTTTTGTTTTGTCTGCCGCCATTAAATGGCGTCTTTTACATCAATAGCAAATATAACGCATTTTTTTTGAATTAAAATGGAACGATATGGATTTTGTAATAAAAATAATATCCAAATACATTTGTAATTAAGTAAGAAACCGCATCTCAACATCTTTTCCTAAAAGCTAAATTATTGCAAAATAACTGTAACAAAGTAATTAATAACTGTAAATCGGCAAACTTTTGGACACATGTTAAGTAACATGCTATGAACTTGGCCCACTCAAAATGTTCAAAATGACGACCAAAATGTGTTCAATGCAAGATTCAACTTTTGGTCTTTGTAGTCAACATGTTGATCTTAATTCAGTCACCGAAAGCTTTACAAAATCGCGTTTGTTTGTCTGCCAACCATGTTTAACATTTTTGTAGTAATGGGTGTTACATAAACTTCAAGTGCTTTCAATCGTCCCAACAAAATAAAAATCTAAGCAAGTTAGGTCCTAGGTGACCATGGAAATACACTACCCCTTCCCTGTCCATATTCCGGGATAAGCTTCATTTGGAAACTCTTGCATTCTTGCTCTAAAATGGGCTGGACATCCATCATGCTGGATGAACATGTCACGACTAATTTCTAGAGAAACATTTTTCAAAAGATCTGGAAATTCGTCTCTCAAAAAATTTAAATAATTTTGATCCGGTAAGGCGTTCATTGAAATTAAAAGGGCCTATCATTTAACTACCTACAATCTACACCACACGTTTATAGACTACATTGGTGCTGAACCCCTTGTGAAAGTAAATCCAGCATATCAAAAAGTTTTTAAAGTTCTGATTTTCAGAGCATACTTGCTTTTTTTGTTTTTGTTATTATTCGCCTTGTTACACTTATTTTGCTATAATTTAGCTTAGAAAAGATATTGAGATGTTGTTTACTTTAGATTCTCACAAATGTATTTTGTTATTATTTTTTATAAAAAACTACATCGTTCCATTTTAATTTTTGAAGCAAAATGCTACGTTAGTGCAAGTCCATTGTTTCTGAAGTAATTTTTCAAGGACACTAAGTTAAAGTCCGCTTTCTAGCTGTTTTAAACTTATTTATATATATATATTAGAAGACATCCGTGATCGGTGATTAGTGTTCAAAATTCGTACAAATTCTATTCTTGTATTTAAGAGGCAGAAATGTGCGCTCTAGGGGGCACCGTAGAAACTTGAAAATAATTTCCAATGTTTTCTCTTGACCACTTTAATAAAAAAAAATTTTTACTCCAGGCTCTACGACTTCTAATTTTCTAGATATAGAAAGCTGCCCTTCTTAATAGGCCACCCAGTACATACGACCAAAAATTTTGTTCAACAGATAAGTTAGTAGTGTAACGTTATTAATAAAAAAAATTTCTATCGTGGAGTTTAGACCAGAATTATCAATGCTACGTAGAATAATTTATTTTCAAAACGCGGGTTTTCATACAACTCAAATGCCAGGACTTAGGATCTCACCAAATCTTCATGCAATTCCTGTTGGTTCTTGTTGGTATGTTTAGTTTTTTATAGTACTTTTGAAAAATTGTTCTAAACTCGAACGGCCCGGGAAAGCCTTCTTGAAAAATACCCCAAAAATCAAAAAACGTTTTTCCAAGACAATATCTCCGTTATAGATGCAGAATTATGAAGTTTTCCTCTAAAGACAAAATTGTAGTAGAAGAATTTACTACAAAAATCTTCTATACGTTTTATTGCTATAACGCATCGGTAACGAGATAAAAGCGGAGCGGGGCGGCGAGAACTTCTAGTATCTTTATCGGCGCTGCACTCATTCGTTCACAACTTTGGATATAAAACATAAATCTTAATGATTAAAAAAATGATTTAAAGGTGATAATTGTGGCTTTAAAATGATGCATAATAGTTTTGTCATTGTGGCAATAAGTTTTTTCCCAATTTTTCGTGGAAATTTCGCCATTCATAAAATATACTATTGTCATTGATGGATCTTGCAATTTGGGTATATATTTACTCTAACTATATAAAATCAAAGAATATTAGTAAAATTATTGAAAAGTAGTTAATGGCTCAAATGTGGTAACATGAAGAAACAGTCATTTTTGACAATTTTCTGGTTTGAGTACTTTTTGTCATTTGATCGTTAATAAAATCCAATATTGTTCTATGGTAAACACGAATATGTATATTTTGTTCTTAGCATCGCCAGCTTTCTTGTAATGCTCTTAAAAATTGAAAAATTATTTTTATATATATATACACATATATGTATGCTGAGAATCACTAATTTTTATAGTTTGTTATAGTTATTGATAAAACAGGTGAATATATAAATTATCCAATGAATATAATATGTACAGATGGTGTTAAACTATGACTCGAATACAATAAGCCTACTTTTAATGGTTCTCTCACTGTCGGCGACGACGAGCCTCGGCACACTGTGGGGAATTTCTAGAAAGCGGTATTAATTCCTCTGAACCATTTTTTTTCAAATATTTTGATATATTTGGGGTCTAGGGAGTCCAAATGATGTTTGAAAAAGTTTGACTGGCCCCATCCTCTGGGGAGAGTCATTGTTCTCCGTTAGATTAGAAGGGCTAATAAACGCTTTATTCGTATAAATTAAACCTAATAAACAAATTTGAATAAAATTATCCACTGGGGGCTGAAGTAGTGCCCCTCAATTTGAAAAACCAATTTATTGTCAAATTTGATGCGTGGTTCTTTTGCGGTCCGATCGACTCCAGGGAGATCTCAACGGCAATTGTTCATACATAAGTAGATGTTTAACTTATTAAATAAAAGCCGGGATCGCCCGGTTGAAGAGCCGAGAAATATCAATTTTAATTTTTTGAAAAATAATTTTCCATTTTTCTCCGAAGTAAGCACACACCAACGTACAGTGTGATTGATTAGTGCGATAAAGTTCAGTACCTTCCTATGTCCTTTGAAGTATCAAAGCAAACGTTACGGGAGATTATAACAATCATTAAGTTTCATATTTTAAAATTAGTTATAATGTTACAGGGTGTTCCATAACGCAGTGTCAGACCAAAGTTACATTTTTAAATATAAACCTAATATTTTAATTCTAAATTTGAAATGCGCTTCACTTCTCATTACAAAAATATATTCTTGTAATATGTTATACAGGGTATTTAAAAAGTTATAATTACTTTTCCATGAAAATCGTAACAAGTTCACCGCCCTGTATAATTTCAAAGGGCTACAAGAACAATGATCTGTTGCACCCGAAGCTTTTTAATAATTGTCAAATTTTATAAAAATGATTGAGTTTGTGAATATTCGTTAAATTGATTACAGGATGAGTCAAAACATCAATTCATTATTTTCTCAGTTTTTTAATGGAATAACCTGTATTTTATTATTACTATCAAAAGTACTATTGTTTTACTTATATTTTTGTTAAGCATTTCTTATGCCCAAAATTATTAGTTTTTTAGATATTATCATTTTTATATGCACAGTACTATTAAATAAAAATGAATAAAAAGATTCATTTTTCCTTAAAATTTGGATATTAATTACTCTATTTCCTGTAATATTAAAGAGGCTTTTGGGCTTGTGGGAGAACGGGGTAAATGGTATAGAAATACCATAGCCTCCATGAATGGTATACGATTCACCCAGATACTATAATTAGAAAATTCTACGGAGAAAAAGAAAGAAGGGAGATAAAGCTCTTATGAAAGACGAACATGGAGAATGAGGCTGAAAAAAATTATTTTATGCTGCTACTATTTTGAGGAACCATATCAATATTGTTGATTTAGAATGTAATTATAATCCATCTACTGATAAAATTTTTTGAACGATTTCGATGCGGTTATACCGAAAACATTATTATCTTCTATTAATGATATAGTTTTAAAGAAAGTTACAACTAACGAACCAAAAGTCAAAACCATTTGTCATAGTATTATAAGTATGGTACGGCCTACAACTTTTTTTTATTCTTTACAACTGGGTTTGGCTGTATTTATCCATTGTAAATTTGCATCATAACAATTGTTGGAGTTATTCTTTTCATTAGGAATATGTTCCACTTATAAACAGGTCATGCAATATTAAAATTGTTTAAATTATAATTCCCAGAGCTCCAATAAAAATATGTAGTTATGTACAGTTCGTGTTTGATAACGCCGATTTCAATACGAATACACTTGACTACAAGGTATGGGAGGTATTCTATTTGCATATCCATACGATTGCTTAGCCACAGAAACTCCAGTTAAAAGAAGACCGACTCCAATTACTAGTTCCGAAATTTAAAAAACCGAAAAAATATCTTGATATTCTATAATTAACGTGTCACCAATAATTAAAAAAAAAATCATTATACCTGAATTTAATAATAATTATATCATGAATTCTAATTTATTGAGGGTATATGAAAAATTCGATACAGAGTTCCAAATTCCTAGATGGAATGGATTCATGATAAGATTAACCAAACAATTGAAATCTTCGACATGTCGCGATTATTTGTTTACCATTTTTAAATTCACTTCCATCAAATTTCAATACATCAAAATGATTCTTTCAGAGAATTATTGATAAATATGTTCAACATTTAAAAAGTCATTATGAACGGAAAATTACTGTTATTTTCGATGGTTACGGTAGCAGTTCTAGCATTCAGGCTGTTGAAAGGATGCGACGTGTAAATAAAAGTCGATCTGCAAAAATACATTTTCATATAGATATGAATGTCACCGTATCATAAAAACGCTTTTTATCAAACATTAACAATAAAATCGATTAATTCAATTTTTAATGAATGTTTTTGAAACCAAAGGGATTTTTTCTCGACCATCTCATAGCGAAATGTGTTCTAGAGACAAATGATTCTATTCCAATCATTGTAGCGGATGATATTAATGTTTATTCAAAAAATGTAAAAAATCAGAAGCGTAGATTCAAAAATTAAAAAGACGATCGGTTCTTAATAGAGGCATTGAGAACTTTTGATGATTCCTCATTCGACTCCTCCCGACATTTGGGAAAAAGGGATAAAATTATTTTTAGCGATCTATAACGCTCCAAAAAATATTTTTAGTTTAGATGATTTTTGTTTTCAGTTGTTCACAAAAGCCGTGACTAAAAAAGAAGGCAGTAAATTTAGCTTCTCTTTTTCCAAACAGAGAATGCCGCAGAGCAACACATCTACCGTAGGTACTTGCAAACGCAACTATGGCTATCTAATAATTTAAATCCGCAAGAATGGGGCTGGGAATATAAAGAATACTTAATGCCTATTATGATGGCAAAGGAACTGGCACTGTCTGAATTATTAAATAGTATATTGTATTACACGAGGAGAAAATCACAATTTTCATGTGAGTGTGTTAGCTGCGCGAGGGTGGTAGCTTCAAGCGCTGATAATCACTTTTTATTTGTAGTCTAGACGTCGTTCTGACAGATTTTCAGGTTACATAAATAAATGTCAATTTTAAATCAAAACGACCAACAAATCAGCTTTTGCAACTACATTCAGTGAATTGGGTATATATACTCGTTACTAGTAACGAAATGATTTTCTGCAAATGTTTAGATATGACAAATTTTCTCTAGTGGTTTATGACTACAAAATGTAAAGTTTTGATAGTGGTCGTGGAAGAACTGTTTTTTTTTAATTGCAAAAAAGGTTTCAGAAAAAACTGTAGTTGTAAGAAAGAGGGTTTATTTTGTACTTTGCATGTAGTTTCTGTCAGATGTCTGAGAACTGCGACAATTCAATTTTTATAAGTGAAGATGATAGAAGATGGATTAGATTATGATTCTGACATTAATGATAATGATAATAATTTTTTGTATAGTACATAGTAATATATTTATATTATGCGTCTTAGTGTTTAACTGGACAGTGCGTAATTTCTAAATTCAATTTTGTGAAATAAAATGTAGAAAAACCATTCCCATATCTATTTTTTTTGACATAAAATACTAACATATATATGTAAATTGTGAAATTATGTAGTAAGTGCAGGAAACCTTCAAACCTTCTATGAGTTGGCTTGATTCCTCATTATCTCGTTACCGATGCGTTAAAGCGAAAAAGACGTATAGAACCTTTCTTTTTGTAGGAAATCTCGAACCCTATTTTTTTTCGAAAATACTAAATATTTTAGCAGGAATTATTTTTGTGAAGATTTAGTGCGATCTTTAGTCATATTTTAGTCTTCCAAGACTCCACTATAATGAAATTATTAGGCTCTTATGACTAACGTGAAATAAATCTATCTAGGAGAAAAATTAATAATGTTGAAGTTGGCACAAATTTTCTTAGTTTTCCCTCTTTCTCAATAATAAATATATATGAACTGAAAAACTACTGAAAATAATTATGGAACAGCACAAACGTTCCGTTTGTTGTTCGGATTGTGGAAATCATAAAAGACTCGTTTGTCGTTCTTGGTTTGACTTCTCGGTCTCGTTGTTATGTTTGTTGCTCGGGTTTGTTGTTCAGGCGAATAAAGCATTAGTTTGTGATGTAATATTAGAATTTATATCATATCAAATTTATGACAACTTAAAACCAAGAACGTATGTTATGTGCTAAGAAATTATTAATGAAAAGCGCAATTGCAGTGTAAATATTTATAATTAGATATTTTCGAAAGTTTTATAAGTCCTCTATTGTAATCTTAATACTTAAAAGAAAATCCTGTCCATTAGCATTATAAGGAAATGGCTTTTACTTTATGAATAAGTTTCAATAACAATAGAATATCCTTGCTTGTTTAATTTACTTCCTTTGAGTCATATTGCTCTTAAGGGTTGTTACATTGGTCATTAGAAGTATGTAATAAATAAACAATTACCTACTGTTATGAGAAGGGGTAGTGTGAACCAATAAATAAAGTAAGAAATGTAAATTCCATTTTAGTTTAAAATTTCAAGTGTTGTGAAATGCCACCTCATCTCGGTAGCTGATTTGAAAGCGCGGATTGTTTCGGAATTATCGGCGGGCCGTAGCGTGCGTGAAATTTATACCAAAGCCACCGTAGGGCATTACACGAGTAAAATGGAATCTTGAACTTACTTACTTTGGAAAGAGCCATCGGAAGTGGTAGATCCTAAAGTATCTAAACGTGCTCAAGATCTCGAGTTGTTTCATTACGTAACAGAACAACCATTTGCTACATACTCCAGGGCTATAGCAGATACACATTTTCCCGGATGCCGTATAACTGCAAAAAAAGATTAAAGGAGATGGGAATAAAGAAGTATAATGCTGCTGCGAAAGAAGTTCTCAGTGACGAAAATATGAGACGTCGTCTGAATTTGCAAGGCGATATGTGAACGAACCTTTGAATTTTGGAATCGAGTGATTTTTAGCGACGAAAAACGTTCAATAGCCGCAACGATGGACCACTAAAAGTTTTTAGAATGGAAGGAACTCGTTACGAAAATAATCACATATGTCCTAAAAACGAAGTGGTTATTTTTCTGTGAATGTGGGGTTGGGTTAGCGCGCGGGGTCCAGGAGTTTGTTGGGCTATCGATGGACGTCTTGATTCTGCTGCGTATTTAGATATTTTGAAACTATTATGAAACCTTCAGTCGAAGTGTTTTATCCAGACGAAGATTATATTTTCCAACAAGTAAGTATTCTTATTTCACTATACTTTCTCCAAAAATAGTTCGGGATCTGTTGAATTAACATTTTCATAATGTATTTTTGTTGTTAAAGGACAACGCCCCTATTCATACTTCGCGGGTTGTGCGCAATTGGATACGAGAAAATAACTTGGAGCTGTTACCCTGGCCAGCAAAAGCCCAGATTTTAACATTATCGAAAATGTTTGGGCTCGAATACTTGCTGTTATCCGAAGACAACAAGGGCCAAATTTTATACCAGTAAACCGTAATGCACTAATTGCAGCCATTGATACCGCATGGGAAACGATTAATATTAATTATATTGATACCTTGATAGCGTCAATGAGCAGACGCCTCCAAGAATGTATCAATAATAATGGAGGTCACACCCATTATTGATTTCTTATATTTATTTATATAGTAATACCTTTATTTAAAAAAAGTTTTCATTTAATTTTAAACTATAACTTGGTATCTTAATTATAATTATGTAATAAATTCTTGTCAAAAACTAAATATATACGTTGACAATAAGAATTGCCTTAGTTTTTATTTTCACTTTTTATATTAACTACAGAAAAAATGAAACGTCATAAAATATACATTTTGTAAGGACTAAATATTATGAATAGAGAGTTTAATGATTTTTTTAATAACTTACAATAATTAGTAGGTTAGATTTATTTAAAAATAAGTAATAATCAGTCAACCCAAATAACCATGTTTAGTTTTTGATTTAATTTAAAAGTTATTGCTTGTAGACGTTTTTAAATCAAAATTATTTCTAATTTTATTTTGTAAACATTTCCTAAACAAAATTTTGATTAGTTAATTAATCGAGCTATGGTGTTTAATTAGCGATACCTTCAAATATATTCTTTAAAGAAAAAATTAAGTAAGCAACGTAAATTACCTATTTTCTAAAACATGCTTAGTGTAATGATTCATTCTACAGTCCTTCTATAAGATAACCCCTGCTGAGACTACCTGCTGTTAGAATTGTAAATGATACCCTTAAGCCCGCTTCACAATGTGCAAACTTTTGTTTACAGAAATTGTGGTGTCCAAGTTTTAAATTTCATGAGTGTACATAAACAAGGGAGGTTTTTATTAAAGAGTGCGAGATTGTTAATAAAACTCTAAGACAACTAAAATTAAGAAAAGCTAAAAAAAGCCGGCAAAGGTAGATAGTAGAATAAAAGGAGCGTATTAATAAAGTAGATATATTGTCAGTCATGAAAGATAGATACGATAATCGTTTTTAAAGTCTACACAAAGAAAAAAAAATTAAATATGACAAAATTTAACAACACCTAGAGCGGCCTATTATAAAGAAAAATTATTCATTCTGACAACAAAATAAAAATTATGTGGTCACATAATGAAGTAGTAGGAAAAGCTAGAGAAAAAAAGAAGTGAAAATCAATTTAATATAACAAATTTAAGAATATAATCACCTCACTGAAGTACCACATTTATAAAATCAATTTAAAAAGTAAACCTTTTACATGTCAAATTGAGGCAACATAAAACTTTATTTATAAGTCCTGTTACACCACAAGAATTAATGGAAGTACCGTTAGAAATAAAAAACAAAAATAAGTAGTGGTGAAGATGAAATCCCAAGTAAAATAGTTAAAGTCAGCATAGAAAGTATGACTTATATTATAAATAACTTCTTTAAATTTGGAATTTTTCCTAATCTGCTCAAAGTTGCCTTAATTAACCCTATATTTAAAATGGAGATTTAGGAGAAATGCAAAATTATAGGCCGATAAGCCTATTAAACAGTTTTTAAAAAGTTTTGAATTACTAATGGCCCAAATATTGCTAAATTTTTTGGATAAATGTAAAATTACTTAAAATTTTCAACACGGCTATCTCAGAGGAAAATCCACTCAAACAACGATACTTCAATTCACTCATGAAATAATTAAGCTATTAGAGGAAAAAAATAGCAGTTGGGTATTTATAGAATTATTGAAAACGTATGAGAGTAGAGAGTTACTTATTCAGAAGCTTCAATTGTATGAAGTGAGAGGAAATGCTATCGACTGGTTTAACTCTTATCTATCAGACATAAAACTGAAGGTGATAACAAAAAAAAGAGGAAAAATTATGAAGTCTGAAGTAAAAATAAGCAAGATGGGTATCCCCCAAGGCAGTGTGATTAGTCAATTTTGTTTTTAATTTTTATTAATGACTTAAACTCAATCATAAGCAACGAAAATGAATATCTTACATGCTTTGCAGACGACACAAACTTATTGACAGGAAATAAAAACATAAATAAATCAAATTAAACTGCAATGAACTATATTTAAAAAGCAAAAAACTGGTTTTACTATTTTGAGTCTAATCAATAGATGGTAAACAAATAAAAAATTAAATAAATAAATTTTTAAATATTATTATAATTTTTAAATTTAAAATTTATATTCTTAAAATTAACGAAAATAAAACAAATTTACTACTATTTTGTACCTACAAATAATAAAATGAGAAAGAACTACATAAATTTACAATAGATGGTAAACAAATAAAAACTGTAAATAAAACCAATTTTTAAGAATATCTATTGATCAATTTTTAAATTGGAACAATCATATTGAACAGTTAAAAAACAAACTAAACCAGACTGCGTATGGAATTAGATTATTAAAAAAATATGTAGATACAGTGACGATTAAAATAGTATATCACTCAAATGTTGAACCTTTAATGAGGTAAGGGATTATATTCTGGGGGCTAGTTTGACCACTTATTTCATATTTAAAATTCAAAAACGAGTTGTAAGATCAATGTTCTACTTTAGGCACAATGAAACTTGTAGAGAAAAATTTATACAAAAACGAATGCAATGAACAGAAGTAAAATGTGTGTCTTACGACATCTCGTGTATAACAGGGACACACGTGTGTTTTAAGCATTAAAGTTATCGCTTAGATAGCGCTATGCACTTTAACAATTACATGTCGTTACAGTTAACCGCACTTAAGTATACACCTCTGATGAGCTCATAACAAGAGCGGAATGCTGCATCAGGTGTTCTCTCCGTTGCGTGTGTGCTTATGTACAAGCAATGCACTTGGCTTTATTGACACACGTGTGTTTTAAGCATTAAAGTTATCGCTTAGATAGCGCTATGCATTTTTAACACTTACATGTCGTTACAGTTAACTGTTAGCATTTTTCTTAGTTTTAAAATATTTATTATTTAAAATAAAACAAAGAACCTCTAACGGAATTAGAACCATATTGTATAAATGAGTATTCATTAATGTAAGTGACATTTAAAATGTATGTTTTCTTTTTTAAATGTAGATATGTGACGATATATTCAGTTAATGATTTTGTTATTTTTATAAAACTAAAACTTAATTGAAAATATATTACTATTACTATTATCTAAGAATTGCAAAACAAGATACCAACTACTTTTTTTTTAAATATTTATTGTGACTAATAATTTTTTTATTTTTATTTAAATACCTAGCTTTTAATAATATCACAAACACAATATATTTAAGTTATTTTTATATTACAAAAAACCCATGTGAAGTTAGCAATCCAATTTTAGTTCTCGATGAGTGCTGATTAGAGTTCAGTTTCATTTTAAAGAGTATAAGAGTTTCTTTGTACATAACTCAGTTAAACTTTTTTCTTCTTTAAAATTAAGTAATGAAATATTCTTTGACCTGAGTCTATCTCCTAACGTGTTTACAACTCCAATATCGCAATGAAGTTATTGTTAAGTGTCAGAACTAAATTGCAACCACTTCTGTATTAAATAAATAATCTGTTAAAAGGTTAAAGCTTGAAATGTTGAAAATGATTGCTGTGAATTAGGTTAATTCAGTTTCAACATTTCTTTACTCCAAGTGAAATTGTATTCATGTGATATAATTTTCGCAATGTCGATTTAGCCATCAGGTTTTGTTCAAATTGTGTTGTACATGGTATGAATAGTTTCTCGTACATGTGTCATTGATATCTTTGTGTACATGTTTGGAATAGGTAAATTTACGCTAATTATTGGAATAGGTAAACGATTAAATAGTAATTGTAACATTTTTAATTGTTTGATCACATCAAAATTTTTCTTACAAATAGGAATTAAATAATGATTTTTTTTCAAGTATAAGTATATAATTTTATGTGCCTTAAAATACATTGTACATTTATATCGTTATAAATGTAACTAAATAATAGTAATTAACTTAAAATAATATTTATTATTTTTTTTATAATAAGTTGACATTAGTTATCTATATTAATAATTGAGTTAATACTTCCGGTTTTCTCCTTCTAAACACACCGTGAGGTGTGCCGTCTAATAAAACCCTTTTTCCACTCATGTGGGTGGGGCCTGAGGGCGCCTGTTTTTAAATACATGACTACCCATCAGTGATGCCTTAAAATGACAGGCCTAACCAAGACGGTTTCAAATATCACTGAATTTTTTTTTCAAAATACCTGAAAAGGTGTAGTCGTAAAATACTTTAAATGTTTTAACAGTATATTTTTATTAACAATAAGCTACGAAGATGTATTGATATCTAGTTAGCCTAGACCAGTTCCTTGCATAAACAAAATATTGCGTTACCATAGCAACGAACAATAACTTATTAGAAGTGTCAGTGTAAAGTTTGACGTCAAAAAGTAAACCAGAGTCACGCAATAAATTAAATGAAAAAAGATGTCCACCGAAATTGTGAAAATCGAAAAATTGGAGTATCGAGCCATCATCAAGTACCTGTATTTAAAAGGGTTAAGAGGTAAGCAGATTTACGAAGATATGCTTAATACCCTTGGTGATCAATGTCCTTCGTATGCGACCGTCAAAATTGGAATGCAAGCTTCAAAAGAGGTAAATTTTTCATTGAAGATGATGACCGATCGGGAAGGCTAGTTTCTGTGTCAGTCCCCGAAAATATCGATGCAGTTCATGACATGATTTTATCAGACCGTCGAATTGGGCTAAAACGGATATCTGAAGCACTGAATATTTCATACGAACGCGTTCATCATATGGTTCACGTCAATTTGGACATGAGAAAATTGCTTGCAAAATGGATCCCCAAATGTTTGAATGTTGACCAAAAGCGTGCAAGGGTAGAAGCATCGCGTTCGATCTGTGCTCGATTTGAAAACGATGTAGACTTCTTAAACCGAATTGTTACTATGGATGAGACTTGGGTACATTTCTACGATCCAGAAACAAAGCAACAATCGATGGAATGGCGACACTCTGGTTCTCCAAGACCTAAGAAGTTTCTTGTCCAAAATCTGCTGGAAAAGTTTTGCTTCAGTTTTTGGGATTGCCATGGAGTAATTATGATTGATTTTTTGGATAAGGGTAGAACAATAACTGGAGATTACTATTCGACATTACTGACCATTTAACGGAAAATTTATAAGAGAAAAGACGCGGAAAGCTATCCAAAGGTGTTTTGTTTTTGCAGGACAACGCCCCTGCACACAAATCTCATGTTGCCATGCAAAAATTCGTGATTTAGGGTTTGAATTACTAGAACACCCCCTTATTCACCCGATTTGGCTCCGTCCGACTATCACCTCTTTCCTCAACTGAAAAAAGTTTAAAGGTCGTACATTTTCTTCCAACAAGGAGGTAATAGAAGCTGTGGAGGTCTGGTTTGCAGAGCAAGAAGGAAAATTTATTTTTTAAAGGTCTAGAGACGTTGCAGGTTTGCTGTAATAAATGTATCCAATTAAGAGGAGAATATGTTGAGTAATAAAATATTGTGACATTGAAATTTTGTTTGGTTCTATAGTAGTCTAAGAATTTTTCAATATATCCTCGTATATGGGTTCTCAATCAACTCGTCCACCGGTCTGTAGACCGGCTTTTAATCTTAGTTTTATATAAATCAATCTAAATTATTAACCTAGTTACTAACGTTATACGTTACAATCATATGCAACAACTTTACATCCTTTTTTCTTTAAGTAATTAAAATTACTTAACAATAAACTATAAGTTAAGACGTAGTGGAATTTAACTAATCTTCCAGATAAAATTTGTCTATTTTCTAAATTTTGATTACTGCTAGTTTCTTCATAATCTCTTTTGTTAATTACAGTATCAACATTTTTTAAGAACATTTGAATTTAGGTTAAACAAATTCAGTAACTAAAAGTGACTTTTTTTTATTGTCATGATTTAAAGCCCCTTTGTTTTTTTTCTTATAAATTTTCCGTTTCTAATTAAAATGGAACCATTATCTAACTTAATTTTATAAACTCTATCGTCAATGCGATCTAAAATTATCCCAGGTGTCCAACTCGCTTGTTGTTTAATTTGAGCGGAAATTGGTGTGTTTGATTTTAAAATACTTAATTTTCTAGTACCTTTCTTAAAATCATAGTGACTCTTTTGACAATCCTGACTTCTATCAATACTTTGAGAGTATTTTCTATGGTTAACTATCTTAGCCTTAAGTAATTTGTCATTAAATGGAAAATTGACTATTGATGTACGTGACATCAGTATTTAAAATGGGCTATAAGTTTCTAAAATAGTATTTTATGTTGCAGTAAAGCTAATTGTAAATCTTTTTATCAGTAATTACTTTTTCAACCTATTTTGAACACTTTGAGTATGACGTTCAACTATTCTATTACTTTGTGAATACATTGAGAAGATCTTATGATTAAATTTTCAATCATTAACATAGTTATAAAATTCTTTACTAGAATATTGAGGACCGCCATCGGTAATTAGAATTTGTGGTATATCGTGCCTAGCAAAAATTGATTTTAATTTATTTATAACATTAGGTCTTGTTAAATTTTGACCCAATATTTCTAATTCTTCATATTTACTGTAAAATCCACTACTAACAAATACTTTATACTATTAATTTTAAATATGTCGCTACCTAATTTTGCCCATGGAATTTTAGGAATTTCTATGTTATAAACGGTTCAGATTTCGGAGAATTTTTTAAATTGGTTAGATAAACTACAACCCTTAATCATTTGTTTAATTTTAAAATTTAATGTGGCCAAAAATGTACTACATTTTTTTATAGCTTGAATGATTGTAATGTACATTATTTAATACATCATTTCTTAAAGCTTTTCAATTAAATTTGTCTGTCCTTTTGTATATAATAATATCATCTACAAATGTTAATTTTTTTTATGATAATACTGTTTTATGTTATTTGGGACACTTTTCTTGAATTTGGCCATCCGTTAATTATACACTTTTAATTCTTGCATTTACAATTGTTTCATTTTTTATTTCTTGTAAACCGTTTATCAGATGTATTTATGTGTGAATTTATTAATCTAACATGAATTTCAACATCTCTATCCCAGTCTTCATTAAATTCACTATCTGTGCCTTTCAAGTAAGCACGCGATAATGTATCGGTAATTAATAATTTTGTTTTTTTTTTGTATTTAAACTCAAAATCGTATTTCATAACTGGTAGTAGCATTTGTTGAGTCTTATTGGTGCTTGATTTAACGTTTTTTTTAAATTGTTGCTGATGGGAGATGATCATTTTCTACTATTACATCTTCTTTGCCAAAGATATATTCATAAAATTTATTTAATTCTCACATTATTAAAAGTAATTCCTTTTCAATTTGATTATATTTAATTTGACTTTCTCTTAAAGACTTAGAAACATAAGCAACAGGTAAATTATTCTGCAGCAAAACTGCCCCTAATCCCGTTGAACTACTATTAACTGATAATGTTACTAGTTTGTTTACATTATAAAATTGCAACCCTGGATGTTTTTAAAGAACGGACTTGCTAAAATTGCATTTAAATTGAAAACTGTGCTGCTTATAATTTTAAATGAATTAAAACATATCAACAATATCTACAAATTAGTAATAGAAACATTTTCTCACCATACTCTGTGCCACCATAACTTTAGCTGAAAGAGTTTTGATTAAACTAAAATTTCAGTCAACAACAAATTTTGTTCATTTTATTTTGACATTGACAAGGAACTAATTAATAGTTACGTACCTATTTGAAAACATACTTTATTTGGTAAATAAATTTTTTTTATCACTTCAATGAATTTTTAAATTCACAAATACATACAATTTATTTAAATTAATAAATTTTAGATGAAGAAAGATACACAATCAATTAAATGATACACAGAACTTCTATTTGTACTAACCTATAACATATCATCAAATGATCTGTAGTTTTCAGCAAAGAAGCTAATAGTAGATTGTTTATTTTTTCTTCAGCCAGCAAAAACATTACAGAAATAAATTTAGAAAGTCTAAAAAATAGCCATCGGTCAAATTGAGAGAATGTATTGCAATATCTCGGAGCTTCGCAATCATGGCTTTGTTTATCAATATAATTGTTTTGTGAAAAAGAAATGTCAAAATTTCAACGAGTGAGTGCATTTGCGTGATAATGAATTTCAAAGAAGATTTACCCGAAGATGAAGCAGAAATGGCGCAAGAAGTTGCCTTGAACTTACTTCCACCAAAATCTTGAGAAATGTATGAATGCGCTTACAAACATTACACGAAGTGCTGCGATGTGAAGAAGGTAAAAACATATTCTTATTGGCGTATTTTACTGACTTGGCGAAAAGTTTGAAATTATGAACCATGAGCAGAAAACCGCCATCTGTCAGTTTGACATTCGCTTGGAGGGAACCATAACCTCAGTTTCCCATAAGAAATGTGATGTTGTTTTGGGAATTTTAAAGTATTTTGAGAGAAATTAGGGGTATTTGGACGTTCAGACTATCGTTAATGGTTCTGTAGTGTTTTACTAATATTTATATAGGCAATTGTGTGTTTTATTTTACTAATAATATTGCAGTTAGGACGTAGCATAAACAAACGTAGCATTTGTATTTATATTTCGGTTTTTTATTTTAGTTTTAAAGGTAAGTACCTTGCAGGCGGTATCTTTTAGGCTGATTTAAGTGCGACCTTTGTGACTTCTTTCAATTTTATTCCTTTGATTTCATTTCCGTACAATTCTAAATATAGAAAACTTTTCGAACAAATAAATAATTTAAGTAAATTGAAGTAATTTTTTTTTATTTGTAATTATTGGTTTTTAAGATTATATTCCTACATTCTCTGCCGTAGTTGGCATCAGCATGCATAGATTTCCCTCGAGATTCGACAACAATACTTTAAATAAATGCTGCATATGTACCTAAAATGCTTGAAAGTAATCCAAAAATCACTCGAAATTCCGCAAATGCCCAAATACCAAACAAATTTCTCAAAAGCACTCCCTAAAACAATTTAAAAATGCTTTTTAAATAATACAGGCAAAGATTAAAGTAATACTTTAATTATTTTTATTCCTCATGAATTATAATTTATAGTTACACTTGCACTAGAACAAATTCAAATAACTGAAATAGTAAAAAAGCTAGAGAAGTTGAATGGTAAAGTATGGAACCTTAACCTTGTTTGATACTAACCGCTACTGTTGATTACCTTCTATAATCAATGCCGCTACCATAGATAATAAACACTTGCCGCACTCACCGTAAAATAACTAAAACAAAACACACAATTGTTAATATAAATGTTTGTAAAGCACTATAAAAGAATAAATAATACTGTAAACGTCCAAACACCCTTAAATTTCTTTCAACCAAAACAAAATCACCCCAAGGCTTTTCTTATGAGAAACTGAGGTTATGGTTCTCTCCAAGCGAATGTCAAACTGACAGATGGCGTTTTTCTGCTCATGGTCTATTCACATTTGGTCTCATTATTATAAAGCGACGTTGAATGTCAAACTTGGTATAGAGGTGACAAAATTTTCTGAATGAAGATTACACCCCTAAGAAATCAAGAGTATTAACATGTGATCAACTGGAGTCTTTTTTAAAAGAAGCTCTAGACCCGACATATTTTTAATGATGAAAGTAAATTCTTTTAACTTTAATAGAAGATTTATATTTCATAAACTGTCATTTAGGTTGTCGCAATTTTTGGTGTGAGTGAAGTGTGTCGATCTATCGAATTGATGCATTTAAAAATTGACAATATTCAAGAAATAACATCAGGTTTACTCGTGAAGATTTCATATACTAAAACGAAAAACCTAGATCATTTACGATTATTGGTGAAAAATTTTAGACCGAAGAATTTTAATGAAAGTCGACTTTTTATTCGATATCGTGACGGGGTATGCTGGAGACAAGTAGTAGGCATTCACAAAATTAGCAACGTCCGACAAGAAATAGCCAAATTTTTAAAGTTGGAAAACGCAAATGAATATACTGGGCATTGTCTCTGCCGAACATCTACACTTTTTGTCGATTCTGGGGGAGGCATAACCTGCCTGAAGCGACTTGGGGGATGGATCTTTGACACTGCACCAGAAGGACACATAGAAGAATCCGTCAGACACAAGGAAGATGTAGCAAGGAAAATTTTGAGATTGGATGAATAAGGTTGAATGATAACAGCAAATCAGTAATTAATTTTTCCAAAAATTCAAATTGCACGTTCAATTAAACATTGGTGTAGGTATTCATACAGATATTAGTAATATGTATGTTTCTAATTTAATAAAAATATGACAGGTATAATTATTTTCCTTCGACCGTTCATTTATGACTTACATTAATGTAAAGAAAATTGTTTGTTAATGACACCTAATAATGAACGATTGTAGTGTAGGCAACTAAGCAAACAGATGTAGTATTTTACAAATTATTGTATCACCCAGTTCTTCAATGTTGTTTACTCATTGCTTAAAAGTTAAATTCTTCAAATACGGCTGTAAGAAAAAATCAAAACTATAAAAAAAGAATGGCCCAATAAACATTCCGACTCCAAAAATATTTTTTGGAGGTGCAGTGGGACCATTTTAACAAAACGTTTTTTATAAACTCTATATGCGAATGTTGTGTAAAATATCAAAACCATTAAGTTGAAACCAAGCTTCATCGTTGAAGAATCTTAAACTAATATGTTTCCGATAAAAATATTGCAAAACCATTGCCAGTATTGAACACATGCAGGATCATCCATCCTGTCTCAATAAGTTGGTAAACCACTTGCACACAGTAAGGATATAAATGAATATCTGTGTTCAGTGTGATGTGACAAGTCATTATTGAAAGTTTAACTTGTTTACAGGCAACGTAGAGATCTAGTTGGATTTCTTGCGTGATTTATCAATCATTGTCAACCACTTCGGGTGCGGTCTTTGTAGGTGCATCATTATTTTGATTAAGCACAAATCCGTGCTCAATTCTCCATCAACTTAAGGACCGTAATTAAAATACTGTTGGCAAAGGGCCATACAAAAGACAGAAAGGTATAGAAGACAAAGCTCACAAAAATAGAAACAATGAAGGTAGGTTATGCTATATAATTTAAAATTGTGGTGTGTTAACAAAACGGTACTTTCCAAAGGTGCGTTTACAATAGCATACCTTCTTTAGAATTATTAAATTATAATTTTATTAAAATTACCATAAACAGATTGAAGAGTCTAATTTATAATACACTGATAAACAGGTAAGTGAGGTGAGGAAATATAGACGGTACAAATTGGAAAAAAATCATTTTGTTTACATCCATATTTCTACTTTGGAACTACAGCAAATAATTTCGTTCTTGTATTCTTTAAACTTTCCCATCTTTAAGATAGTGTTTTGCAATACTAATCTTCTATTATATTGAAACAGCTTGAGTATGTAGAATGTATTTATTGAAAGCATAAAATTCCAAACATTTCAATTTACACAAATTGTTAAGTCGTGTTATGTTGGTTATGTTCATAGATAACCGACAGGTTTACATGAGATGTATTGGGAATGATTTTAAACTTGATTAATACTTTTCCCTGCAACCGTTGTATGGCGTTGCACGATAACATTGAATACAATACTGCGGATTACTAAGTTACATCACAGTTAGATTCTGTATTTTAAATTATGAGATTGTCAGTTAGCATTGTTTATTGACAGTTGAGCTGACACCGGCTAACATGTTGAAAGGTCAGCTGTCAGTTGTTTAAACAACGTATTCCGTGTGGAATTTATTGTGTGATGTTTACAAAATACATCATTTTGTAAAATTGTTAGTTCTTCATGTTGAATAAAGGCTTGAAATATAACCTCAAATTTAACAAAGCGCCTATAGATAAGATTATTGTAGGAATT
Organism: Abscondita cerata; assembly: GCA_030710515.1. Classification (NCBI taxonomy): domain Eukaryota; kingdom Metazoa; phylum Arthropoda; class Insecta; order Coleoptera; family Lampyridae; genus Abscondita; species Abscondita cerata. The sequence continues at coordinate 135,807 of JALBCR010000157.1, read as the reverse complement.
GAAAGTTCGATCAAACTTTTAGATGATAACTCTAAAAAATTCATTGAAATGCCTGTAAAATTCAAATTTCAGACAATATTCAGCAGTTACCAAAATTTAAATTTAACGCCAGAGAAATAAACATTTTAAAAATTATATTCATTAATATCTAAAAATCCTCTTCCCAAAATGATTGCTGATACCCGTAGAGTCTGATTAGAATGTGAAAATATTATACCAAAACAACTGAGGTTTAGACTAACGGTATCTAACCCGGTTCTTCCTAGCATATATTTTGTTTACCTAAGATACATAAACCCGGAAACGCAATGCGTCTCATTGTTTCAGGTATTAATGCTCCTACTTATCTGATATCTAAATCGTTGTCAAACAAATTTAACAGTTTTGAATATCAACAATCAAAATTCATACGATTTTATTGAAAAAATTAAAAACATTGAGCTGACTGAGAACGAAGTTTTAGTTTCATTCGATGTCTGTTCTTTGTTTCCAAGCGTTCCGATAGATATCACTTTAGATTATTTGAAAGATATGTTACACCAAAACCATTCAGACAATTCAGAAGTAGATAAATTTATTAAATTAGCAAAATTATGTATGAGTCAAACTTACTTTCAAATTAACAATAATTTTGTGTTATTTTATTTTAAATTGTATAAAAATTATGTTAAATTTTTTTGAAGGTGAAAAGATAAGCAACAATTTATTTCGTCCGGAAAGTGACTGCTGTTGTATCTTTTCACCTTCAAAAAATTTAATATTAACAATAATATTTATCAACAAAAACATGGTACAACAGTGGGTAATAGCTTATCACCGTTTAGGGCTAACCTGTTCATGGGTAAATTTGAAATTGATTTAAAAAATAATTTAGAATACATTCCTAGAATTTGGTGTAGATATGTAGATGATGTTTTCGCAGTCATCGACACTAAAGTTTACAGTCCTCAGCAATTTGTTGAAATATTAAATTCAAAATTTGAGACGATCAAGTTTACCTATGAAACAGAAGCAAACCTGAAGTTACCTTTCTTAGACACTTTAGTGACAAGAATTGGCAACAAACTAGTTATAGATAATTATCGTAAAGACACTAACACTACGAAGTTTATAACAAATGATTCCAACCATAGTATGCAAAATAAAGTTGCATCTTTCAACTTTTTGATTCACAGATTATTACATTTCCCATTCTCAAAACAAAACTTTGATAAAGAACTGAGAAATATTAAGCAGATTGCATCATACAATGGTTTTCAAGAATCAATTCGTCACAAACATAATTAGAAAACATAAACATAAGTTAAACGTTAGAAATATTACAACGTTAGGAACTAGTAATAGCAAAATAGATAAGAAATATGTCAAATTACCAAATTATCCCACATACACAAAAAGTCTTAAAAATTATTTTCAAAATTTGATTATAAAACAGTAACCTCTAGTAGTAACAACTTGCAAAATCTTTTAAGCAATCCGAAAGACCCAATAAAAATGTGTGACAAACCGGGAATATATAAAATTAATTGTAAAGACTCTTACCAAGTATATACATGGTGTCCCACGACGATTAAGACAAGTAATATATCAGAATTGGGCAGTAGTAGATAATTATAATTTTGGGGGTGTAAATTAGAACAAATGTTGCATCTTTTCTTTGTTATTGTGTTACCCAATGAGGTATTTTTTCAAATCTTCTAAATCTGTAGCCGAAAATTACAGGGGATTCAATTTGAATTTTTTAACTTCCAATCCTTTAAGTACCTGTAGCTCTTGAATTAATCACTTTAGACCCCAAGTGTGCTAGTTAGTTGGAATTGTTTTATCGGGAGGAACACAGAAAGGCTCAAATATACAGGTTGACCCATTAATAATTTTGAATGCGACGTCACGTGACCAAAAACAAATACCTCATTGGGTAACACAATAACAAGAAAATATGCAACATTTGTTCTAATTTACACCCCAAAATTATAATTATCTACTACTGCCCAATTCTGATATATTACTTGTCTTAATCGTCGGGACACCCTGTATAGGGCAAACCAAGAGACCTATTAAAACTCGTTTTAAACAGCACTTAGCTCATGTCAAATATCATCGCACAGATAGGTCCAGTGTTGCCATGCATATGCTTAAAAATGGCCATAGAGTAGGCGACATTGAATTAATTAAGAGGGTAGATAATAAAAAACGAACTTGATTCTTATGAAAGTTTAGAAATTTTTAAAAAACAGAAATTTGCTTATTAATTATGATGATAACGGTCCATTAAGAATTTCAGAATTATATAAGCTTATCTAAGAATCAATTAAGTTTAACGATGTGTGATTAGCAGATAGTATATATAAGCTTTCCGTTGTTTTTAATGTTAATATCGGTATCGCTGATGATGATAGCTTAGCTATTGAAACACATGTCCGAGTAAAGTTTATGGTGCAGTTTTTTTGGTGTTTTTCTGTTGTTTTATTTTAAAATTTGTTTAATTAATTATAAAAGTTTTTGTAAGTTTTTCTCGTTATTAATTTTACTTTATAAAAGGCTTTCTTTACAGTTTTTACGTATACTAAAACCGACCATGTACAAAGCAGGTAGCCGTAAAACAATGACAGTTTTATGCTAACAAGTATTCCTTAAAGAATATTCAAATACATAGTTATGAGAATTAAAATAATCATAGTTTATCGGTGCAGCAGGTAAAATTTGTCAATATAAAAATTATAGAATATTTTTACTGTAGGTTTTGCGACATCTAGTGTCGACTCGTGTTAGCGATCACGTACGCAATAGTTTGCATTAAGCAACTTTGTCGACAGGTATGTAAAAGCAGTTACATAAGTCGATCCATCGATAATTATAGCCAACATAAGCGTTAGCAAAAAAAAAAGTTCTCAGGAGGTTGTACAATAGCAAACAAACACTGAGAATCACTCGACAGCAGGCGATTCGAGATTTTTTGCTAACGCTTATGTTGGCTATAATTATCAAAGGATCGACTTATGTAACTGCTTTACATACCTGTCGACAAAGTTGCTTTAATGAGAATATTTTAACTTTAGAGGTCAATAATAAAAAAAAACATTATTGCATTATTTATAATTTTTAATAAATTTATTGAAATAGTCTCACTTAAAAACCTTATATGAAACTATAAAAAAAGACTTTAGTGATAGTATACACATACACACATAGTATAAGATATTAAAGGTTTGATAGTTTGGTCGCTTAAAATGACATTTTATACATTAATCGCAAACCCCTTTATAATTTATTTGTTAGTTTTCCATGTAAGTGTGCCATGACTGTTCCTATTTATTCTAATCGACGAATCCGATGCTAGAAAAATTAAATCCCGTCAAAAATACGAAATGAATTGATTTATGAGCCAATTAAGATCACAGTTTTGAGTAAACTTTTTCCAAATAGAACCATATTAGTACCGTAGTAGCATTTATTAGTACTATTAATAAAAATTTTTTCATACCATGTTTTAAAATGTGTGATAAATACAATCAAAGTTACAGCTAAAAGGAATTCCATTTAAAAATCAAAAGATAGTGTCATTTCCGGCGAAACTGGAAGTGAAATAAAATCTGTTATTGTCAAAAAGTGTCACATGTATATGGGATGTCCCAAATTTCAATCAATTATCTTTAAAACTAAGAGAGAAACGGGGGGTGTACCTGCGCGTCGACTGCAAATCTGCAGTCAAGGCAACTGATCAAAGTTAAAACAAGCGTTTAACGCAGAATTCCACTTCGCCGCGATAAGCAAAAATAAAATTGCGTTTTAGAAAAAATGGCTTAAACAAAAGCTATAGACAATTCAATTTCCAACAACTTTTTTCCCTTAACTTTTTTTGTAAAGTTGATATTGGTGGAGATATAGATATCAGTAATTACTTATCGGATCAAGAAATAGTTCAAACAAAAGATGTGTATTATTAAATTATAAACACATTTTATTTGTAACAAAAATGTGTAAAATGAATATTTTTCTAAATACTTAAAACATTCGAAAATCCGTGTAGGTGAACGGCCCTTTAGCCTACATAGAATGTGCACAAAATCTAATCAGATCTGAGGAATTATAAATAAGGTGATTTTCTTGATATCTTGTTTACGACCCGGCCGTCGGATATAAATTATTTTTTGCTTCATTATAACCTACTAACCTACTAACTCTAATTCGTCGGGTTGCACCAACCTATCGTAAAACAGTCAATCGAATAATTGATGATTGACCGATTAATCAGAATCCTGTGATTTTTTAAAACTATTGTTGCACTAATAATTTTAATAATTATTAAACTTCCAAACAAATGTTAACACAAAATTATCTATCACAATTACAAAGAAAATTTTTAAAAACGGCTCCTACTTAGAAATTACGACGAAAAATAAATTATTATAATATATTTTACATAATAAGAGCAGTAAACTGTATTTTTCCTTCGAACGGGACGATTGTGCACGATCCGCAAAGCATGGAGTGCAGTAAATCACGCGAGAATGGAAAACGTTTACTGGTCGTTTTATATACAATACTTTTTCTACGCCCACAAATAAAAAAATCAAAACCATTAACATTTTAATAAACTGAAGTTGTTAATATGAATAAAATAAATTTGTCAATTCACTTATCAATGATGAGTAGATTTGTGTGAAATATTGGCACATTATATTTACATAACCAAATAAACATATTAAAAAACTGAAGAATCAATTGAGAATATCATTTAAATTGCATTATCTAGAGCTGGCAATAAAGCTAAATATTCACAACAAATAGCTTTCTAAAATATGTTTGAATAAAGTAAAATGTATACATAGTATAGAGGTATATTTTCGACCACAATGACAGTTAATAAATAATGAATAGCAATATTCTTTTGTGATTTGTAATGCGAGCAACAAATAACTATTTTATTCATCATAATTGTTGCCATGTTAAATATTAGTAAATAATTTCAGAATTAAATATTTCCATTTGAATAGAATTCCTTCCCGTTTAGTGGTACACTTCATATGATTTGGAATCCTACATTGAACATGTTAACGCTACATTTTCTATAATGCTGATACACATTGTAGTGGATTTAGTCAGCGACAGAAAATTATTACGGTGCTTAAATACTAAACATACAAATTCTGTGTTAACATAACACGTTGTCGATGGACATTCAAACATGAATCGATTGATATCCTAAAGTGATTAGAAAACTTTGAACTTAAAACGGATCAAACGGATATTGTCTTTCAGTTGTAGTTTTTCTACTAGGCTTGTTTTCTGTACTTGTGCACTTAAGAGTATTGTGAAAGTTTAACGAAGCAAAAGTAGGTATGAAATCTAATCAACAATATTACACCAGCTTTATTAATTACACATGAATTTAACATTTTATAAAAAATATATAGGTATTAATTAAGTTGGAGCAAATGTTTTGGTAAATATACAGCAAAGGGGACCCACCTCCGATGACCTTAAATTACATATATTGTCAAGGACACCCTCCCGAGCAACTTGCAAGTAATTTTACTCGGGGTCATTGTTTGTTAAAAGTTATTAACGAATAAAGTCGCGTCCAACGCACCTATTTAGAAGGCGATCGGAGGTGGTCCCTTTGCTGTATATTTATTGTAATAACTGTAACCTACCAACCAACACCGTTCACACCCGATCGCACCTCCCAACCAACACAGTTTCACCTGAAACCACATGCAAACATGTAATTTTTTTAAGAATAAAATTGTAATAACTGTAACCTACCAACCAACATCGTTCACCCCCGTTCATACAGCAAGGGACCCACCTCCGATGACCTTATTCATAATTATGAAAACTTGCAAGTATTTTACCAGGGTCATTGTTTGTTAAAAAGTTATTAACGAATAAAGTAATGTATTAGCTAAGGTCTACTACGCTCTAAACGTAGAATATAAATGAAGTAAGAATAACAGCAATAACCTGTAAACGTCTCTAAACAAGTTTGGAGATAGATATGTTCTCATAATAGAAGACGTCTCGAATGTACTCGTGTGGACAATTGAGATTCCATTGTACGGCTGTTATCACCACCTTCATTTGTTAATAACTTTTAAGAAACAAGACCCCATAAAATTCTGCAAGTTATCGAGGGTGTCCTTGACAATATGGCAAAGACGTCGAATGTACAAAGTGTCATGCTATTCAAATTACAATATTTATCACATCTTTAATGGTGAATATCTTTTTTACCGACGTGACCCCCAATTATGTCACAGAGGGAAAAGTTGTTCCGCATCGGAAGCCGCGTCCAACGCACCTATTTAGAAGGCGATCGAAGGTGGGTCCCCTTTGCTGTATATTTTTTTTTTTTTATTTTACCAATGTTTTCTATAGCATTGAGTATTTTTTCATGAAAGTCTTTCAAATTAAGCTAACTCTTGTTTTTTAGATATCCAAATAAAAAACAAGTCTGGAAATATGAAACTCTGTTTTCTTCTATTCTGCTTTAGGTACTTTGTTGTCAATCGGTGATAGATCATGTTCAACGAAATCACATAACCACTAAACTTCAATGAAGAACGTTTGATCTCAAATGTTATCGTTATTTGCTATTAATCGTAACTCTACAAGGGCAAGTTTCACAAAATTTCTGCAAAAATCAAACAGTTTATTTCTATATGTATCAATAATTTGTACAATTAATTTGTAAGACTTCTCTCAATCATTTGTCTTGCCGTGCAGTATCAATTATTCTTCCCATAATAACTTTTAAACAAGGCTTTTATATATTTATAAACAAGGCATCTAATATCATCTCAAAATGACATAACAGTCGTAACACAACAAGTTTAGTACAACCAAAATAAAACTACATCCATTTATATAATACAATATTACACAACGGGAGTTGTAAACAGCATATTACGCCAGAGTGAAGATTCACGTACGTAAGTACCACGAGGGCGTAATTGGTTTACAACTTGAGTTTTCTACTATACTTTATCTACGACCATGCCCGTCACCCCGATCTTTGTACCAACTTTTCCAATTGCTCACAAATATTTCACATCTTTCCATTAGCATCTTTCATCTAAATTTTTGCCCCGAAAGTTTTTGCCGCACAAAAATTTCCGTCCATGATATTTACACCCCACAAATACCTCCAAAAGTTTTTACCCTCAAAATATTTCCCCTCCAAAATATTTCGTGTCCAAATTTTCAGTTCCCAAAATTTTCACTCCTTAGCCCTGTAATTTTATCTACACCCTCCCCTTACTTTTAACTTTTCCGCCCCTTCTACTCCTTTGACTACACTCTCTCCTAGTTCTGTTAAGCCAGTCTCTTCCCTCGGCTCCTATACATCCCATCCGTGAACCTCTAAGTTTGTAATTTGTTTATTTACGAAGGCAGTCAAGGTATTTTTACATGTATTATACTTTGTTAATTGTACGTAAAGGAAATGTCAATTTAAACTTCTGAGTGAGAAGAAAACGTCATATCATTGAAGAACTCACCATTCGAATTATGATTTTGTCACAAAGTTGTAAAAGCGTTTCTAAAGGAAAACTAAACAAATATTAAACGAAAAATATACAACACACAAATATCTTTATTAAACAAATTAAATTCCACGGTGGCTATATTACAAACAATTACAATTTACGTTAAATTTTATAGTTGCTTTTTTAAGTACTTCGAAGCAATTTAAATTACAATAAATTCATTTCACATTTACTTATAGTTGAACAACTAATACCAATCATAAGGATATTTAAAGTTACTTGACGTTTGTTTGCGGTATTAAGTCACAGACTTCTAAGTGCCAAATGTTCCATGTGATACTGTACCCAAGGTTATGACCACAACTCATTATAATTTTGCATAAAATAAACGGTGAATAATTTTTTTTAATTAGCTGCATTATTTGGCGAGCTAAGGAAAATTTAAATATTTCCATAAGTTCATCTTTTTTCGGAACGAGCAAGTTTCAATGCTGATTATTTGAAGGCGTCACCATTATTAACCTAGCCTCGGTTGGAGAATTTCAGTTCGGAATGGATTGGGAGATATTCGAAGAGAGATTAGAACAGATGTTTGAGGCAAATTTAGTGGAAGAGAATCGAAAAGTATCAGTTCTACTAACCGCATTGTCAGAGGATGTGTACAAAACTGTAAAGAACTTGTGCAAACCACAAAAACCTAAAAAGTTGACATATATGTAATTAACCGCATTGCTTTCACAGCAGTTTAGTCCTAGAATGCCACTTTTCCGTAAAAGGATTGAGTTTGATGCATTAAAACAAATGGCTAACTAAAAAGTGTCAGAGTGGTATGTCAGAATTAAAAAAGTAGCGGCAAAATGTGATTTTGGTAATACGCTGGAAGATTTTATTAAAAACAAATTAGTAGCAGGGATGTTACCTGGAAGAGTCCTCGATCGCTTGTGTGAGGAAGAACCAAAAAGTCTTTAAAAGAATTACTGGAAATAGCTTTAAACAAAGAAGCAGTGTTACAACAACCAGTTAGTGTAGAAGTAAACAAGGTTTACAAGTTTAACAAGTCAGGTTCTAATAAATCAAATAAGGAAGAGAAAAAAGGCGATAAAATAAAAAAAGTCAAGTGTTTTAGATGCAATAAAAGCCACCACAATTTCAAATTTTGTAAATTTAGACCTTACACTTGTAAGAAATGTCATAAAAATGTCCACATGTAAGGTTATAAAAGAAAAGAACTTTTATGTATAAGATAAGGATTGGAAGCTTTTAATGTAACTGATGACTTAAATTATGTTAAACCTATTATTTTTAAGGTGCAAATTAATAATGTTCAAGTGGATATGGAGGTGGATACAGATGCAGGTGTCTCATGTATGTCATTTCATATTTACCAGAGTAAGTTTTCAGATTTACTGTTAAATCAAACTGATATTAAGCTTAAAACTTATAATGGTCAAATCATTCTGCCATTGGGTGAAGTTACGTCTAAAGTAGAAATTAACGGAGTGACAAAGATTTGCAATATTTTAGTTGTCAAAGATGCAACAAAATTTTGTTAGGTCGAGATTTACTAAAGGAATTTAAACTTGAATTAAAATCAGTTTCTGAAGAAATAAATTCAGTTAGTACAAATCTAGACAATTTGTTAAAAGAGTTTGAAGATTTATATAAGAATGAATTATGTTGTTACAAAAAGGAAAATATTATGCTAGATTTTGATGAAAATGTTAAGCCTATTTTTCACAAACCTAGACCGATTCTTCTTGCATTTAAAGAGAAAGTTGCTTTAGAATTAGCAAGATTAGAAAAGTCCGGATGCATTGAAAAAGTAGATAATTCAGAGTGGGGTACACCTCTTGTACCAATTATGAAAACGGATGGCAAAAGTGTTCGTGTTTGTGCTAATTATAAAATAACTGTAAATCGTTGCTTAAAAGATGTTAATCATCCCCTACCCAGAATCGAAGAAATTTTTGCGGCTCTGGAAGGTGGAACAAAATTTAGTAAATTAGACTTTTTAAATGCGTATAATCAGTTATGTCTTTGTGAAGAAACTAGTAAGCTTTTGTCTTGGAGTACTAGTCAGGGAATATATAGGGTTAAACGTTTACCTTATGGCACTAAACCAGCTTGTAGTATAGTTTCAAAATATAGTAGAGAAAGTGTTGCAAGGTGCAAAAGGAACAGTTAATTTTATAGATGACATAGTAGTAACGGGTCGGACAGACATAGAACATTTAGAAAATTTGAAAAACGTTTTTATTAGATTACGCGACGCAGGTTTTATATTAAATATAAAAAAATGTGAATTCTTTAAAGAAAATATACACTATTTAGGTCATAAAATATCAGCAAAAGGTTTAGAATAGTCGAAAGAAAAAGTTGAGGCAATTTTAAAAGCGCCAGAACCTAAAAATGTTCGAGAAGTTCGCGCGTTTATAGGTCTTGTTAATTATTATTCAAAATTTATACCTAATCTATCAACGAAGTTAAAACCTTTGATGACTTACTTATTAAGGAAAAGAAATGGAATTTTACTGAGGAGTGCAAAAACGCGTATAAAGTCGTGAAGGAAGAAATTCCGTTGAAGATAGTATTAGAATTAGAGCATTACAATCCAGAATAAAAGTTGAGATTAGCTTGTGATCCAAGTGATTACGGAATAGGTGCGGTACTAATACATGTAAATGAAGATGGTTTGGAAAAACCTGTTCGCGTATCTTGTCGAAAACCGAGAGAAATTACAGTATGATACATAAAGAAGCTTTGGCAGTAAAAAATTGTATCAGTACTTAATCGGTCGAAAATTCGAATTAATATCGGATCATAAGCCGTTGCAGTCTATATTTGTCGAAAAAAGAACACTACCATCATTAGTAGCTGAACGTTTACAACGATGGTCATTGTTTTTATCGAGTTTCGAATACACGTTTAAACATATTCGAGGGAGCGAAAATATTAAGGCGGATGCTTTATCACGCTTACCTTTACCAAATAAAGAAAATGAAGAAGATGAGGGTTATGATTACTTACACTTTGTAGAGAATTTAATTTCATTAGATGTTAATATTATTAAATCGGAAACAAGAAGAGTTCCAATTTTGGGGGAAGTAATAAACTATTTTTGGTACGGTTTCCCAAATTTCTTAGAGAATGAATTACTCAAACCTTTTTTAAATCGGAAAAATAAACTTTCAATTGAAGGGGGAGTAGTCATGTCGGGATACCGGGTAGTAGTACCTTTTAAACTTAGGGAACAGTTATTATTCGAGTTACATAACACCCATGTAGGAATAGTAAAAATGAAAAGTAATGCTAGGGCATAATTTTGGTGGCTTAAGTTAGATAGCAATATAGAAGAAATAGTAAATAAATGTAAAGTTTGTATGACTAGTAGGGTTGAGTCAAAAAAATCTAAATTAATTCCTTGCAATAAAGGAAATTATTTTTTTGAAAGAGTTCATGCGGACTATTTAGGACCTTTTCACATCCGAATGATACTGATCATAACTGACACTTACTCAAAGGGGCGGTAGTTTTTATTATAAATAAAACCGATTCAAGAGCAACGATTGAGACATTTAGAGAATGTTTCGCGCGGTTCGAATTACCAAAAACTGTGGTAACTGATAATAGCAGTCAGTTCTAGTCAAATGAGTTTTAAAAATTTTTATTCAATAACGGCATCAGACATCTGTCATCACCAATATATCATCCTGCAACAAATGGCTTTGCAGAAAACACTGTTAAACATTTTAAATATGGCATGATTAAGACGTTAAAGAATGAAGCCAATAGCGGTGTTAGTTTTCAAATCTTGATGAATAGGTATCTGTTTCATTACAGAAATTCAGTACACATGGCTACGGGTGTCAGTCCTACGAGTCTTATTTTTAAAAATAAATTAGCACAAGATTAGATTTGTTAAGTGTTAAAAATAGAGAGGTTAAAATTGTAAACAGTAAGGGTAGAGAAGAAAGATTTAGTGTAGGCGATATTGTTTATGGTCGTGATTATAGAAATCCAAAAAAGAAATCAAAGTAAAATAGATGAAGTATTGGGACACTGTTAAATGATAAAGTGGTTTGGAAAAGACATTTAAACCAGATAATCAAGAATAAAAGTTGTCGAGACGAGAAAGCAGATTTCAACGAACCAATTATTGGATCAAACGAGAAAGATGACCATACAAATTCAATAAAAAAATACGTTGCCGAATGTCACTTTATTACGTGTAGCTTATTAACTAGTTACGCCCGATACTAGTTGTTATGGAGTTAGTAGTAATTGTAGTTGTGGACTGTAGATCAAATTAAATAGGGCTGTATTTTTCCGTCGCACGTTTATTTGATAAGTAATTTACAATAAACTTATAACAAATTTGTATTGAATACTAGAAGCATGTGCTTCTGAAGCGACTCTGTATCAGTCTCTTCGTACAATAATAATGGTCGGCGACAGTTCGCGCAATCATTTGCGCCTCCTACCACCACAAAAGGTGCGGACACTCTAATATAACTAAAATTACAAGTGCGTCAAAACACTCCGCCCCTTAAAATCATCCAGGATTTCAAGATTATACTCAAAACAAAGCGAAAATTTTTGCATAAACATGAATGAAAATATTAAAAATAATGGAATACATTTGTGAACAATATTAAAACTAAGGCTAATAAACTAATCTCAATACTGATTTTATGCGCTAGGTAATGCGCACAATCGATGCACTGAACGACGAACTACGTTCCCATTACCCAGTCTGATAGAAGCAGCTCGGATAACGCCATCAACACTACGGTGCAGTTCTTGGACGCGGCCGAGACGCCATTCTAACGGTGGGATGTTATCTTCTTGGACTATCACTACGGAATCCACTTGTAAAAGGTCGGGCAAATGTTGAAACCATTTTTGTCGTTTTTGATATTTGGGTACTACTTCGCGGCTCCATCTACGCCAGAAGTGCTGAACCATTTGCTGACTTCTTCTGAAGGTTGTCAGACGATTCTGCAAGGTATGGGTCCAGTCTGGTTCGGGAATGGAAACCAAAGGACGGCCAATCAAAAAATGGCCAGGTGTTAAAGGAATCAAGTCATTAGTGTCTGATGATATATATGATAAAAGCTTAGAATTTAGTACCGCTTCCACCATTACTAAGGTGGTATACATGTCTTCGAAAGTTAAGTTATCACCGCCGAGCACTCGCCTCAAGTGCATTTTAACGCATTTAACTGAACTCTCCAACAAACCGCCTTCGTGAGGAGTTCTGGGGTTAATGAATTTCCATTCGATTGACTTAGAAAGTAAATAATTAGAAATATGTTGCTGAGAATCCTGATTATGTAAAAGACTGTATAAAGAATCTAATTTTTTCTGTGCGCCGCGGAAATTGGTCGCATTGTCACTATAAATGCGCCTTGGTAAGCCTCTGCGCGAGATAAAACGCTTTTAGGTATTTAGAAACGCGTCAGTAGATAATGAACTTACTAGTTCCAAGTGTATGGCCGTGGTGACCATACATACAAATATACATATGTACGCCTTACATAGACGTGCGCCTCTGGTGCATCTATCCTTTATAAAGATAGGACCTGCGTAATCGAGACCGACGGTAAAAAAGGGAAAAACTGGCTCTAGACGATCCTTTGGCAGATTGCTCATGAGAGGATGGCTTGCCACTGGCCTGACTCTGAAGCAATTAGTGCATTTTCGAATAATTCCCTTAATATAACTCAGACCACCTATGGGCCAAAACCTTTCACGGATTGCAGCAAGATGAGACTGCGCTCCACAATGTAACATTTGCTTGTGGTAATCTTGAACGATTAACTCTGTAAATTTATTACCTTTCGGCAATAGCAAAGGATACCTTTTTTTGAAAGCAAAAGAGGAAAGGGCTGTCATTGTGTTTACTAGTGTAACTGAGCGTTGAAGTTCTTCAGTTTCATCCTGATTGATAAGATAATTAGTATTGTAATGTATGTCATGTAGCAGAAATTCTGGGCCTTTAAACCAAGACCATTATTGCGCATTAGGACTTCAACCCCGTGAACTAGGTCAGCTGGATTGTTCGCAAGTTAGGACATGACGCCAATTTTCTTTTACGGTATACTCGTGAATAGTGGCAATTCTATTAGCCACAAAGGTTTTATATTTATTGGGAACCCCTTTAGATTTTAGAACGATTTTGGATTTTGAATCGTCCAAAGGAAGATCTGGTCAGGATTAATATTGAAAATACTAACAATTCTGCTAATAAAACTGCAGCGCATAGCTCCAGCCTAGGAATTGTTATAGTGCGCAAAGGCGCTATCCTCGATTTTGAGAGTACGAGATTGGAAACTATGTTGCCGGAACTGGTACGGCAACGTAAATAAAAACAACAACCGTACGCTAGTCTGCTAGCGTCAGCAAACCCATGTAATTGTACTTCGATGCAATAGAAGGGGATAAGGCAACGGTCTACTGTAATGCAACTAAGGTCGCGTAGTTGAGATTTAAATTCGAGCCACTTAGTACTAAGATCGGTGGGAATTTGATCATCCCAGGATATACCTGCTTGCCACAGAGATTGCATGATAAGCTTCTCTTGCACCGTAAGCGGTGAAAAAGTCCTAACGGATCAAAGATTTTAGCTATAATGGAAAGAAGTTTCCTTTTAGTTGGTGTGCCGTCATCATCAGGTACATCAACTTTACAGAACAAATAATCTCGTTCAGAATTCCAAAGATACTAAGGGTTTTAGCATCTGATCGCTCTCCGAGCGGAATGACATCGAAGTTGATATTATTGGTAATAGAACTACCAAGGACATCCGCTTTATTTGATAGAAATTTTCTTATTTGGAATCCTTCCGAAGCAAAGATGGACGTGACCTGCTCTTTTAGCTGAATAGCCTTCTCTACAGAATCTAATGAAAGGAGTAGATCGTCCATATAAAAATTTTTCGATATAACATATGCGGCTTCCGGAAAAGAGTTTTTGTTTGTTTCGGCGAGATAAAGTAGGCAAAGTGTAGCCAAAAAACTGGCAGCTGCTGTACCGTAAGTGGCCGTGTTTAGTCTACAAGTCGACAGAGGTAGGTCAGGAGATTTTCGCCAAAGAATATACTGAAATTTACGATAGATCAGATCTATATTGACCATCCTATACATTTTAGTAATGTCTCCACAGATGGCGACTTCGTGTTCGCGGAAACGCAATAAAATTTCGACTAAATTGTCTTGCACCTGGGGTCCAACCAGTTGCGCATCGTTAACCGAAAACCCTGATGATGATTTTGCACTTGCGTCGAAGACAACGCGTAATTTTGTCGTTAACGAAGACTGTTTGAACACCGCGTGATGCGGGTAATATTGTGGGGGTATGTCCACTATGTTGACAAAGCCATCCGCTGTTTGGATATGACGAACGCCAGAATGCGGCGGGTTTTCATCTTCGTAGACCTTGGTCATGTGTCCTAAACTTTCGTACTCGGACATGAAATCAGAATATTCCTTTAAAATTTGAGGGTCTTTATGTAAACGTTTTTCTAAGGCTTTAAACCTTCTCTCCGCCATCTCGCGGGTGTCTGCCAGTAAAGCCAATTAGGAATTAAAGGGTATCTGTACTGAAAAATGACCGGTGTCGTCGATGCGGACGGTATCCATGAATTGCTTTTCACAGAACTGCTCGTGCGGAGAAAGCAAAAATAACTTTGTGGAAGGCTTGGTATTGTCCAAGTCCCAGAATTTTGATAATGAGTTGTGTAAATTGTCATCAAGATCAGAGTCCTCAATATGTGATGCTGTGTGACAGCAAACAGTAACAAATGTAAGAGTATAAGTGTCTGAAGACTGATCAAAAACGTGTTTTGGTAAATCCCCCGCGACCACTCAGCCAAGCAATGTATTCTGTAATATCGGCAAAGACTTACCTAAAGAAACCTTCTGAGGTAATAACAATCGGTAAAACATCGACGATCCAATAAGTATGTCTATGTCTCCAGGCTCATTGTAAGAGCTGTCTGAGAGACGTAAATGAGGTGGTATGTCTAATAGATCCTTGCTAAAATGAAATTTTGGCAAGTTGTCAGTTACGACAGGAACAATTAAACAATCCAAATTCGATTTAAATCGTCCGGTTGTAGATTGAATCTCAACTGAAGTATATTTAGAACACGACGAAACGACACTATTAACTCCTTTTAAAGTGAGATTAACAGTCTTGTACTTAGATTTTAATTTATCATGAAGACGTTCCGAAATAAAATTGTTTTGGGATCCACTGTCAAGCAAACCTCTAACAGTAACGTAGTTGTCACCACTAAGAACCTTAACTTGAACGGTCGATAATAAAACTTCAGATGATCTGGAAAAACCACAGACCGAAGTGCCGGGGTTTCCAAGGTCAGAGACAACGTCTTCCGTGATATCAGAAGGAGGAATAGTACTAGTAGCTGCTGACGAAGAATCAACAGAGATGTGATCGCTTGTATTCGAAGCATTTTTAAAACACAACAACTGGTTATGCCTTTGTTTGCAGAATTTACAATTCAAGGTGGAGGTACACTTAGATTGGTTATTATGACGCAAACAAACAGTACAAAATTTAAGAGCTCTTACCTTTTCAAAGCGAGCCCGAACTGGCAAGGCTAAAAATGTTGAACAATGGTTCAAAAGTGATCACCTTTGCATAAGATGCAGAAGGATGATGCTTGGGTTAAAGCGTATGAGGTGCTCTTGTTTTCCGAGTTAAGTTTTTTGTTAAACGTGTGTGGTTTAGATTGATTAGTTGAGCACGACTTGGAATAATTATTATTTGTCTCATCTATGATGTTACATCTTTCCGTTAAAAATTTGGAAGTTTCTTCAACAGAAGGGATTTTTTTGGGAATAGTTTTGCGTATTATTCAGAAGTGCGCATGTCAATTTTGGATTTCGTTATGTATGCTAACACAGCGTCTTTGTACTCAGCTGATGTTACTTTTTCGTTATCTAAGGCTCGAACGTGGGTAATGAAATTATCACAAAATGACCTTAACTGGGATTCCTTATTTAGCTTAGGTGATTCGAATAATGAATCAAGATAAGAAATTTACGGTTATCATACCGTTCTTTTAACAGTTCGATAGAAATATTGTAATTTGCCTCGGTGGCTTTTAATTCATTTATAATTTGTTTTGCAGGACCACGAAGGGCATTGCGCAAATATAGAAATTTTTGTATTGGATTGATGTTTGGATTTGAGCCGACTAATGCTTCAAATACCCCAAAAAATTCACGAAAGTCTTGTTGGTTCCCCGAGAACAAAGGTAGATTAATTTGTGGGAGGCGAAAACCTTCCGTATGCGATCGAGAAACATTAAGGGAATTACCCGCATCTATGCTTGGGCTTTCGACAAAAATATCTGTCAATGCATCGTCTAATAGAATTTCTGCATCAACTTTTAATTGTGTATAATTTCGTCTAAATGACGTCAACGTAGGAAGTTCGCTAATGTCGGCATTAGCTTCAACTAAAAAGTTTGTATACCTCTCAGCAAAAGGAATAAAAATATCAAGTTCGCAGCGAATGCGCTTTTGAATCTGTACTTTGTGTGTCAACTAATGAATCAATGAAGTCTCGAAAATATTCCAATTGTTCAATGAGGCCTTTACCTTTCGCTAATAAAAGTATGTCAATGGATTTTTGCTTTTTCGGTGCCATAATGGGTAACGAAACAACTAATAATGAAAGAAATTTAAAAATAACGGGAAAATGAGAAGTTTGTTTGGGTTAAAATACGTTCTTGGAACCGCTGAGCGTAGGTGTTTATCAAAGCGAGTTGAATTCTCGCAGCGATAAGATTACGTAATGAATGAAATGCTAACTTGCAAGTGCAATATACTCAAGACGGTACCGGGCAGTACGATTTATAACACAATTTAAGTTTTAAATAAAATGTAGCAATTAAAATTTGTAAGCCGTTAATACATATATGTTTAACCCAAAAGGATAAGGTAAATGGAAGAATCGCTTACCCAATGTAGGTACTGCATCAATTCAGCAATCCGTAGAATAAATGACGTCCTTCAATGGAAAGATTCAGTTTATTTCCAAATCAAATATCCGTAGAAGGCATGTTAGGAGTTAGTAGTATGTAGTTGTGGACGTAGACAATTAAATAGGCGACTTTTCCGTCGCTACCTTTTTTTTTTAATTAATTTATAATAAATTTGTATTGCATACCAAACAGTGCTTCTGAAGGATCTGTATCACCCGCAATAATAAGATTCCTGGCGACAGTTCCCGCAATCATTCCCCCTAATACAACTAAAAGGTGCGGACACTAATATAACTAAAATTACAAGTGCGTCAAAACACTAGTATTAGTCAAGAAGTAATAACAGAGGAAGAGCAAGTTAATAATAAAACTGGAGATGGAATAGTAACTTACAAGAATGAAGTGAATTTGAATCATAAAGAAAACGAATCTGTAAAGGTAAAAGAGACAAATTTGGAAGTAAGAAATGAAAGACCAAAAAGAAAAATAAAACCCCCACAGTGAATAAATTTGTGAGGGAGGTATATGTAATGTATTGAGTTTTGTTAAGTAACATTGGCTAAAAAAAATATGAATTGTAATTGAATTGTTTTTATGAAAATGTTTAGTTTATGTCTAGTCATTATAACTTTAATATAATAAACTAAATAAGTATTTATTAATCCACACGGTACACAGCAGGTAACATTCTCGATGTCCTTTTTTTTCGAAAATATATATCAAGATTGTTCGTAACCGACATTGCACAATTCATGGTTAATACAAAAAATGAGGAAAATGATAAAATAAGTTGTCCATTATGTACCTTATTTATGTAATCCTCTTCGACAAACTTCTTCCCGTTCATTTTCAAAAATACTGTCTAATTGCAACTAGTTCCGCAATATCAGTTCAAAATAGCATCTCTCATTGCCACCTTCTTTACGAATATGTGGCGAAGCATGCATGTAGGTACACTCATGAAATTAAAAAACTTAGACACCACAATTTCTGTAAACAAAAGTTTGCACATTGTGAAGCGGGCTTAAGGGTATCATTTACAATTCTAACAGCAGGTAGTCTCAGCAGGGGTTATCTTATAGAAGGACTGTAGAATGAATCATTACACTAAGCACGTTTTAGAAAATAGGTAATTTACGTTGCTTACTTAATTTTTTTCTTTAAAGAATATATTTGAAGGTATCGCTAATTAAACACCATAGCTCGATTAATTATCGAATCAAAATTTTGTTTAGGAAATGTTTACAAAATAAAATTAGAAATAATTTTGATTTAAAAAACGTCTACAAGCAATAACTTTTAAATTAAATCAAAAACTAAACATGGTTATTTGGGTTGACTGATTATTACTTATTTTTAAATAAATCTAACCTACTAATTATTGTAAGTTATTAAAAAAATCATTAAACTCTCTATTCATAATATTTAGTCCTTACAAAATGTATATTTTATGACGTTTCATTTTTTTCTGTAGTTAATATAAAAAGTGAAAATAAAAACTAAGGCAATTCTTATTGTCAACGTATATATTTAGTTTTTGACAAGAATTTATTACATAATTATAATTAAGATACCAAGTTATAGTTTAAAATTAAATGAAAACTTTTTTTTTAAATAAAGGTATTACTATATAAATAAATATAAGAAATCAATAATGGGTGTGACCTCCATTATTATTGATACATTCTTGGAGGCGTCTGCTCATTGACGCTATCAAGGTATCAATATAATTAATATTAATCGTTTCCCATGCGGTATCAATGGCTGCAATTAGTGCATTACGGTTTACTGGTATAAAATTTGGCCCTTGTTGTCTTCGGATAACAGCAAGTATTCGAGCCCAAACATTTTCGATAATGTTAAAATCTGGGCTTTTGCTGGCCAGGGTAACAGCTCCAAGTTATTTGCTTGTATCCAGTTGCGCACAACCTGCGAAGTATAGGGTCATCATATCCCGATAGTTAATTATCGAATGTTCCAAGAAAATATGTGTAAATAGTAAATGGAATCTACTAACGTAACGTTAAGTCGTTAATTATAGTTACATAACTCTCCTTTCATAAGATATAGTTCATATTAATATGCTTATTGTAAAGCTTCGTACACACCTGAACAACAAACCGAGGAACAAACAGAACAACGAACCGAACGGCAATCGGAACATTAATTTGGACGGTGCTACGTACGAATTTTAGAACAGATTCGCAAGTCCTGATTGTTCCACGAACGGTTTGCGGCGTTCCCGAACTTGTCGGTTTTTTCTCCGACATCAAAGAAAATGCGCGCGAATGCGTTTGCAGGTTTGGACGAATCTAAACAAAACGGCGAACAAACTTATGCGGGAGAATTAAATTATTTATTTTTGTCCTCCCTTTTGTGGGTTTGTTGTGTTTTAGGTAATATTATGGAGTTGACAGAAGAAAAATGTTTTAAATTAATCAGTGTTTAAGAATGCAAGAAAAAAATGATGTCCCTATTAGCATCATTTGGGCGGGAAATTTCCAAAATAAAAAAAAGCGAAGTAAATTATAATTTTTACTCTTCTTTGTGCGTAAAAATTTGGTTGGCACTATCTTCTTGTTTTCCGCAATTTTCTCTTCTCAATAATAAATATATATGAACTGAAAACTACTGAAAATAATTATGCTTCCGTTTTTGGAGGAAAAAAGTACTGTAGCGGTGAGACGAACTTTCAACTAACAACAAATTTTGGGAAAAAGATTAGCTTGTATGTAATATTAGAAATGGCACAAATTTATACATCAATTTATGACAACTTAAAACAAGAACGTGTATGTTATTGCTAAGAAATTTTGGAAAACAATCAGTGTAAATATCCTTGTAATTAGAATTTGAAAGTTTATAAGTCCCTATTGTAACAACAAAAGAACTTTCCATAAATAAAAGAAAGGTTTTACTTAAATAATTTAAATAAAAATAGAATACCTTGCTTGTTTAATTTACTTCCTTTGAGTCATATTGCTCTAAGGGTTGTTACATTGGTCATTAGAAGTATGTAATAAATAAACGATTACCTACTGTTTGAGAAGGGGTAGTGTGAACCAATAAATAAAGTAAGAAATGTAAATTCCATTTTAGTTTAAAATTTCAAGTGTTGTGAAAATGCCACCTCATCTCGGTGCTGATTTGAAAGCGCGGATTGTTTCGGAATTAGCGGCGGGCCGTAGCGTGCGTAAAATTTCACGTATGTAGATATACCAAAAAGCACCGTAGGGCATTACCGAGTAAAATGGAATCTTGAACACACTTTGGAAAGAGCCATCGGAAGTGGTAGACCTAAAGTATCTACACGTGCTCAAGATCTCGAGTTGTTTCATTACGTAACAGAACAACCATTTGCTACATACTCCAGGGCTATAGCAGATACACATTTTCCCGGATGCCGTATAACTGCACAAAAAAGATTAAAGGAGATGGGAATAAAGAAGTATAATGCTGCTGCGAAAGAAGTTCTCAGTGACGAAAATATGAGACGTCGTCTGGAATTTGCAAGGCGATATGTGAACGAACCTTTGGAATTTTGGAATCGAGTGATTTTTAGCGACGAAAAACGTTCAATAGCCGCAACGATGGACCACTAAAAGTTTTTAGAATGGAAGGAACTCGTTACGAAAATAATCACATATGTCCTAAAAAACGAAGTGGTTATTTTTCTGTGAATGTGTGGGGTTGGGTTAGCGCGCGGGGTCCAGGAGTTTGTTGGGCTATCGATGGACGTCTTGATTCTGCTGCGTATTTAGATATTTTGGAAACTATTATGAAACCTTCAGTCGAAGTGTTTTATCCAGACGAAGATTATATTTTCCAACAAGTAAGTATTCTTATTTCACTATACTTTCTCCAAAAAATAGTTCGGGATCTGTTGAATTAACATTTTCATAATGTATTTTTGTTGTTAAAGGACAACGCCCCTATTCATATTTCGCGGGTTGTGCGCAATTGGATACGAGAAAATAACTTGGAGCTGTTACCCTGGCCAGCAAAAAGCCCAGATTTTAACATTATCGAAAATGTTTGGGCTCGAATACTTGCTGTTATCCGAAGACAACAAGGGCCAAATTTTATACCAGTAAACCGTAATGCACTAATTGCAGCCATTGATACCGCATGGGAAACGATTAATATTAATTATATTGATACCTTGATAGCGTCAATGAGCAGACGCCTCCAAGAATGTATCAATAATAATGGAGGTCACACCCATTATTGATTTCTTATATTTATTTATATAGTAATACCTTTATTTAAAAAAAAGTTTTCATTTAATTTTAAACTATAACTTGGTATCTTAATTATAATTATGTAATAAATTCTTGTCAAAAAACTAAATATATACGTTGACAATAAGAATTGCCTTAGTTTTTATTTTCACTTTTTATATTAACTACAGAAAAAATGAAACGTCATAAAATATACATTTTGTAAGGACTAAATATTATGAATAGAGAGTTTAATGATTAACTTACAATAATTAGTAGGTTAGATTTATTTAAAAATAAGTAATAATCAGTCAACCCAAATAACCATGTTTAGTTTTTTGATTTAATTTAAAAGTTATTGCTTGTAGACGTTTTTTAAATCAAAATTATTTCTAATTTTATTTTGTAAACATTTCCTAAACAAAATTTTGATTCGATAATTAATCGAGCTATGGTGTTTAATTAGCGATACCTTCAAATATATTCTTTAAAGAAAAAATTAAGTAAGCAACGTAAATTACCTATTTTCTAAAACGTGCTTAGTGTAATGATTCATTCTACAGTCCTTCTATAAGATAACCCCTGCTGAGACTACCTGCTGTTAGAATTGTAAATGATACCCTTAAGCCCGCTTCACAATGTGCAAACTTTTGTTTACAGAAATTGTGGTTTCCAAGTTTTAAATTTCATGAGTGTACATACGTTTCGTCTAGATACATAAGTATAATCTTGAGAATTAACCAGCTTTATACAATTAGACGTCCTGATTTTTAATAATTAGTGATCGAACCATGTACGAACAAAGTAAAATACTCATTTCATGTTGTTCCGATGTTTCTTTCCGAAGTATCCAATGTTCTTTCGCCGTTAATGACCATCAGAGCAGAATTGAGAATAGTTAGTTTAGTTGCTTTGTGAAATTAAGACATATGTTTATAAGAATGCAATTAATATAACCAAAAATGTTATCTATTACTGTATTACTGAATTCGATTTAAAGCAGTTGTAATTGTTTTAGACAACTTCGTACTTCAAATAACACATGACGTTTGCTTGCTTGGGTTACTAGATGTACTTGTATAATAATTTAATGACTTCTTATAAACTTAATACAAATAATACTTTAAAACTATTGTAGAATAACTAATAAACAGTTTTCGCCATATTAATATTTGAAGAGATGCCGAATTTGATAAAATATGTACTGCGAGTGGAGTTTTTGTGTAGTTTATTTTTCTGTGGTTTAACTTTCCTAACGAACATAACCTCGGATTTTTATGTGTATGTGTAAAATGCTTTTACAAAGACAACAAGCCGTGAGTTTATTGTCGTTTACTGCTAGTGGTCGTACAATTTTTCCAAAAAATACTCTACTGTGATTGGACAGTCGATCTTAAATCTTGCACGTTTTGCAACTTTGATTTTTCACCAATCATAGTAAAGACATCATTGAAAAGTATACACGTACATGAAAAATCTCACTTTCAATGTTTGTTCGCTTAAACGTAAACTATTACTTACGGTAGTGGGCGTGGAAAAAATCTAGTACCTACACATTTTTGTAGTTAATTCGAGATACGTAAGAGAATAGTAAGAATACTCAGCAGTTTCAGTCCTTTACAATTACTTTCAATAATTATGAAAGCAAGAAAAGTGTGAAATTTCCAATTATGTATTGAGTATCCTTTTTTTTCTATGTATTTTAACATTTCTTGCATAATTTATTTGTGAACGTTTTGGATTTACGGCATCATTTGTGCAAAATAAATTTCTAGGAACCGGAAATAGTTATTTGTGAAGCGGTTCCAATCCAAGTAAATTATCAGTTCCTGACAATATATAATCAACATAGCATTTGATGGTAAAGGGAAATTACGCATACATTTTCAAAGTAAATTCTATCAGAAGACGAATGTCAAGATACGTAACACAAATGGTACAATAAATAACTGTCAGTAATTCAATACATTTTAAATTTTCAGTAACAACTTTTTACGAACGCAATTTTTATAATAAATGTTTGGTCAAGAAGTACAAGTTTGAAGTTTATCAAATTGTTTTTGTAAATTATTAATTTCAAAAAGAAAGTTTAGCTTATTCATATTTTATATGAAGAAAGTAGTTTACTAACAGAATCGTTTTTATTGTGTGAATTTAATAAGACTGAATAATTTTTTGTTAACAAATGTACTTATTAAAAAACTCAAAAGGAATATTTATTATTACTAACGATAGAAATTTTCTATACATACTTACCCTTTTTTCAAATGAAAAACGTTGTGACAAGCTTAATGTTGAATTTTGGCGTTGAAAGGTTCTTAATGTACTTATTTGGTTTTTATACCTTTACGTATTTTGCTTTTTATTAAATTTTATTTAGGTTTCGACCTTACAAATAAAATACATTTTTTAGTTTGACATTGTTCAAAGGAATAAAAATACATTTTTATCGTACAAAGCAATTTCACATTTTGGAATTTGATTACATATACTATATAAAATTTTTTTAAAGAGCGTCGTTTTAAAAAACAATATTGTCGTAACAAAGCAATAATCATCTATAATTGATAATTTGAAGGTCGTTGGTCAAATTGGTTGCATGTGATTAAGTGTGTTATCGTAAATATATTTGTTTGATTAAACCGCTACAATAGAACTTGCAAACATTGCTAAATGACTTTCTAGATAACCTTTTTTAAAAACGGTCTCTGTTCGTATCCATTTGGGAACATTAAACATGGTGCCATTTTCCGATTTACAAAATAACGAATCCATCAATGTATGAATAAGACATAGATATGCGTAAAATAAAGAGGGAAGATGTACTATATGCGTTATGAATAAAGTTACTAAATTGACTTCAATTTCTTAAGTTGACGTTCTGTCAAATGTCGGTCGCTGTCATTCTTGGTTCATTGGGTGTTTTTGGTTATAAATTGATGTCAATTGTTCCTTTTTAAGGTTAGTATTTCAACTGACAACCACATATCTTGCCAACACTGTTTTAGTTACTTTCTAATTCTAACTAGTAACTAAATAGTAAATTATCAAATTGACTCAGAAGTTTTTAATATTGATTCATATGCTTATGCTTATGACGCAGGGATCTTCTTTCCTAGTAAGAAGTATAGTTATGTTATTTAATAAGACAATGTAAATGATATTTTACTTAATAAGACAATGTAAATGATATCTCGTGAAGAAATCGACCATATGTTGCGTTGAATATAATAGTTGCTTGAAGTAAACGTACAGCAATTATCACTTTTTATTGGGTTGCTATAAATTTGACACTTTCTAAATCTAGCGTGATTTTGAAGAATTCGCGGCTGCATTTGTTTACCTACAGGTTACTGTGAATTATCTATCGACAATTTGCCGAAAGATGTGTAAGCAGTATACAAAAAAATCGATATTTTGATCATTAATGCTAACAAAGCGTAGTCTGAAAATATCTCAAACTTGCAAAAGATTGTACAATTTTAAACGAACACCAGCTGTTAAAATTAGAGAATTCAGAGGTGCAATTTCAAAAACCTACTTCTAGCAGTGAGGTAGATGTTGAGTCTCAGGTATGTACAGGCAATCCATTGTAACTTAAGAAATCTCGCGCAGGAAAAATGTAGCTGTTTATAGAATTTCAAGGCGTGACCAGACAATAGTACACTCCGGGCAGAAGTAGGTATTACTAGCATATAATACAAATTGGTGCAAGATAAATATTAATTATTACACCAATAATTTATTACTTTTCTGGTTAGTAGGTACACAATATACAAAAAAATTCAAGCATTTTATTAACAAATTATGCTTTTACAATAATAATAATTAGGTAAATACAAATAAACAAATAAATACAATAATAAATAAAATAAATACAGAGCGATCTTTTATTTTGGATTTGAATACCTAAACTATAAATCATTAAGTTTATACTAATTTTGAACGAATAAAAAATAGAAATATTTAATGAACACAATTAAATTTGCGGCAATTCAGGGTAACAACGACGCAGTATTAGAATCGTCATCTGAGCTGCAACTGAACCCGAAATCATCACTATCAGTTTCAATTCCAACATTAATAATTAACGATTCTGTAACAAAGTCCATAAAAACTTCGTTTTCGTAATATTCGTCTTCCAGTTTCTTGACGTTAGCGCACACCTTGTTCCAATCTTCTACCGTAATGGAGGCAAATTTTTCTTCCGCTAATTTTTTCGCATCTTCTAACTTAAAAGTTACATTGTGGGATGCTACAAAATTTTTACGGTAGCCCAAATCATCTCGATTGGGTTAAGTTCGGGGTGATAAGGGGGTAATCTTAACACAGTATGACCAGCTGCCTGCATTATTGTGTCTATTTTGAATTTTTTAAGTTTGTTTTTGTTGTTTTTTATTAAAAATAAAGTTCAGCTTTAGTCAAATCCAATGATGCGGGAATATCGTTTTGCGTTAACCAGTCAATCATCACTTGTTTTCTGCTGTTTGAATTGGGCGCTGGATTTATTTGGACATTATGGTATGGCGCGTTGTCAATCACTAACACCGATTTTTCTGGCAAATTTGGTATCAGCTTTTCGGTGAGCCATTTTTCGTAATTATTGAAATTCATCTCATGATGATAATCTCCTGATTTGGTTCCAGATTTAAAAATTAATAGTGCATTCTTCACAAAACCATGACTATCCCCTCCTGCATGCAACATAATTAATCGTTGTCCCTTAGAAATATTACCAAATAAACCATTTCTTGTTTTGTCGGTCCACGATTTTGAAACTGTATGGCTGCCATGGATGTAAGTTTCGTCCATGTAAATGATTGGTCGATTGTCATTGCGGTACATTTTAATTTTTTCAAAAAAGCAATTCTTAAGTGTCTTATATCGGGCTTCTCTTGTAATAATTTTCGATTATTTTCAGCCGAAGAAAATTTAAACCCCATTTTTTAATAATTTTGTGTAGTGAAGACCTGCCACCGACATAATCTAAATCTTCTTTTAATTTTTGTAACAAATTCTTAAGAGTTACCCGTTGGTTGTTTGTTTTATGGTAATTATAAATGATACGCCTAATGTGATGCAGTTCTGTTTCATGTATGTCAGTAATTGGAAATTTTTTCTTTCGCTTCCTTTTTGGAGATTTAAAAACATTGGCGTCCTCTTCAGCTTCAGGATCATTTGGTGCGTCATTCCCTTCCTTGATAATTTTGTAAAGCATACTCTGTGAAACACCTGTAGCCGCTGATAAATGGCTTTTTAACTCAACCTCAGAAGCATCTATGATGTTCACTTCATTGTTGGCAATTTTTTAAAATATTGAAAAACTTTAAACACTACTTCGCGAGTTTGAGCACTAATAGCTTTTCCCTGTCCTAACTTTGACATTTTCTTAATTTAAAACTAAATATATAGACCTAGCTATGCAAGTAAACTGATAATGTTCAACTAATACTCATTTTTACCCGGTTGCGTAAAGCATAATCTTTAGTTAACAAAAGATATTAACAATTTGTTAGCCAATCAGAGGATTTAAGATTTAAATTTTAACCAATCAGAAAGACATTTACTTAACAATAGAATTAATTTTGTTTTGTACATCCAAGCTTTTGTATTCTAAATTAGTCATTTTTAAAAGAAAGTTTTACATTCCAATGATATGAATTTTGACCCGGAAGTGTAGTTATTAAATTAAAATTAGAAAGATAAAAGATAAAATGTTATATTTCACATTATAAAGGACGGTCATTATAATCATATAAAAATTTAAATTGAATAAATGAATGTGAAGCAATATTTTAAATATCTACGGTGTACCTACGCTGATATCTTATACCGCCAGTGTTTCATGCTGGAATAACCAACAGTTACGAAATCATTTTACCTTTGAGTGTACAACCGGGTCCCTACTCCAACACCTTACCTGCGCAACGTGCAACTTTTTCTACAGTTACAATGGATTGCCTGTAACAAAAAAGGTTTAAGTGCCATCTTTTGTTTTGATAGGTAAACAAATAAGAGTAGCTAGTGTTGAAAAAACAATTATTGTAGTTATTGTAGGATACAAAAGTACTTCGTTTCACATATAATTCCAAAATGGAGTTACAAAGCTTACCCTATGTTAGAAAGAACCCTAATAAATGGTACGTTAGTGCTACATAAAAATATGTTTAGCAAAATAGTACAAGCTCGGTTTTGAGCAATTCTCATCCATCCAAAACTAGTTGTTCTTTACAATTCGTCGACCCATATCATCTGAGGTTTTCGTTTGTTTTTTTTTATCCATGTATAGTTTCCATCGTTGCATTGCAGTATTAGTCCAATGCATTTAGGAATTGACCCACCATTTTTGTTTATATTTTTTTTCTTACTCCCGTTTGAATTTGACTCTAACCCTAAGTTTGCGCACCCTTAAAACCAACTTTTTATTCGCCATTTTAGGTTTGGTGTATTTTTCTGGGAACTTTCATATCTTGCGTTCTAATTGGATTCGTTTTGACTTATATTTTCAACAATGCTGAATGACAAAAAACTGGGCGTTTAACGGAAAATAAGTTATTGCTCTTCAAAGTCGACAGAACGACTTAAAAAGAGTTTTTTTTTCTTTTCTGCTTATATCTTTTTTCCAGTTCTTCCCGATACAACCATTTCTCACCCGTCAATCGACGTGCAAAATTGCTAAGTTTCGGGCGAGGTTTTGTTAGAGTGGATTTTGATTTAAAAAATGAACATTTTGATGGGTTTAATGATGCCTTTATTCTTTCCAAATATTTTTTAATTACACTATTGGAATTTGTTAGTAGTTTAATGATACAGTAAGAAATTCTATTTTTGAACGCAAAACTGTGTTTATTTTGAAACAATTAATATTTCGACGGCTTTTACCTTTATGAAGTAACTTTTTTCTGCTTTTTCCGAACTTAATTCTGCACCATCCTTGAGGTTGAGTTTACGACGCGTTTTTTTTTATGTGGTCTCCCCAATAGACCTACTCCACAGTTTTCACTTTTTTTTTAATGAGTTTCTTACCCTGCCATGATATTGATAGCTATCGTCATTTTCATTCTTACTTATCACAGGTGATTGGCTTGCTTTTCGTTTCAATAAAGCGGTTGATCTTGGTAAAGGTATCGTTCTAAGTTTGTCATCAACTTCGTAGTTTTTGTCATTCAAGTCCTCTACGTCTTCTTCTGCGCTCGTGCAGTTTTCTCCACAGCAAATCTTGTACAAAACAGAACATTTTAAACCTGTTTTTCAGCATCCACAAGCCCTGCTACAGATGTTTGTACACTCATGAAATTTAAAACTTGGACACCACAATTTCTGTAAACAAAAGTTTGCACAAAGCGGGCTTAAGGGTATCATTTACAATTCTAACAGCAGGTAGTCTCAGCAGGGGTTATCTTATAGAAGGACTGTAGAATGAATCATTACACTAAGCACGTTTTAGAAAATAGGTAATTTACGTTGCTTACTTAATTTTTTCTTTAAAGAATATATTTGAAGGTATCGCTAATTAAACACCATAGCTCGATTAATTATCGAATCAAAATTTTGTTTAGGAAATGTTTACAAAATAAAATTAGAAATAATTTTGATTTAAAAACGTCTACAAGCAATAACTTTTAAATTAAATCAAAAACTAAACATGGTTATTTGGGTTGACTGATTATTACTTATTTTTAAATAAATCTAACCTACTAATTATTGTAAGTTATTAAAAAAATCATTAAACTCTCTATTCATAATATTTAGTCCTTACAAAATGTATATTTTATGACGTTTCATTTTTTTCTGTAGTTAATATAAAAAGTGAAAATAAAAACTAAGGCAATTCTTATTGTCAACGTATATATTT
Organism: Abscondita cerata; assembly: GCA_030710515.1. Lineage (NCBI taxonomy): Eukaryota > Metazoa > Arthropoda > Insecta > Coleoptera > Lampyridae > Abscondita > Abscondita cerata. Next base: position 106,227 of record JALBCR010000157.1, on the reverse strand, counting down.
AGTTTTTGACAAGAATTTATTACATAATTATAATTAAGATACCAAGTTATAGTTTAAAATTAAATGAAAACGTTTTTTTTTAAATAAAGGTATTACTATATAAATAAATATAAGAAATCAATAATGGGTGTGACCTCCATTATTATTGATACATTCTTGGAGGCGTCTGCTCATTGACGCTATCAAGGTATCAATATAATTAATATTAATCGTTTCCCATGCGGTATCAATGGCTGCAATTAGTGCATTACGGTTTACTGGTATAAAATTTGGCCCTTGTTGTCTTCGGATAACAGCAAGTATTCGAGCCCAAACATTTTCGATAATGTTAAAATCTGGGCTTTTTGCTGGCCAGGGTAACAGCTCCAAGTTATTTGCTTGTATCCAGTTGCGCACAACCTGCGAAGTATAGGGTCATCATATCCCGATAGTTAATTATCGAATGTTCCAAGAAAATATGTGTAAATAGTAAATGGAATCTACTAACGTAACGTTAAGTCGTTAATTATAGTTACATAACTCTCCTTTCATAAGATATAGTTCATATTAATATGCTTATTGTAAAGCTTCGTACACACCTGAACAACAAACCGAGGAACAAACAGAACAACGAACCGAACGGCAATCGGAACATTAATTTGGACGGTGCTACGTACGAATTTTAGAACAGATTCGCAAGTCCTGATTGTTCCACGAACGGTTTGCGGCGTTCCCGCAACTTGTCGGTTTTTTCTCCGACATCAAAGAAAATGCGCGCGAATGCGTTTGCAGGTTTGGACGAATCTAAACAAAACGGCGAACAAACTTATGCGGGAGAATTAAATTATTTATTTTTTGTCCTCCCTTTTGTGGGTTTGTTGTGTTTTAGGTAATATTATGGAGTTGACAGAAGAAAAATGTTTTAAATTAATCAGTGATTAAGAATGCAAGAAAAAAATGATGTCCCTATTAGCATCATTTGGACGGAAAATTTCCAAAATAATAAAAAAGCGAAGTAAATTATAATTTTTTACTCTTCTTTGTGCGTAAAAATTGGGTTGGCACTATCTTCTTGTTTTCCGCAATTTTCTCTTCTCAATAATAAATATATATGAACTGAAAACTACTGAAAATAATTATGGGAAATTGTGGAATTCATAAAAGATCGTTTGTCGTTCTGTTTGACTTTCGGTTCGTTGTTATGTTTGTTGCTCGGTTTGTTGTTCAGGTGTGTACGAAGCTTTACAACTTAAGCAACAATTTTTTGGCGAATAAAGATTAGTTTGTGATGTAATATTAGAAACACAAATTTATATCATATCAAATTTATGACTTAAAAACCAAGAACGTGTATGTTATTGCTAAGAAATTATTAAGGAAAAGCGCAATTGCAGTGTAAATATTTATAATTAGATATTTTCGAAAGTTTATAAGTCCTCTATTGTAATCTTAATACTTAAAAGAAAATCCTGTCCATTAGCATTATAAGGAAATGGCTTTTACTTTATGAATAAGTTTCAATAACAATAGAATATCCTTGCTTGTTTAATTTACTTCCTTTGAGTCATATTGCTCTAAGGGTTGTTACATTGGTCATTAGAAGTATGTAATAAATAAACAATTACCTACTGTTTGAGAAGGGGTAGTGTGAACCAATAAATAAAGTAAGAAATGTAAATTCCATTTTAGTTTAAAATTTCAAGTGTTGTGAAAATGCCACCTCATCTCGGTGCTGATTTGAAAGCGCGGATTGTTTCGGAATTAGCGGCGGGCCGTAGCGTGCGTGAAATTTCACGTATGTTAGATATACCAAAAGCACCGTAGGGCATTACCGAGTAAAATGGAATCTTGAACACACTTTGGAAAGAGCCATCGGAAGTGGTAGACCTAAAGTATCTACACGTGCTCAAGATCTCGAGTTGTTTCATTACGTAACAGAACAACCATTTGCTACATACTCCAGGGCTATAGCAGATACACATTTTCCGGATGCCGTATAACTGCACAAAAAAGATTAAAGGAGATGGGAATAAAGAAGTATAATGCTGCTGCGAAAGAAGTTCTCAGTGACGAAAATATGAGACGTCGTCTGAATTTGCAAGGCGATATGTGAACGAACCTTTGGAATTTTGGAATCGAGTGATTTTTAGCGACGAAAAAACGTTCAATAGCCGCAACGATGGACCACTAAAAGTTTTTAGAATGGAAGGAACTCGTTACGAAAATAATCACATATGTCCTAAAAAACGAAGTGGTTATTTTTCTGTGAATGTGTGGGGTTGGGTTAGCGCGCGGGTCCAGGAGTTTGTTGGGCTATCGATGGACGTCTTGATTCTGCTGCGTATTTAGATATTTTGGAAACTATTATGAAACCTTCAGTCGAAGTGTTTTATCCAGACGAAGATTATATTTTCCAACAAGTAAGTATTCTTATTTCACTATACTTTCTCCAAAAATAGTTCGGGATCTGTTGAATTAACATTTTCATAATGTATTTTTGTTGTTAAAGGACAACGCCCCTATTCATACTTCGCGGGTTGTGCGCAATTGGATACGAGAAAATAACTTGGAGCTGTTACCCTGGCCAGCAAAAGCCCAGATTTTAACATTATCGAAAATGTTTGGGCTCGAATACTTGCTGTTATCCGAAGACAACAAGGGCCAAATTTTATACCAGTAAACCGTAATGCACTAATTGCAGCCATTGATACCGCATGGGAAACGATTAATATTAATTATATTGATACCTTGATAGCGTCAATGAGCAGACGCCTCCAAGAATGTATCAATAATAATGGAGGTCACACCCATTATTGATTTCTTATATTTATTTATATAGTAATACCTTTATTTTAAAAAAATTTCATTTAATTTTAAACTATAACTTGGTATCTTAATTATAATTATGTAATAAATTCTTGTCAAAAAACTAAATATATACGTTGACAATAAGAATTGCCTTAGTTTTTATTTTCACTTTTTATATTAACTACAGAAAAAATGAAACGTCATAAAATATACATTTTGTAAGGACTAAATATTATGAATAGAGAGTTTAATGATTTTTTTTAATAACTTACAATAATTAGTAGGTTAGATTTATTTAAAAATAAGTAATAATCAGTCAACCCAAATAACCATGTTTAGTTTTTGATTTAATTTAAAAGTTATTGCTTGTAGACGTTTTTTAAATCAAAATTATTTCTAATTTTATTTTGTAAACATTTCCTAAACAAAATTTTGATTCGATAATTAATCGAGCTATGGTGTTTAATTAGCGATACCTTCAAATATATTCTTTAAAGAAAAAATTAAGTAAGCAACGTAAATTACCTATTTTCTAAAACGTGCTTAGTGTAATGATTCATTCTACAGTCCTTCTATAAGATAACCCCTGCTGAGACTACCTGCTGTTAGAATTGTAAATGATACCCTTAAACCCGTTTCACAATGTGTAAACTTTTGTTTACAGAAATTGTGGTGTCCAAGTTTTAAATTTCATGAGTGTACATCCACAGAATACAAAGTCCAGAAGTATGGTACCGCATCTGCCGCATACTTAGACATTCGTAGTTTGCATGAAGTAGCGTCACAAAATACAAATCGTTACCCACAGGCTATTGAGGTTATTAAATCGGATTTTTATGTAGATGATCTGCTAACTGGTGCGGCGAATCTTGAAAACACTATTTTACTAAAGTCGCAGCCCACTGAAGTATTAAAACAATATGGGTTTGAATTGCGCAAATGGGCAGCTAATGACATAAATATTGTATACGAGTTTAACTCTAATGAAAACGATGAATACTATATCACGGACAAAAAACAAAAGACTTTAGGTATGTGGTGGCAACCACAAACCAATACATTCAAATATAAAATTGATTTTTCAAACGATGTAACTACACGAACAATACTCTCTTCTCATTCAAAACTTTTCGATTCTTTATGCTCTTGTCGCCTGTAATTTTACAACTTAAAATCATTATTCAGCGCTTTTGGCAGCTTAAAATTGGTTGGGATGATGTACTTCCTCAAGAGCTAACTTAATTTTTGTGACACAAATATCAGACTTCAAAAAAATCATAATTCCTCGACTTATTTCACTTCGTAAATCTAAACGGTGTTTGTACTTATATAAAATCGGTAAATTTTATTAATGAATTGAAAATCCAACTACTTTGTTCCAAATCCCGTGTAACACCATTGAAATCAATATCTCTTCCTCGTCTTGAATTTTGTGGTGCAGTCATTTTAGTTAACTTACTCAGAAGGATAAACTCTTTGAAATTGCAATTTAACGCAATTCATTTTTTGGACAAACAGTACAATTGCTTTGTCGTGATTAAAAGCGCCTCCAAACACTTAGAAAGTATTTGTTGTAAACCGTGTTTCAGAAACTCAAACATATACACACATAAGTCAATAGGCTCATGTATGCTCCAAACACAACCCATCTGACTAAGTTTATCGTGTATCAGACCAGAAAAGTTAATTAATAACAAATTTGAGTGTTATGGCCCACATTGGCTTTCATTGGAACTCACCAAAAGGCCCAAATTAAAAACAAATTTTATCCAAGTTTCCGAAGCTCGTAAGCCCAAGCTTATTACATTGTCGGTAACCTCAAAAGATTTTGACATTTTCGAAAGATACTCAACATTATATCGTTTAAAGCGCATCACGGCTTGGTGTCTACGGTTCATCAACAACTGTAGGCTTTGATTGGCGCAAATTGAAACATTTGAAGGTATCTAACACCTCCAAGTTGAGATCGTTATACTCTTACAAAGACTCAAAGCAGTTAATTCACGTGAATGGCCGTATCGCTAAGGCTGAACTACCACACGAAAATAAACATCAAATGATACTCTCTCCACAACATCGTTTGACTAAGTTGATAATTTTAAACGAACATTGCGTCAGCTTCATGCATGCATGCAAACGATTTAAAATTTATTGCGTCAACAATTTTGGCCTATAGATGGTCGAGCTACAATTTGTAACGTTTTTCGTAAATGTCTAATTTGCTTTAGAGCGAAACCAATAAATCTTGAGCGAAAAATGGGAAACCTTCCCCGTGACCGAGTCATGCAAAATCTTCTTTTCTATGTAACCGGAGTAGATTTTGCCGGCTCATTCCTCATAAAGGATGGGAAGTTAAGAAACATCTATTATCAATCTTATCTATGACTTTTTGTATGCTTCACTACTAAGGCGGTACATCTAGAGACAGTTAGCAATCTATCGACCAATGCATTTTTATGTGCCTTAAAGCGTTTCATTTCCAGACACGGTTTATGCAAAACTATCTATTCAGATAACGGGAAAAATTTTATCAGTGCAAATAAACTTATTTGGGATGCAATAATAATTGATAATTACTTATTTAACAGTTACATAAAATGGAAATTTATTTCACCTTACTCACTTCATCGAAGTGGTTTGTGGGAAGCATCAATTAAAATAGCAAAACATCACGCCAAACGAATGATAATAGAGTGTCTCCTCACTTTTAAGGATTTATCAACACTGTTTTGTCAAATCGAAGCCATAATGAATTCTCGTCTGACTCTGGTCACTTTTTAATCGGCAATCCTTTGGTATCACTTCGACAAACAGACTTAATCGACGTATCATCTAATCGTATAAATCACGACGAGCGACTCCAACATATTGTTCAACATTTTTGGGGTTACTGGTCCCTAGAGTACCTGTTGTCTCTGCAACAACGAAGAAAGTGGCAGACATCTAAAGGGCGTTCTCTGAACATTGGAGATTTGGTCGTCCTGATAGAAGAAAATTCTCCACCCCAAACGTGAAAAATGGGAAGAATCACTGAGGTGCATCCAGGTAACGGTGACATAGTTCGTGTAGCTACAATCCTAACCTCCACGGGATCTACCAAACGAACCGTGCAAAAACTATGCAAGTTGCCGATCGACAATATTTAAAATTGCAAACGTACCGTTTGTCAAGGCCGGCGCCTGCGGTATGTTCAATTTTCAAATGGTTGATTGTAATGCGGTACGCTTTTAGGCAACATTTAGGTTATAAAACTGATCCACTTCGTAAACGTTAGGGTAGAAAAGGGACATTCCCTTGTAGACCGTCAACAACTACACTTTAGTTTAGACTAAAAATTAAGTTTTATTTGTCAAATAAATAATGTGTTAAAGAAACCATAATAAAATTGTGTATCATCATCAAAAATCGTACACAATATGTGGTGTTCTTAATAAATGTAAATTTAAGTTTATTACATCAGATTAATTTTAATATAGTAGTTACAATGCAATCATTGTTATTAGTCAAACTTGTTTTTATAAATCAATATTCAATAACTAAAAAAAGAACACAAAAATGTAATATTAATGTACACAATTAATACTTGAACCTATTTCACAAAATTCTAATCGAAAATAAATTTTTCAATTTAAAATTGAAATTGTACGTTAACATTGGCATTACATAAACTAATTTAAATGTGTTCCATGCATTTGACTAAAGCCAACGTTGTACAAATCAAGCATGAAATGACTACAACTTCCTCCATTTTCTTTTACTTACAGAATTCTCTCGAGCGTTTAACAAATCGAATATAAAGCTTTGAATATCTAAAACGTTTTATTATTTTAGACTTACAAGCGCGCGTTAAGAAAAAATCTTGGAAAAAAATTTAATTTTCAAATAAACCTGTCACACGCACTCATTTATATAGGGATCATTCGCAAATGTAGTTTTAGGATTCTACACTTCAGCTTTAGTTGATGCGATGTTAAGATCTCAAGTTTCGAGATCATCCCTTGCTCTTGTGCAACTTCATGAATTTCTCGAAAACTTTCCAAGTTGCTTCTATATCGAGTTAAAAATGGATCGAGTGTGTACAAGTGGTTTTCTAGAGAAGAATCGAATAAGATTGTTATGTTTTTAATAGTTTTACTTGACGAAAAAAAGGACAAATAATAGTATTATCTCTTATATTTTTGAAAGCAACCCTGTCTAAATTTCACGACGAAATAGAAAAGTTTACTTTAAGTTTGTTGGCTTTACATTGTTGATATGTAAATTAGTCTGGTCTGAACACCATCTGTCGATCGGAAATTCTCTAAAAACTTCGGATTGCAATTTCTGTTCAGTTATTTTGCTTTTGAAGAATCAACTGCTTGTTTTTATAACATCTGCTAATAGTGGTGAATGTTATCTGCATCGTTGATAGTTAATCCGGCTTGAACCTATCGCACACAAGCGCTTTCGGATGCATCCTTAATAACTGATTAGCAGTAATGCTTTCTGATTTAATTGAAAGAAAAAACTTTTATTTTTATTTCGTCATGTACGAAAACTTTTACATTAAGTAAATGTTTTTTTATTATGTCAAAGAGTTTGTGATTAGTTTAATGCGTATAAATTTGATTTGGGGTTTTTTGATTAATTATGTACGCGTTATTGAACTAATAGAATTTTACAGTATTAAACTAAAACTTCTGTAATTGAATTCTCGGAATTACAATTCAAAGTTTTTGTTACAGTTTTGCGATTGTTATTTAATTAATTTTAGTGCTTGATATGTTTCTCTTGTTTTCGCATTCTGGTATTATTATTGTTTTAAAAATAGTAACTATTAATTTGTTGCCATTTGCTGTATTTTCTTATGAATAAAGTTTGTTTGAAAATCAAGTCCATAGAAAATTAATTTTAAACAAGTCTGTCTGTGTTCTTATAGATAGATTTCCTTTATTTATTTTTCACTTATATATAGATAAAAAATAGTTCGATTTTCAGTTTACACTTGCAAAAAAACTACAAAAAAATAATTAAGGCCGGTATTTATAGTGCATTTCTAGAGGTAGAATATGGGTCTATAACTTCTCCAGAATCTTAAAAACTAATAATGCAACCGTAATGAATTTTTGAACACACACTCTAGAAAAGTCATTCTGTGCCGTGAAGTAAAATACAAATTAATAGAATATATAACTTATTTGTAATTAATACCAAAAGTTACATATATTTTGAATACAATTTTTTATAAAATGTTCAATTAAATATAAAAAATATTTATATTCAATGCGCAGTGCACATATTAAACTAAATGTGTGTAAAATTTTATTACATACAAATAAGTGGTTTTTAGTAAAATGAAGAAGTTATGAATTTACACAAGCCATGACGCTGGCTGACGTAATTGACATTTGTCAACATTTGTAGGCATCTGTCATTACAAACAGTTCCTTGGTAATTAAATAGATGGTGCTGCTTTCAGTGAAAATTTAAAAATGCAGAATCAGTAATATGATATTGATAATGGATTCGGTATTTGAATCTACGTCTAACCTATAATCAGTACATTAATTACTAAATAATTGTTGTGAAATGCTACTTTTAAATAAATCTTACGTAAAAAAATAAAATCGTGTGTACAATGTAATTTAATTTCTCTTGTAACGGTTGTAGTTTATAAAATAACAAAAGAAGCGACGGCTCTAGCGGTACAACCTAGAAAGAAAAAAAGTAAGGGAATTTGGCTCGATGTAGCGCACTAAATTAGTGAAGGATAAATATATTTATAGTAGTTAGAGCAGCAGCGTCCGGATTCGTTGGGAAGTTGCGTGGATTCCTGAATAGCTATAAGAATTCTGGCTGCTGGTTTAACAAAGCGCCAGCTGCTGGGTAAAGAAAGAAATAAAACCGACTAACAGGAGATCAACAACAGGTTTTACTTAAAATCTAATATGCTAAATTGAACACAAACTAGAGAGAGAGAGAAAGAGACAAACAATACAGTATAACCAACAAATTTTAAAATAAAAATAGTAGGATGATATGACAGAAATAGAGAGACTGTCGCATATAGCTATGTGCGTTAGCAGCAGCCTTGCTTGCAATAAATCAGGCTTTTGGTTAAGATGTCGAATTTCAAGTAAGCTTTAGTGAAACGCTTAAGTTAAGATTTCTCATTCAAATTAAACAGAAAAAAAGTAGCTGCTATTAAGGCTCTGCTTACAAATATTATTTACACAGGGCGAGTTACACTTAATCTAAGTAACAAAAAAATGGTAAGTACCTCCCGCAAACCCAAAAGGTCTTTTGTGTCCGCGACAACCGCTCTAAATTAAGCACCTCAGCACTTATTGAGCTGATTTAAACAAACTTCCGGTTGACGAGGATACACCGAATAAAAGTTACTTAAATATTAACTGTCGAGCCGTTTATGTCATCTGTACTCGAGCTTTATACTCATTATTATTTATGAGTAAGTGATTTAAATACTAAAACTTAGCTATAATACGTTTAGTGTAGTTACGGAAATGAAAGTATTCTGCTAGCGACGGTATCGACAGTTCGGGGAAGGTATATGGAACCAGGGGATTCCTCTTAGGGGTGGTGTGCGGAAAGAACAGCACACAAGTAACTCCTCACTGGAAGTATGTAACATAATCAACCTCAGTCGACGTGGTATTCACCGTTGGTCTGCGGCTTGATTACTGCGGAGCCGTGGTGTTGTCGTTCATTAATAGGAAAAAAGCTACTCCAGCACCCTCGAGAGTTATCCCAGTATCCCACACAACGAGTATAAGATGCTCAACACAACGTGCTAAAAGCATATGTAGCAATCAGAATTAAAAAAATAGGAAAGAAACCCAAATACTCACGGTGCATGTAGCCAGATTAATCGTAAACGCTAATTTATATTGGAAATTGTGAAACCCACATTAAATAGTTTTTGGGGAGAATTTTACTTCATAGAAGATGCTAAAACACCCACGTGTATCAAACGAAAAAGGAAAAATGTCCGCAGTCCGTTTTGAAAATTTAATCGAATTAAATTTCCACCAACAGCAAATTAGCAGCGTACGACTTTTCGTCGCACCGTACTACTTGCGACACACGTTCTAAGGCGGCTTACGACCTACGTCCGAAATACAAGAAATAAAACCGTAACACTCTGTTGTAGTCTTATAGTAAATGTTTCTATTTGCAAAAATTAGTTCTGACGTCGATAAACTAGTGCATAACAGATCTAAACGAATTGTCGGATCGATTTCTATCATAATAAATTCTTTTGGCGCTTTTAGAATATTTTTCAAATATTTCTCAAAACTCTCGTAAATTCATAACAAGATTTTGGTGAGTACTTGGTTAAGTTTCGCTTTCCCGACCTTCAAAGTCAAATAAAATCTAAACAAATTGTTTAATTAATTTCTATCGTAATTGATTATTTTGGCAGTCTCAGAATATTTTCTTAAAACTGAAATACAATTTAAACAAATTATCGGATCGATATCTACCACAATATTCTTTTGCTACCGTCAGAATATTTTCGAAAATTATCACAAAATTCTTGATAACTCTCAGCTCAGGGCTTGTCAAATGTCGAATAAAATCTAATATGTTTGTCAGATTGCTTTCTATTGATTCATCCTCGTTTTTTGTTATACCTAAATTTTTTAATATTTCTTTTTAGGTTATCTTTCAACCATTTCATCAGTTTATCTATTTCTTCTTTTTAATCATTTTGATTGTTAAATTGGTCTTCTATTTTTTTGTGTGGCGCTTCTATATAATTCTGGATTTTTTAGTTTTTTTATGTTTAATATTGCTTTTTGTTTCGGCTTATTCTATTTTTCTTGAACTTGAGCCCACAGTAAGCTATGATCCGTGAGTAGATCTCTCCAGGGATAGAGTTTTTTTTACGGTATTTCTGATTTTTTTATTTTTACCCTTTTCGTTTCTTGTATGGTGCATTGTATTTTTTCTGATTCATACATGCTTTGAATGATCCATGTACCTATTCTGCTTATATTTCACCCTTCAATTTTTGAAGCAACTACCGAAAGATTCTTAGCACCTTTGCCACAGAATAATAAATATATTCACTGCGTTTATACAGAAATTTCACTGAGCGATAATTTTGCGTTTGCGCTGTACTCACGCGCAGCCAGGAACAGCGAAGGTGTAATTAAAGTAAATTTGTCGATTTCTGATTGTGCGGTATATCGCGAAATGCCACTGTTAAGAAATAGTAAGCTTTCTATAACCGCTCCGCTCAAGTCATGAATAATATACTTGCGCGTGGGCACAGCGCGCGATTTTCGTAAGATCACCAATTTCAAACGTTCCGTCACCCAGTGAAATTTCTGTGCAACAAAGTATTATTATTCTGTGCCCGCACTTGGGATCTATGTATTTGTCAGCCATAACCATGACTATCTTAAAGAGATTAATGGGGTGGTTTCTCGTTGCCTTTCCCACCTCAGAGAGGTCAAATAAGATTTTTTTTATAGTTCTCCTGCTTTAAGTTTTTGTTTCATATTAAGTACTGTAGAGCTCAACAAATGAAATGCAAGGGCCGAAGCACAATCTATCAAAGCATACGCTGTTGTTACTGTCTGACACTGACAACACCGACGTACTAAATGTTGCAGTAGATCTTGCGCTGAACTCTCGCTTCACTACTAAACACGCATACACATACTGTAGCAATATCTGTCGCTTCTTCTACATTTGAGTTGATATTTTATGAGGGAAACAGTACTAGTTTTAAATGTCAGGGGCGAAAAAAGTTTGGAGCAACGACAAAATTAACGAATTAATATTGCTTTATGAAGAATATTCTGATTTGTGAAATGTGCGGTTGCCTAATTATAGGAACCACAACAACAGACTTTGAAATTTCTTGGCTATAAAGTTTGCCACGTTAAGTTATTGAAGGCGCTATAGTTTTCTCTTGTTAGTATCTAGTTCCTTACCCAACACGTTATTTTTCTCTACTTCTTCTAATTTGAGTTATTATACAAAACCAACAATGCTACCACAGCACGAATACATCTTGATAGGATCACAATACCTACATTACTAATAAAATGTTTTTCCGGTTGTATGAGACTTTCGTTGGTATATGAGTTTCAATAAATGAAAAAAATTTATTATTACTTTGATAGTAACGGTTGTTTATGATGTCAAACAATTTTTTCAAGCAAAAGTAAGTAAAAGTTAATAGATGAGCGATTTGGAAAAAAATCAATAGAAGACATTTAAAATGCTATCAGAGAAGGAATACCTTACAATAAAACTCAATCGTCTATATAAGACCAATTTTGCAAATTATGTGTTAAAAGAAAATATCAATCGTTGGTTGATGCATTCCACAGAACAGATTGCCAACATTCTTCAAGCATGGACATTTAACATCAAAAGGAAGAATAGTCTAGATTCATGTGTAAAAACTATATGGAACTCCATATCTTTTTGAACCACATTGAAACATATTGGTAGGATGTTGATCAAGACTGCAAAAATTTATTGTTTTTGGAATAAGTAAACTTTGAAAATATTCCACCCTTCTGCAAAAATACCTTTTTCAATAGAATGATTAAATATTCTTGGTAAGCTGTCAATACAGTAAGGAGCAATCATTATAAGCATAACAAGAGAAATATTATCCGTTCCCTGAGCATTTGATTTTATTATGTTTATAACTGTAATAACGTCGTTGATATCTATTTGTAAATCAAATTATCTTTGTAACAAAATACGAGATTTATCATTAAATATCTATCAGCAAAAGTTGAAACATTTAGAAAATGGTTATTAATTTTTTCGGAATTTTAAAGGTCTAAAGGTAACTTGTAATTTGAATTCATGTTATTTATAGCATAGCAACACAAAAAATTTTCGAAAACTTACTCCGAAAAGTTACTCTTTAACTAAATTTAATTAGTGGAATAATTTTTTTCGACTACAAAACTAACCACAAATTAAAAAATAAACTTTGCTTCAATGTTATTAGTTTTTTCTTGAAATGTCATGAAATTTTCTTACTCAAAATCACTTATTGATTGTTTGAATCGCGTTTATACTAATGAATTACGTTTTTGAAAGTCATTAGAATAAATTTCCTAAAATAATTAACACAATAGGGATATTATTAATAACAATTTTGATAAACTAACTGGCTAACTAAATTTTGACTTGTGTTTAAATATGGTGCTTAAAAGTTGATGGAAATTCAAAAACCTTAAAATATTTAATAATTTATAGTAATTGTGTTATTGAATTTAATGTCATTTATCAATTTAATTTGTATCGTTTAAACCAAATGAGCACAATACTTACATTGCAAGAAGTAAAACAATACTCGTCCCAAATATGAGTTGTGCCTAAGTCCTCATTCAACCAATCATAAAGGTTGTCAAGTGTATCAATAGTTACAAATAAACAAAAGAAAATCTGCAGTTACCCAGAAAACGCAAAATATGTATATACCAATTAATATTCCGCCAGTTACTAAACCAAGAGTTCCAAATACATACATAGCAAACCCAAATAACAGAAGCTACGCAAATGTTGCAACATGCCAAATAAATAGCCAAACACATAAAAACAACAAAAAGTTACATTATCACAATTCCTAACTAAATTTGAAACCATGTTTACAGAACTCATGAACCGATATAGTATAATGATAAATCTACTCAACGCGCTATTTAACAAATCCCATTAATAGACGGCTTTCGAATGGCAACGTGGCCCAACGTTGTCTGGAAGTCAAGGTGTTTATTTCTGAACAGAAGATTGACATTCTGTTTGTATCCCAAACAAATTTTACAGATAGTAATGATTTTAACATAGACAAATACAAAACATATGGTACAAATTATCCAGATAGCACAGCTCATGGTGGCTCTGCAATAATTGGAATGAATTGGAAAAATTTGAAACAAATCATATTCAAGCTACTTACAGTTGTTAACATCTACACTGGATCCATAGTTAGAGCAGCACTCTGCTGTCCACCAAGCCACTTTATTAAGCAAAACCAATATGAAACGCTTTTTCGAAAATTAGACAACCGGTTTATAGTAAATTACTCCTGCTTTGACCTCTTCTCAGATCACTCAACCATTATAACCACCTTTGTTATCATTAAACCAAAAAAAAACTTCACTCTACAACGGTCGTTGGAAAATGTTTAGAAAGTACTTAATAGATAATACAGTAATTCACGTCTCCTTAAAAATAGAGGATTAATTCTGCAGTAGAAAATCTTACTCACAACATACAATATGCAGCATAGTTCTCAACTCCACCTAATCCTAAGAAGAAAGTCGTCACTAATAACTATCATTTTGATATTAGAACAAAAATCCCTAGAAGACAAAAAAAAAAGCTAGAAGAATCTGGCAGCAAACCAGATTCCTCTCAATGACAAAAATAGATTAAACATTAAAGACTGATGTTGTTGTCTTCTGCTCCTCGTTATATACCTATGTTTCGCTACGGTTGGTTGATGTCAATTAGTGACGGGTGGTTGGTTTTCGATGGTTGGTTGATCTTCTGTTTGGTGTTGACTAATTTTGTGGTGACATTTGTTTTCTTTGTTTTTGTGAAGAGTTAGTTTTCACGTGTTGCTTAGTCGGTAACCATCTTCTCGATTGAAGTTATATTTATTTATTTAGTTTTGATGTAGAATCGCTATTCACTAACGTACCAGTCGACGATACACATAACATCATAAAATAACTGTGCACAACCCATGGGTTAAGAGAAGACATACCGGAGCTAGCAAGAATCTGTCTGAATACATCTTACTTTCTATGGAACGGAGATTTCTACGAACAAAAATAAGGTACAGCCATGGGATCACCATTATCACCGGTTATTGCGAATACCTTTATGGAAGCATTTGAGCAAAAAGTCATTCAATCCAGTGAAAAGAAACCGAAATGCTGGTTCAGATACGTGAACGATACCTTTGTCATATGGCCTCATGGGAAAGAAGCACTTACTGTATTTCTTAACCACCTCAACACTCAGCACGAAAAGATCAAGTTTATCATGGAGACAGAAGAGAATAAGGAGCTTCCTTCCTGGACGTTCTAGTGAAACGAGGGGATAACAACAAGTTGGCTCATAGTGTATACCGTAAAAGACACACACCAACCGATACCTCCATGCCACATCACACCATCATCCACAGCAGGAGCGGTCTATAATCAAAACTTTATTGCATAGAACTAACAAGATTCCTGAGGAGGTTCACAAGGCAGAGAACTTCGACACGTCCAACAAGCCCTAATGAAGAACGGTTATACCAGAAAAGAAGTAAGAGCCGCCTGTCGCAGGAAATCCGAAAAAGAGAAGGAACAGGTCACTACCTACGCTGGTTTGCCATTCATTGCTGGAGTAACTGACAAATTAAGAAAATCATTGAAGAAGAAGAATATCGGTGTCAGGTTTGGAACGGTTAGAAAAATCCAGCAACCACTACCTTCTAATAAAGATAACCTGCCGAAACTCTCAACAAAAGGGGTCTACCAAATTGACTGTTCATGTGGAAAGGTCTACATTGGTCAAACCGGGCGCAACATAAAATGCAGATTAGAAGAACATCACCGAGACGCCAAGTCCAGAGCGGTAGATAAATCAGCAATCGCAGAACATCTACACGAAAAAGGGAAACACATCATCAACTTCGAGGAAGCTAAAGTTCTATCAAGGACTAACAACTACTATCAAAGGATAATCAGAGAATCCCTAGAAATTATGAAAAATAAAAATAACTTTAATCGAGAAGATGGTTACCGATTAAGCAACACGTGGAAACTAACTCTTCACAAAAACAAAGAAAAGAAATGTCACCACAAAATTAGTCAACACCAAACAGAAGATCAACCTACCATCGAAAACCAACCACCCGTCACTGATCGAAACCAACCAACCGTAGCGGAACATAGGTATATAACGAGGAGCAGAAGACAACAACATCAGTCTTTAGAGTAACTTCTGAAGAAGCTAACAGCATGGTTAGCGAAACGTCAAGCAGAGAACGTAGGAAGGAAGGACGAACACGGCTCAACCCGGAAGATAATAATCTTATAGATTAAACAGTTTAACTAGAGAACTGAGAATTTTATTAAAAGCGTGGAACATTAAACTTTTAACAAACTTAGTACTACTATTAGGGTACAATAAAGGCATATATTATTATTATATGTAAGTAATCTTTTGTCGTCTCTTCAGAATGACAAAGTCCAAAAAACCAATTCCTTCAATTCTAAAAGTCCAAGGCAAGTGAGCAAGAACAGAAATGGAAAAAGCTGAGTTCTTTGCCAAACACTTCTCTAATATTTTCCAGCCACATCAATGAACAGCAACACCTCAAGATAAAACGAAATACTAGAATTAATTAATGTTCCATTTTAATAATGCCTACCACTACAACAATGTATGCCTAAAGAGATAAATTCTGAAACTCAACGATAAGAAGGCAGCCGGTTATGATCTTATCACTGCAAAATTACTGGAAGGAATTCCTAAAAATTACTGATGCCACTTAAACAAATATTTAATGCAGTGATCAGGATACACTACTTCCCGTTACAATAGAAATTCGGCCAAATAATCTTCATATACAAACTAGGAAAACCTCCGCTAGAAGCTACACCCTATAGGCTGACAACATTACTGCCAATATTATGAAAGCTGCTGGAAAAGCTTATTATGAAAGATTGATGCACATAATAAATGAGTAAATCCTTATCCCACAGCATCAATCCGGGTTTAGGTGCAAATATTCCACCCTTGAACAAATTCGCGGGGTGGTAAATGTTATCGAAAATAATCTTGAAGAACATTTATACTGTGCGGCAGTATTCCTAGACGTAACCCAACCTTATGATCGAGTCTGGCACTCTGGACTTTTGTTTAAAATCAAATAGATTTTACCCTACCAATTTTATCTAATTATAAAATCATACCTAAGCGACAGGTTTTATTAGGCAAAACATAGCGGCAGTTACTCTACTTTATATCCGATCAGATTGTTTTCCAGGGAAGAGTTATGAGACCCACTTTATATCAATTTTACTCAGCGGACTTGCCGTGCAACGGGGATGTAGTGACGGTCACATTAGCAGATGACACAGCTTTATTATCCTCTCACATAGATCCCACGTAAGCAGCGATAAATCTGCAAAGCTCACTTGATAACTTGTAAAGGTGGTTACACAAATAGCGCGTAAAAATCGACAAGAACAAATCGTTCACTACAAAGCACGGTACTACCCTACCAATCATACTAAATAGAATTTAAATCCCAATAAACAAAAAACCAAGTACCTTGGTATGTTTCTAGATATGAGTCTTACGTGGAAAGTGCACTATACTAAAAAAAGAAAATCCAATTTAAAAAAAAGGTATTGCTTTTACACATAAAATCTTATTTGTCTTAGGACTAGTGGTAAATATAGCATCCATTAAAAATTTTTAAAAGAAAATATATTAAAGAAAAAATGTGTAATGTGAATGTTTTTGTAAATATTCCCAAACAGCAAAATCTACGTACATTCAAAACATTATTGGTTCGACGGATTATCCTTCTTTTTATTAAAGTTAGAGCAGTGGTTTTCTTAATATCGTATTTACATACGCACGGACGGCTAGCTGTGACAAAAATTTTTTTGCTTCATTGCAACGTACTAACTCTAACTGGTCGAGAAAAATTGAACAAAAGGGTATTAACATTTTTGGTTTGGAAACCTTGTATTCGTTATGTTTAACCATTGTTTGTTTAAGAATACGCACCTTTCTTCTTCTTCTTCTTTTAACCCTCATTGTCTTCCTCAAATTTTTCCATGTAGCGCGATTTTGTGCGATTTTCATCCATGGCAGTCCTTCTACTCTCGTAATGTCGTCTTGCCATCTCATTATTGGCCTGCCTTGCTGTCTCTTGCTTGTCCATGGTCTTCATTGAAGAATTTTAACGTTCCACCTACTATCTTTGATCTGAGCTGTATTTCCTGCATATTCCATTTCAATTTCGTCACTCTTTTCACTACGTCTGCGACCCCAGTTCTATCTGTTATCCATTCATTTCTTTTTTTGTCTCGTATTGTAATTCCAATCATTGCTCTCTCCACTGCTCGCTGAGTGACTCCAGTTTTGTTTTTACTTGTTTCGTTAATCCATGTTTGAGCGCCGTATGTCATTATGGGAAGCATACATTGGTCATATACCTTAGTTAGCAAGCGTTGGGAAAATTTGTTGTTTTTTAAAATATAAGCTAGCTTTCCAAAAGCTGCCCACGTCAGACGTCTCCTTCTATCTATCTCGTGTTCTCTGTTTTCCTTCCTTAATGTTTCATTTTGTCCTAGATGTATATATTCGTTGACATCTTCAAGGATACTTCTATTTATGTTTACTTGTGGGTTCTCAATGCACATTGTCTTCATCTTATTTAAAATTACTTTTAGACCTATTTTCTTAGACGTTTTTTCTAATTCGTTTATCATAATTTGTAAGTCGTCTTTGTTGTTTGCAAATAGAACTACGTCGTCGGCAAATCTTAAATAATTGATGTTTTCCCTATTTACATTAATACCCCTATTTGACCAGTCCAGATTTTTAAATATTCCTTCAAGTGACAAATTAAATAATTTTGGAGACATTGTGTCTCCTTGTCTAATACCTCTATCAATTGAGAATTTATTACTATATGCATGTAATTTAATTGTTGCTGTAGCGTGTTTGTATATATTACTTATCAGTGTTGTATATCGGGAATCTATTCTAACACAGTTAAGTTCTTTCATTATTGCCCAATGTTCAACGCAGTCAAACGCCTTCTCATAGGCAATAAAAGCCATGAACAAGAGCAGGTTATATTCGATGGATTTTCGATTAGAATTTTAACAGTAAGTAAATGGTCACAGGTACCGTATCCCTTTCTGCTTGCTCTACTGTCTGATAATCATCTAATTTTTGTCATAATCTGTTAGTCAAGATCATTGTTAACAATTTATACATTTGGGAAAGTAGGCTGATAGGGCCGTAATTTTGTAATAGTAATGCGTCCTCCCAGTTATCTGGTATTCTCCCTTGTTGTAGGCACATGTTAAATAGGATTTTTAGTTTGCGGATTACTATTTCTTTGGCTTCTTTGATCATTTCTATTATTATATTATCATCTCCCGACGCTTTATTGTGTTTCATCGTCTGCTGGGCATGCAAAATTTCGTCTTCACTGATCTCCAGCATATCCTCAGATCCTACATTTACTATTTTTACTATTTTAGAATCCTCTTTTGGCCCCTCAGGTTGTTTAATGTGCGATCCATATAGTGTTTTATAGTATTTCTCCGTAGTTTTTAGGATTTCGTCTTTACTTCTTATTTCTGTTCCGACGAAGTCTTTCAGTACAATGATTTCTCGTTTCCCATATCTTCTTTTCAGGCACTTCATGCTTTTGTTGTCCTCTATTACTTGCTCTATTTGTTCTTCATAGAATTTTTATAAATCTTTTCTTATCATACGCTTCGCTTTTTTTCTCACTTCTTGATATTCGTCAGTTGCATATTTTCCTTCTTTATATAACTCTCTTCTTTCTTCCATTTTTTGTTTTGTTTGTTGAGTAATTTTATTTATCTTTTGGAATGTCGTCTTTGTCATTTTTTCCGACGCTTCTGTTAATGCTAGTGTCAGATCACGAGATTTTGGTTTAGATTGTTGTTATTATATTCCTTTAATAGCAATGATTGTCGTATGTGCTTTTCATAAGTTTCCCTGTTTCGTTTGAGTGTCTGGGCATTAATCGTTCATTTATATCTATATTTATATATGTTACACTTTTGAACGATAACCTTTGCCTTTACGAGCCGATGATCGCTTCCCGTTTAAATTTAGATTTTCTTTAATAGTCAGTAAACGTAGATTTTTACGTTTTGACTTTAAAATTGCTTCTTTTTGTACACACTCGGTTGCTATTAGCAGTGGAATTAAAAGTAGGTACCTTTTCCGTTGACATCACAATTTAGATTTTTCAGGGCGTGTCCATTGTTTATCGGGCTCAAACGTATCCGTTTAGATCAAATGAATCTCTCATATTCAATTAGTACACGTGATTTTTTTACTAACTAAAAGCAGCACTGGGAATCGAACCCTTGTCGAAAGTATAACTTTACGTCCTTAAGTCAGTACGCAAATTGTCACTCTTACAACTGTCATAACTGTACGTCCGCAAATGCTTCACGCTCGCATTTTACTTTTATTGCGTATTTCGAGATAAACAAAATTTGTTATCATGTGTATTTTTAAAGTTTTTAAATGATTTTAATTTGACTTATGGTGGTACATTTTATACGTTTATGATGAGCAGTATTCCGAAAATAACATTTGCAACCGTTCAGATGTGCTCGAAGAGGGAAAGACATTTGCACTTGATTTGCTACCTGAAAAATATAAAGATGGAAAAACATAAATATTTTATAAATTGACGCGGCAAGCGAAACATTAAACTTTTAATTAATCTCCGAAAAGGTTTAATATTCACCTCGGTAAAGGTTTCTGCTTTTTTCAACCGTTTTCTTTTTGCCAAAGCAGGGCGTGCTTAGTCGTACGATTTCATACGCTGTAGTTGATCTTGCATAGTTGCACGTAAATTAATTAGCAATTATGATGCAAATATAATAAAACAGAATAAATTTTTCTAACTAAGCAGAGAGCAGGAAGATAAAGCTGAAACTAAAATGATGGAGTTGGACGTTTACATTTAGCGTGTTAGTTAAATAAACATTAAATTCACGTTTAGGAACCTGCGTGTACCTGCGAAAAAAATTATATAAATTTTAAGTGTAATTTAGCATAAATGAACATTCGATTGATTGATCAAGGAAAATGATGATTAGTTTGTGGTTGACTAGATCGCTTCTATCACTAAGAATCTTCCAATTTGCATAGTAGCGTATTGTTTCATGTGCGATTTTTTTAAGGTTTGACTATTATTAGGAAGAATGAAAACAGGCTATGTTTTGATTAGTGTCAACATATATAGTTATATACAGTGCAAGTGGAAACGAGGGTTACCACATATTTACTGAATGCGAATTTTCACACGAATAATCATGGAACAAAATGTGGTGTACAAAATATCTTCTCCTAATCTTACGTCAAAACCACCCTAAGCGAAACAAATCCTTTGAAAGCATACGTAATCCATATAATACTTCATGACATAATCAATATCAGTTTTTTCTTTTTTTTAATTTATTTAATATGCAAAAATACCATTTTTGTTAAGAATGTTTAAGAATATATTGTATATACGTATATCTAAAAAATTAAAATACTTTTATTTGATCGTGTACACTAAGCATGTAGAAAAATCCCAAGATCTAAACTTGACGCTAAATTAATTTACCTACAACCTTCACTTGCACGTATCAAAGACGTAATATAATTACAAAGTAATATTTATATATTTACTATGTGAATTAACGTATATAAAGTTTTAACTTTTGTTTTGTTATTATCATTCTAAATATTATTATACGCGGAGACTGTTAACCACTGCTTTCTAACAATGCGTAATACCTCAATCTATTGTGGTTATTTGCAATTTACAGGTGGGTTTGTTGTAATTAACCCCGGGTTTTACCTTCTAAAACGTTACCATTAAATCTGGAAATTAAATGCAAATTAATATTTGTTTGACAAGAATTTTTTAATTTTTATTGTTATTGATAACGTGTGTAGTCTGTATATAAGTAAATTTCCACGTTCCGCTGTAAACATATGGAGGTTTTATTAAGGTTATACTATCTTTTTATGTAAGACAATTTATCCTTGATAAAGCCTCCATACGTTTGCAGCGAAACGTCGGCAATACTATCATAAAGGCAGTGTTTTTGCTTACCTTCACCCAAGGAAGATCCTTATAAGAATGGAAAAACTTGCAAATACTTATTTGACTGAAAAAATTCAACTCATTTTATAAATAAAATAGTTTGCTGCTTAAATAACAAAATTTACCTATAAAATATTAAGATGATGAATACCATTTAAAATTATAATACACGGTGATTCAAAATTCATACATCTTTACAAGCCTATAGAAATTTATTTAGAAGAATTACAGAATTGGTTTTAATGTCATGTGATAGCAGAACTCATCAAGTTTTCACCTATTCAGTCAACGTGGTTTATGGAGCTTCCATTAGTTATGCATCAAACATCCAACCTAAAATCAATGTCCTGTCACACACGCTGCAGTATATCTGGCGTTATTAACGCAGCTGTGGCGATGATCTTTATCTTTAAGGAATTCCCGTAAGAAAAAGTCTAGTAGCGTTAAATCATGATAACGAAAGGGGCCATGTGTTGGTCTACGACTAATCCACCGACCAGGAAACCTCATGCTGAGAAAATCACGGATGTCGATGAGGTAATGTGGAGGTGTACCATTCTGTTAAAATTGAATGCGTCCTTCTTGGTCTTCTGCATCTATCTGTGGGATAAGAAACTGTTGTAGCAAATCTAAATAAACCATACAGTTGATACCTTTTTTTTGGAAAAAAAGGGCCTACACTTTCGTTTTACTTACGGCACAAAACACATTCAATTCCGTGTTCACACGTGTTGCAGATGGAGATGTTGATGTTCAGAGCCCCAGATTCTGCAGTTTTGGGCATTTACCTTGCCACTAACGTGGAATGTAGACTGATCGTTAAAGATTACGTTTCATCGTCTTCAATCCGACCAAGCATTTCTGCACAAAATCCCGCTATCCCCACTATCGAAAATCATTATGGTTTCAAATGCAAACGTCTCCGTAGTATACGCCAAATGGTCGATTGTGGAATACAATTGTCGCAGAATGAGTTTTTTGGAACAAAACACACAACAAACACGCTTGGCACCTGTGAAAGCAGCCATTTTGAGATGAGCTACGGTAGGCAGGCGGTAACAGAACTAGGTACTATAAAACTATGTCCGTAAAAACTTGACGAGTTGTGCTATCATATGGCATTAAAACCAATTCTGTAGGTTTTTTAAATAAATTTCTTTAGCATAAATATACATACAGCTTTTTAAACACAAGTTTATATTTTTGTTTTAGTCGCTATTTGTGTTTTATTTGTAATATTTTTATTGTTTCTATTGAGAAATAAGAAAAAGTTGGTATCTTTTACTCTATACTTACTTTCTATGTTTCAAAGGGCTAGGTCTTATAAAATAAAATCTATTAGACTTAGCTTTGTTCTACAATTTATGTAAAATTCAGAAATAAAAAATACATACAGGGTGGCCCATTTGTGCGAGAAAGGTAGATATCTCGGAAAATATTGGAGTTCGAAAAAAACTTTCGCAATGAAAGTTGTGCAAATCAATGAGGTTGTAGGTATCTAACTTTTGAGTATGAGTTCGATACCTACAATCTTATATATATATAAAGCTTATGAGATTCTATGTTCAACGGCACATAAAATATTATGTGGTGCCATTTGAAAAAAACCAAGTTATCTATGAATTTAGGGAGTTCAACTTAAATAACTGATTACTCAAAACCAAACGAGGGTGGAAAGGTGAATAACTAGATGTAGTTAGCACATGTAATGCATATTAAAACTGCCAACTCGCAGTTGGATAAATTCCAAGATGAGGAGTTATTTAATTTTATCGAAAAGTCAATTTTTCCGGAAAAAGTGAAATAATGCGAAACCCTCCATTTTAGACGCTATGTGTAATGCATAAAGTCAGGTTAGAATTTCCCATCTTGACATTTCTTTGTTTGGAGGTCTTGACACGAAATACTCAGATTTTTTCCAGGGTAAATCTCAATTACTTTTTCTAATGTCCAATCAATCCTGCTGTCATTGTCTTTTTTGACCATAACGACATCACCCATTTTGACACTTTTTAAGTTTCCGGCCAGAATCATGAGACACAAGTTGCACCAAATACTCACTCACTCAGATCACTTCTCAATTTCTAGCGACAGGCAATTTGTCTTATCAATACTTTATTTTCCAATTGATCTAAATCTATGACTCAAACTTCTGGCAAAATTATAGACGTGGTAATAGACACTAGATGTTTAGTATCTTCTGAAACATATGTCAAAGGCCTCGAGTTAATAACTGCTTCTGCAGGGTGATTCATAAGTAATGGGCCAAATTGTAAATCTACGTTCAGAAAGCCAAAAATCATAATATTTTCATTAACAATAATGGGTCTTAGTCTACTCCTTACTGAGATACAGGGTGTTAAAGCGAAAAAAATAAAATAGATTTTTATTATTAGATCAGCTACTTTTCTACATAATGACTTGAAAATTGGGTATGAACTAGTTTTTGTAAAGATAAACACGAATGTGTGAGGATTTGAGTTAACTCGTAGATGTCGCCACATGCGCCATATGAATTAGATGAAATCAGCTACACATTTTATCGCTCATTATTTTACACCTTACTTATTTAATTTGGTTAGCCCCATCATTTCTGTAGAAAAAGCTATACTACTTTGATCTTTAAAATATTAACGATTTTAGAGATATTTGAATTTTACTAATTCACTACACTACATTTCACGGTAGTCGACGTAGCATAAATCTGTTAAAACACAAGCAGCCATGGAATGTTGACATTTACCTAACCGTAATTGATAATTGATAATAATATTAAAATAAAACCATACAAAAATTCCGTAATAAAACACATTTATTGTACGCCAGTTAATAAAACGAAAGACAACATTGGCGTACAATAAATGTGTTTTATTACGTAATTTTGTATGGTATGGTTAGGTAAATGTCAGCATTCCATGGCATGCTTGTGTCTTAACAGATTAATGATACGTCGACCACCGTGAAATGTAGAATAGTGAATTAGTAAAATTTAAATATCTCGAAAATCGTTAATATTTTGAAGATCAAAGAAGTATAGGTTTTTTCTACAGAAATGATGGGCTATTCTAAATTAAATAAGTAAGTTGTAAAATAATGAACTATTAACAAAAATCTATTTTATTTTTTTCGCTTTAACATCCTATATCTCAGTAAGCAGCAGACTAAGACCCATTATTGTAAATGAAAATATTATGATTTTGGCCTTCTGAACGTAGATTTACAATTTGGCCCATTACTTATGAATCACCCTGTATATTGCAAAGGATGGTTATCAATTTTTTATAATGTAATGACGATTGCCTAAGAGTTTATCTCAGCAATTGCTTAACCATCTGAACAATCCATTTCCACCATCCGCCTCACCATGCAGCTGACGGTGAATTAAAAATCCTTTTAGTCCTCAATGTTGTTGCTTTTTTTTGTATTTTTTCCCAATCTAAATTTTCAAACTAATTTTGTGTTCCAACAAAGTTCTGTCCATTATTACTATAAATCACACTTGGACAACTTCTTCGTGCGATGAATCTTCTGAGACCTAGAAGAAAAGCTTTTGTTGAGAGGGAAGAACACGTAAACAATACCTATAGCATCCATGATTTTTCATCCCTTAGGTGCAGAAGTCCAGATAAGTCTTCTTCAAAAACCGAAACGTCTCTTACACAAACGGTTTTCCTTTTCTTTAAATTCCAGAACTTTTCTCAAAGGATTGACAACAGGGTTTGAACTCCAACATGACATAGTATTTTATTTTCATAACTGACCAAAGCGTCCGTTATCCCATGATTCAAAGGTAGTAGGATTGTTTAACAAAAATTCTTCTTATCCATTCTTCGGGTTACTTTTGTTTTCAGAAGAATACCGTCAGCTTCCTTAAAAACTCCAAGTGAACTTACACTATCTAATTTTTCGTTACCAAAACAGTCACTTTGACAATTTTTAGGATAGTCGTCTCCCCTTTTCAATTTTATCTACCATGAGACAACTTTTTGATTGATAAGCGTGTTTCTTCCGAGAATTTTCCACGAATCTTCTTACATAGGCTACCATTTCGATCATTTTCAAAAATAAATTCTAAGAAATTAGTTTTCTTTCGCTGGACCCGTGAGTAATAATGAGACAACTCCACATTTCCTTTCCCTGTTGACTTTATCTTTGTTTTTCTGGACATCCAAAACTGACCAAGCACTTTCTTTTAACCACGAAGATTGCTCCCACCATTTGAATTGGGTAATGCATTTGCATTACATCCTTGTGAGGATAAATTCGCTGCATTATCTTCAGTACTCACATGTCTCCAGTCCTGGGGATTTGATAATGAACGAATGTTCTTTACACAATTGTGTACAATCGTCAACCAATTTGCATTTTTTTAAATCCAATTTAATGCGGTTGATGAATCCGTTCCAAAATATCTCTTAATTCTAGGCTTTCCTTTACACTCAAAGCCAACTGACTCGCAATAGTATATCCTAGCAATTCCAAACGGTGAATTGTTTTTTTTTGTACAGAAATATTTCAAACTTTGGCCTGAACCAGTTGGACGTTAACTCTCTCACCACTTTACTTTCTGAGGAAAATTACACATGCGTAGGCTTCCTTACATGCACCACAAAATATATGCAAACTCCACGTTTATTGACTTATGTTCAGCAGTAGCAATGGTCTAGGAATTTTTAAAGCGGAAAGAGATTTCAAATCCTTAAACCATTCTGAAATTTGGCTTCTTTGATCTCTCCACCAACTTCTTTTCCAATCCTGCGTTTGATTCCCTACAACTATAAAGTATCCCAAGGGTATCAGTAACCTTATTAGCTAGTGACAGAATTGCACGCTTTGTCACAACTTTGCTCGGTATGTGAATTTAATTTATGTTATCATCCTTCTTTTCCCACAAGATTCCTAGAACCAGAATGGGCCAACTTCTTCATTCTTCTCCTCCAGAAGAGTGAAGTTTATTACCATTTTAATCTCTACCTCATTTTATTTCTTTTACAATTAATAATTAAATTCTTTAACGTCTTCCATTTATTCTTATTTATTTCGGAATATTCCTAGACAGTACAGTTCCACCAAGCCTATCGGACCTCCAGAAAATGTAAACTAATTTTAACAAAAAAATTGTACTTACATTCTGGTTAAAAAATATACGTACTATAACAATTGGGCATTTGTCATTGTTGAGATTTAAATTTAAGTTTGAAATTGTAGTTAAGTAAGTACAGCTCCCCAGATACGCTTCCTCTGGGATTACGATGGCGGAACTGCAATTTAAAAATTGGCGTCGTGATCAAGATGGTCTGTATAATCATGATCCAAGCAAGACCGGCCGTTTGTGATTATCGCTGTTGGGCATTTTTGTCAACTGACTTTGATGGTCGTTGTGATCACGGTGGCCATTATGATCAACTTGTAAAGTTGGCCGTTGTGATGAAGGTGACCGTTGTAATCATTGTCGTGTGACAAGAGGCGTTGATGCCGTTATGATAGAGTGGACGAATGGGCGTTATGATCACGATAGCAGTTATGATAAACTTGTAAAGTTGGTCGTGGTTATTAAAGCGGCCGTTATGATCAACTGAAAGAATGGCGGTTGTGAAGAAGTTGGCCGTTATGATCAAACATTATTAGTGACCGTTGTAATCAAGGTGCTCTTGATAAAATAGCTAAAACCAAAGTGGCTGTTAACTGTTAATGAATTCAACATTATTTAATTATAACCAACCAATAAGTTCGTGAACTATCATAACCAATAGAAATGAATCAAGTAAAATGTAGTTGCGTTAATAAAAAGAGTGATATGTCAATAATTATCAACAAATGGATACTAACCACGGAAATTAAATGAAATCTCCAGTAAATAAAATTTCCAACAACCTGCAGCTTACATAACAGCAAAGAATAAAGTGATCTGTGTGGGCTTTGCAGTTATCATTGATAATGAACGTTTGCACATAACAAATCTAAGTTGTTAGTAATTTCCGTAAAACAACATTTAGCGCTAAATACTGTTTTATAAATTTAAGTTTCTAATTTTTTTTGATCATTTTACAAGACAAATTTAATATAGTTCATGCTAAAAGTTAAACCTTTTACACTTTTGAAATCATACCAACTACAACTTATGGTGTTTTACATTTTCATATCCAATTACGTCTTCGTAGGTGTTTTGTTACCACTTTTAAACGGTGTTTAGAAGTTGCAATAATTACTGAAAAAGCGACATTAAAAACGTGAATGTAAACCTTACTTTACTACAAACAAAACCTTTTTATTACAGCACGACACACTTTCCGCTTCTAAAGAGGGTTTAACGACATTGGGGATGTTTGCGGTTACTGAATGGGCATTAGCCTAAATCCAACATTTTACGTGGACGGCAATAACTGAATTTTCTTTAAAAGTAATCGTAAACCTTTTGTTAACACTTATTTTGCTTGGGTGCGCCAAATTTTGCTTTAACGCGAGGTAAAACTTTACATTTCTGAAATGTTAATCCTTCACGCCGAAGTAAATAATAAAACCGTGTCCATTAAATTAAAGGGGAATGCAAAAGTTTTCTTTGATTTAGGGCAGCTCGACAATTTTAAATTAAATTAACAAACTTTCGCAGTGGTCGTAAAAGCATATGTTATGCCAAAACCATAAAAGCAGTCAGCATTTGCATTTTTTTTTATCTCGTCATATTTTTTTTTATGAATGATAGTACTTTTAAGATATTCTTAAATTTAGGAACGGAAGTAGGAATTGTACGTGTGAAACAAACAGGATGACTACTAAGGACAGTGATAAAGAGCGATGGGACGTGGTTGATCTAAAGGGAACGTCAAATTTATAGTTAGTGCGCGATCATTTCGAAAGCATACATCTCAGATATCCTTGAACGCATACAGGAACAACGTCAAGAATTGTGTTAATTACTCACGAAAGTCGTGACGCTTATTAACTTATCTCTTTTCATTGTAGAATGATATAATTAGGAAGAAAAATTTATTTTGTTTCCAGCATAATTTATTGCTTTCCTACAGTTGAGGGGGCTTTAGATTGCACGCCTTTTGAATAGATTGCTTTAATCACAAGAAAAAGAAGTTTGTAACCGCTGTCTCCTGAAAAGTCCTTTTTGTCTATAAACATTATGAGATAACGTTCACACGCTGCTGAAGATTAATTTAAAACAGGATTAATTGTCAAACGTGTATTGATTGCTTTCGAAGCGTCGTTATTTTATGGTATTGGTATTAGAAAATTGCTGTTGGTTGAAAAAAGTGTAAATTGCTGCAATTTCAGTTCGGGTTACGCAAAACCCAATAACGCCAGATACGCTTCACCACATTTAATACTTGTTTAACAGTTGAGTGATTAACATAATTTTTAAGTGATCGTTTCGCTTAAAACTATTTTCAAAAATTGTAATTTTAATTCGCCATAATTTCTGAAAAAAAATATTCGAGTTCAGAATTTAAATTAAGTCAATGTTGTCTTTAGGACTATCAACTCAGTTATCTAAAATTTAATACAACCGATTTGACGTATTTGAAAAAAGTATTAGTTGAAACCTAAATTTTTAAGCGCACCTTTACCTACTAAATCTGTTCAACTAATAAGAGGACATAAGTGAAAAAGAGTAGTAAAAATTTATAGTAGAAATTTATGGTAGACACCTTCAGAGGTAGTCTATAGTGAATCAAGAATATGAAAACTGACGCAGTCGTTATTTTAAATACTCACAAAATATCATATGCCTTCACACTAAAAAACTATAAGAAGAAATAAAATAATTGAAGAAACTGCAAAATGTATAACATATCAGAATTACAACAAAATGATTGAATTTATAAGATTATAAAGTAAAGTAGTATTACTGGCAATTTAACCAGATGGTTGAATACGACTTTAAAACCTAATCTAAATTTCCAATTTAAATACTCGTTAGAATTAATCAAAGAAATCAAGGAAATTGATTCCTTTTCTGTGAACGCCAGTTTACTATCTTTAGATGAATGTAAATAATCTCTTTCCTTCTGAACCGATTGACCAATTACTTAATATTATTAAAAATCATCTTTTTAACTCTGACCTCAAAAATGACGAAGCTTGTTTTCTTTTTTGATCTCTTAGTGATTTGTCTTAAACAAATTTTTTAAAATTTAATAACCAAATTTTTTCTCAAACATCAGGTTTAGCCATGGGTTCTAATCTCAGTTCCTTGCTCCCTGAAATTTGTATGAATGACTTAGAAAACTAATAACAATTCTTTAATTAAAAAAAATTTACTTTATAAAAGATGCGTAGACAATATTCTCATTATTTTTGACGGTTCCGATGAAGAAAGCTTAACTTTAAAAGAATTTTTTAATTAATTTAATAGTGAAATTCAATTTACTTTCGAATTTGCAGTTAACAGCAAACTTCCTTTTTTGGACTAAATGACCACTCTAGAAAAAGGTCTTACTTTTTTGCAGATATACAGAAAACCAACCTTTGTTGACATTATTATACATTATAAATCTAACCACCTTTGGTCCCACAAGTTAATCCTTTTCCACCCTTTTATACATAGGCTCTTGACCATTCCTCTTAACTATAAAAATTTTTTATCTGAACTTAACTTCATTACATTTATTGCAATTAAGAATGACTACAATGATCAACTTATTCTAAAAGTTTTAAAGAAAAAACGTTTACAACTATCAACAACTTTATCCATTGAAGACAATTCTGATTTTAAATTCACTTCTATAACTTACTTCAATAATATTAGTAATTGTTTTAAAACCACTTTACAAAAAATACAACATCAATTCCGTACCAATAATCTTTTAAATTTTATTAAAAATAACACAGATAAACTCAACATATACAACTTTTCTTGCAACTCTTGTTCCCTCAATTATGTTGGCTCTACTAGAAAATCTTTTCTCATTAGATTTAAAGAACATTCCAACATTATTAGACTGAACCAATCTAATAAATCAAATTTTGCTAGCCACCTTCTTGAAAACCATCATTGCTACGAAGCTTTCGCTAAATTAAATTTTTACATGTTTCTAATGATAACCAGATAATTTTAAATCTTGAAAAAGTTTATATTACTAAACAATTTATTATAGATAAAAAGCTACTTAATATTCATTTAGATTTTTCTAATTTCAATTTTACTAAAAGCATTTTAGACTAATTGATTTTTTGATGTATTGTTGGTTGCTAACCATTTTTGTATAAAAACTTTTATTTCATCGTTGTAGTTGGCATTCACCATTTCCTTTCATGATCATTTCAATTTTCGCCTTGCACGTTGATAGAATGTTGTGTTTTATCATGAGCAAGACTAAAATTAAATTAAAATTTTTAACCGTTCGATTTAGTTTTACAAATTATTTTTCAACAAATTAACTATGTTGGTTTCTTTTCGTTGGTGAGTAGTAGAAGATTCCACCCACTCACTTAACCTTTTGTTTTTAGACCTTAGTACTTATTTAACATTTGAAAATGATACCCTAGGTATTGAAACCATGGTAATTATATTATATAAAATTTAATAAGGAAAGTGCACTTTTTTACTCTACCGAATCTATAAGAATTTAGATCATCTCTTAATATCAATATTCGTTTCAATCAATTGTGAAATTGAAGAACTTTACCTATCATTCAAAAATATTACAAATAATATTGAAAAATGTCAACATAGACTAAGTAACTGCAATTAAATGTAAAAAGCAAACAGTGTTTGAGATACACTAGTACTGATCTCTCAATAGTGTCCGCCCTGTGTACCATACAAGGTGTTATATATCGTTGTGTTCAGATTTTAAGAGCATAAAATAGACTTAATTCTAAACAAAAACACAAAAGTGGTAAAGACTTTTGAAATTATAAACCACAAAGAATCAGATTTTAGTTCACAAATTAGATAAACACTTTCCTTTTTTAATTAAGGATATTTAAAAATGCCCTCATCTCTCTGAATACCAGCTTGTGCTCTCATGACGATGGTTAAAGTAGTTCTTACTTCATCAAAGTATTTTCGTAATTGTTGGGCAGCCTGCCGAATACGTTCTAATAATTCGTCTCTGGTGTTTGAAACTTGTACGTAGACTAGAGCTTTCATGATCCCCTAGAAGTACAAATCTAGGCGATTGAAAACAGGGGACTTAGGAGGCATGCAAGTGATCGGGTAATTCATCGAGGATGATTGTTTTTGATTTGTAATTTTAAAAGTCTGTAACTTTAGAACAAATAATGATTGGCCTATCACTTTTGTGTTTTTTATTCTTAGAATTAAGTCTACTTTATGCCTCTAAAATTTAAACATAACGATAGAAAAGAGCCTGTATAATACTAGTGTATCTCAAACACTATTTGATTTTATTACGGTATATGCAGCTTACCACATGTGTAAGCTCACTCGTAAAGATGTTACAGTTTATTTGTAAACTTAGCCGGCAGATCCGTTAGTCGCAGAGGGTTGTGGATGTACTTACTAGTTTATAAGTCGAATGTTTTCACACTGCAAAAAGAGAGAAACAAGAGAGCGCCACCTAGTAGACTATGTAGAAAGTATTCTGGAGTAAGTAGGAGCTCGAAACACAGAAACAACCGTAGACTAGTATAGATGTAATTTTTATCAAACGACTAGAGCATACGAACATATAAATCAAATAACATAAACAATAAATATGAGGAAAACAGATACACAATATGAATTATTTCATCAATAAAGAGAATCGAACTATTTGTTCTCGTAATGAAGTATCAGAACTGCAAAATATTTAATAACCTTTGGTAGGGCGTGACCGCATAAATTGGTAATTCCAAACAGATAAATGAACCCGATTCAATTGTGACATACTAGTATGTGTTACAGATACTGACTTTCACGTTGCACAACAAAAAGTAAGAATTTCTTAGAGTACCGATGCTACGGTTGAACGACGAATCACAATAAAACGAAATTTTCAAAAATCCTTTAAAATTACATCGATAATTTAGGTGGTTAAATTTACGTCAAACTACAGGTACAAACCCGGGTGCATATAAAAAAACCTGTAATTGTTTCCAACTTATCTGGTTTGTAGATTACGGTCCTCCAACAATAACTTCGGCAGGTTTGTTATTTTCATATGGATGAAGGGTGAGATGATAGAAGTACATAGCCACTATAGAAACAAAGACAACTGGATATGGATGGCTCGAATTCCAAATGCATACCCAAAAGAAAATTTTGTGCTAGAAAAGTTATTTTCATCCCGGAATAAATAAAACCGTCACAAGGACACCGTCAACTATAATATAGAATACCCAAGATTCCACATTGTAAATTTTAAATTTTATGTTTTAGTTACTCTTATTTTTTTATGGTTCCTATACCTCGCATTTAGCTGAATTTTGTTTTTTTAACTCAGAAAATGTGCAAGCTGAACTACGTACACCCATTAATATCATAATTATGTTTTGAGCATTTTTTTTCTTTGAAGAAATAAAATTCCAATTATTTTTAAAAATATTTTGTTTTGATAAAAATCAACATTCATTGACATTTTGATAAATGGATTCTTAAAATCCTGGTTGATCCTGGTATGATTCTTGTATTTATGTATCTCGTTCGTGTGTGGTACGCGAGTCTGTCTGTAATATTTAATAAACGTGACCTAAATGTACCTATGAGTACCAATAAATAAAGCCCAGAAATAAATCTTAATTTGCATATATTTAATTTACTATAAAAAAATGAAGTACTTATTACAGCCAAGACTTGCAAGCCTAATGCTGGTGGCGGCTTCTTTAGGTTCACAATAATGCTGGTAGCTGCTGATGACAGATGAGCTTCCGTAGTTTTCCGACCAGCAGAAGGTGATAGAATCGCACCCTTGTCTGTTGTTTGCGCGCTTGTGTCTGGCCTCCTTAACTTAATTTGTATTATAACAATTTGTACGTTTTACAACAACTTGAGTGCTACGAAGACATTTTTCAAGTTCTCGGCTAACGGCCGCAATAATCGCAATAATAAATAATTTATAATTTAAAATGCACATATAAGACGTTCCCTTGCAATGTCATGCATATCACAGGTGTCTGAATAAAAAAACTGATAGGTCTTGGAATTTTATTAACAAAGGAATCAGCTGATACAAATTTTAGGTTATAATTGAAGGTTATTGCATTCTTGTCAAATAGGTTATGTTCATATCATGTTTTAACGCAGAGTTCCACGCCACCACGCGGTATTTTGTTGTATTTTAGTGTACACTGTAATAAAATTAAAACAATTTAATTCCACGGCCTACCCAGCCAGTTTTTTGTTTGAACACTCGTTGAATAAAATACTGTACTTCCATTTCTGGATAAATGGTGATTGAATTAAATCATCTCGTAAATATCGTATAAATGACAATTTAAATCAAGTAGCAACATTTTATTCGATCAAAAGTTAAAGCATTAAAACGATTTTGTTGACGCAACAATCTTGGTTAATCAGTTTTGGTAACGAAACTCGTATAACAATAACAAATAATAAATATATTATAAATCCAACAAGTAACGTATACGTAGTCAAAAATATTTTTTTACTTTTAGGAAATGACAATTATTTTATTATTTCTGTGCATATCTAAATCAATTGGCTTGTAAATCGACACGATTGTTTTGCATTCGAAGTTATCACTTTGATGACAATATTGCAAATAACAATCAATAACTGTTGGCATTTCTTAATTTGTACTATGATTTAGGTGTTCTTTATACACGAGATGTCGTTAAGACACAGAATTCACATAAACCAATTTTTGAACAGTAAAATAATGCGGTAGAAACAAATATATTTTACAGGAAATTAAAATTATAAACGCAGTGATCTAAATTTGTATGTACCTGGGCTAGAAATAATTTTAGCGTAGTAAAATATTATTAATTGATTGAATTCAATTTAAAAATAATAACAAATTACGGATTCCTTGGGGCTTTTCATTTAGTTACCTGATAAATATTTATTTAATCAGACGGCTACATTATGACACCAAGTTTGTTTGTCATTGTTCAAGAGTATCATAGAAATTGTTTACAATTTCTATTCTATAAAAAATAATAAATTGACGTCCAAAGAAGATGAGTCTTGGGCAAGGACTAACAAACAAAAAGCAGACATACTTGCAACTTATCTAGAAGACATATTCCAACCAAACGCAGAACAAATCCAAAAGCAATCTGAAACAGAGGCAGTCCTAAGAAAAGTAGATACACTTCTAACCACTCCCAAAGAAGTAGCTAGAGAAATTAAAAAAAAATATATCAACCTAAAAAAGGCCCCAGGATTCGATCTAGTCAGTCCGAAGTTATCATAATACCTAAACCGGGAAAACAATGTAAGCTCATTTAGGCGAATATCATTGTTACATATAATATCAAAGTTGTTCGAAAAGTTATTTTTAGAAAGAATGAAGTCGATAATTGAAAATCAACAACTCATCCATCACAGCAATTTGGGTTCTGTAGTGAACACTCTACGGTAGACCAAGTACATCGTATTATAGATGTGAAAAATCCCTCGAGGAGAAGAAAATATGCTCAACGATATTTTTAGACATTGCC
Source organism: Abscondita cerata (assembly GCA_030710515.1). Classification (NCBI taxonomy): domain Eukaryota; kingdom Metazoa; phylum Arthropoda; class Insecta; order Coleoptera; family Lampyridae; genus Abscondita; species Abscondita cerata. The sequence continues at coordinate 70,982 of JALBCR010000157.1, read as the reverse complement.
AAAGCATTCGATAAAGTTTGGCATGAGGGTTTACTAATGAAACTAAATATGTTCAGCTCCTGGATTCATACCTAACAGACCGAACCTTAAAAATTAAACAAGAAAGCGAGTTCTCTGAACTTAAAATAATAAAAGCAGGTGTCCCACAAGGGAGCGTTCTTGGGCCAGTGCTATATCTAGTTGTATACATGTGATATTCCGGAAAATGAAAATATTAAGTTAGCTACATTTGCGGATGACACCGCAGTACTAAAAAAAGTAAACATCCGCTCATTCAGCCATAAATCTGAATAATAACATAATGCCACACCAAGGAACAGCCAAATACCTAGGCCTAAATCTAGATGCAAAATTGAAGTGGAAAGAGCATGTCAAAAGAAAGCAATTGAAGTGAAATTAAAATATAACAGCATGTAATGGCCTATGGGAAGAAATTCCCAACTATCCGTTTGAAATAAAGTACTGGTTTATAAACAGGTGATACGACCAGTATGGATTTATGGCATCCAACTGTGGGGCTGTACAAAAAAGAGTAATTATTCTTTCATCCAGAAACTCCAAAATAGAGTTTTAAGAAATATGGTAAATGCCTCTTAGTACGTGCGAGACAGGGATCTGTATCGGGAACTCCAGGTGGAGATAGTCGAGGACGTAATCAAGAAGTTTGCTAAAAAGCCATGAGGAGAGGCTTCATAGACACCCAAATCAAGAAGCCTCACAACTTCTAGTCAACTAAGATCTTCTCCGCAGGCTGAAAAGGACGAAACCATTTGAGCTAGTGTAGTGTAAAGTGTATCACAATAGTGAAAAGCAGAGTAAAGTACAAGTGTAGCCACGCCAGAAAAGTGTGCAAAATGTTTCAGTAGCTAGGATGGAGTAATGGAAACATCCGGACTTAAAAATACTTTAGTAATTTAGGACATAAATAAAATGTTAGTTAATCTTAAAGATTAGGTGCGTTGATAAAATTTAAATAAAAAAAAATAAGCGTTATCCCTCTTCAAAACGTTGCGTTTTAGTTTTTTAAAATTCAAAAATTAGGTCCTTAGGCAGTATAATTTCCCGGCTAGCCGGCAAAAATTTTAAACTTGAAATACATAATTGTGTAAACTATTATGTGCTTTAAATGTTTCAATTAAAGTATTACAACTTAATTAAAATTATTTCACAATTACATTGTAATGTAACGCCTTCATGTAACAGACTTCAGGTTAAAATTTTTCTAAAGCATGGTATATACGATTTACTAAACGAATAACTAATTAAGACACAAGGTTACCAAGTTTCTGGAAGTTACTGCAAAGGCCTGCTCATTTAAAAAGTTATTGCACAACTCAATCCTTCTACTGCACAAATATTTTATTAAACGTTCAAAATTTATATTTAATTTATAATTTTTTTTTTATTAAAATTAAAAAAATAAAATAAAAATTTTTTTTAATAAATAATTTTTTTTTTTTTAAAATATAATATAAATTTTTTTACAAATATTTTTTTTATATTTTTAAGTTACTTCCCGTTTACTTATTAACGGTTTAAATACTAAAAAAAGCACGTTTTATTTTATTTTTTCTACTCCTGTATTGTATTTCATATATTAGAGTTTTACAATCTGTGCTCTAATGAAGTTCATTACGATACAAATTTTGTTACGATACAGATTTAGAACCAATAGAATTGCGACATTACGTAATTATCAAATGTTCCAAGAGTATGATGCATATTCAGAATCAATAGAAGTACACCGTTGTCTATTGAACTTATCGACTGGAAGTGTGGCTAAAAGTAAAATATTTAGGAAATTTGACAATTTGTAAGTAGATAGTAGTGCTCAATTATAAAATTAGTGTTTCTATTTAAGATTATGGGGTCAAAGAAAAAATAGTGTATGCAATTCGCATGTAATGACTATTAAGTCACTCGCAACGTGAATTAGGAAATTCGCCTTTAGCTCATTTCCTAATAGCGTTGCTCGTGTCTTAATAGTAAGCATTACATGCTCATTGCATAACATACTAATATCAAACACTGTATGTCGCATTATAGTACAGCACCTATTTCTCAATATTTTTAAATATCTTATTTCAAACATTAGTCAATACTAATCATTCTATTTCTATTTCTATGAGTTTAACTACTAACGTAAATTTGACTTGTACAATTAATTAGCACAAAACTCCGATTATTATTCCATGAGCGGTTAACAAATACGTTAGCTTCTCTTAAAATTAGTTCACTTGTTTTCTTTAAAAAGAAAATCGAAGGTGTCTGTCTACCTTTTCTCTAATACATTTACATTAGGTACGTACCTTAATCACAACTTGATTAATCTTAGGGAGAATAATTTTAAATAATTGAGAAGGGTACATTAACTTCTTAAAAGGAACATCCCTTAATTACTTAAAATTCACTGATTGTGTTACTAATAAAGTTACTAAATGCTTCATAAAATTGCAATCAAACTTTAATTTCTAAAACGCACCATTAAGTGAAAGTTAATTAAATCTAGAGCATCGATAAAAACTATTCTTTAAAGGTAGGTTTAAGTAATTGTTTTGTACATACTGTTTAAATTTTCTGTCATTTTATAATAATTAACTTAAGTGAATTAGGTACAACTACTAATATACAGTGTATCCCAACATATCATGTACACACGAAAGGAGGTAATTCTTTGGCTTATTTTATGACAAAAATATCATATAAACGTAGGTCCGCAAACGATTCCTTGGCGGATTACAGGGTGAGAATTATACCGGGTAATACTTTTTCAGCAGCTATGTCACTTTTTCTGCCCTGAACTTTTCGGTGGTGTACCGCTTGTAGATTCTAAAATAAAAATTGGACTTTTCTGTATTGTTTAGAAACTTTTTGGTTTCCTCGATAAAAAAAAATATCTAACTAAATGAAATTTTTTAAAAGTGGTCTACTACGCCGTGGATTTAAAGTATCACTCGGTCCTCTGACTTGTCAGAAGATGTAACCCCTGAAACCTAACTTACATACTGAATTTAAACTTAATACCTCAAAAACTGCAGGAGCCATTAGAAAAACCTTCAAATTTTGAAATTTTAACATTCTGCAAAAAAATAACCTCATTTCGTTTATACATGATATTTAGGAACACCCTGTATATTAACTTACCTAACTTTGCTTGCATAAAAAATTACTTCTACTTTTGTTTTCACTTTTTTTAAAATACATTTTTTTATTTATACGTCTTCTTCTTGAAGTCGTATATCCGTTATCGGACGTTATGCACCCCTCGCATATATATAGCGTCATCCCCAAAGTTTGCACCAAATGGGAAACTTGTTTATTATGGGTTTTTCGATAAAAAATGATTCTTCATAAAAGTTTGTGCATCCTCTAAAGCTAAAAATGCACTGACACAATGTGGCGAAAAATGCGTAGTATAGAGGTGCATTCAAAAATTTGATTTTGAGTTAAGAGTAAAGTGCCCTTATTTCAGTAAATATAAAAAAATTTTTTTGAAAAAGTAGTTCTTCATTAAAAAAACATTTAGATTTGAAGTAAGGCTCAGGAAATTTTAATTTTAAAATTTTTTTTAAATGGTGGCTATAAGAAAAAGATTTGCTTTAAATGATAATTAAACGACATCTTGTATACAACAGTTTATTTAAAAGAGCTTGTAATTTACAAATTGCCCAATTATTGTGCTAATTATGGTCAATTTTTTATTCATTCGAAAAACTTCAAAATTGTTGGTGCAAAGTTCTTTTGATTTTTGTTCTCGCCAAATATTACACGTCTTACATTTTGTTAGCGCATTTTTAGTTTTAAGGGATGCACAAACTTTTATGAAGAATAACTTTTTATCGAAAAACCCATAATAAATAAGTTTCCCATTTGAGGTGAACTTTGGGGATGACGCTGAATGTGTTGTGCGTGACAGTAGGCGACCTACAGTTTAACGCGTAAAGGAGTTTTACTGTGTAAATATACTTTTCGTTGGTATGTTATTCCCTTGCGAAAGAATACAGCCAGATCAAATGAATGGAACACTTTTTAAATTGCAGCGTTTATTTAAGAAACAGAAACACCAAAAACTGCACCAAAAAACTTTACTCGGACACGTGTTTCAATACCGAGTATCGGTATCGCTGATGATGATAGCTTAGCTATTGAAACACGTGTCCGATAAAGTTTTTGGTACAGTTTTTGGTGTTTCTGTTAGAAAATTCGATGTTTGCACCGAGAATTAAACCCGAGGTGCTACCTTAGCAGCTAACGCACTTAATTCCAGAGCTACGGCCGTACTCATTTATACATAAACATGAATAATTTGAATTTTACACATAGTTATACTTTAATTCAAATACTTAATAATAAGATGAACGTTTTAGTTTGGTTAGTTTTAATCAGTTTAAGATGTTTTTGTGTGATTGGGGGTGAACGGTGTTGGTTGGTAGGTTAGAGTTATTACAATTAAATTTTTTTTTTTTAATTAAAATCATAATAACAATTCAAAAACAAACTATTGTTTCAAGTAGCATTCGTTTTAATCAATTTTATTTATTTTCACGTGATGAGGGGTTATTGCATTTGATCTGGGGCAACGGTGAATTTTTTTTCTTTACAAACGATACATATTTTTTCACAAAGTTAGAAAAGGTAGGTGGAAAGTATAACTTTAACCTTATTGTGCATGAATTTTGGAACTTCAATAATTTTTTTAGAAAATTATCGAATAATCCACATTATTTTCTTCAAAAACATGCTCTCTAAAACGCCTATTGTAATTTTGGTTTTTAAACTTTTGCCCTTTCCCACCCCCCCCCAAACTATAAACTGGAATAAAAATCTGGCACCAATTAATGCTGTTCTTGCTTCCATACCCACACAGAACTTAACCTTTTAATTTGACTTGGACGACAACATCAATAGCTGTCAATGGTGATATAATCTAGCTCGTTCGTAAATCGTTTGTTAGTTGACTTCTACTCGATTCACATTCGTACCTAGAATTTGGGGGAACCAGTAAATTATATTGACAATTGCTATTTTTATCAGGTTGACGTTACTCATTTTAAAGAAGGGAAAAAATCGTCGCCAAAGCATTATTTACCCAAATGTCTTTTCAACAACGGCACGAATTCCGCATTGTGACGTATTACAAATTTCGATTTTGCCATCAAAAGAAATTGTTAGAAAAGGCAAAACCGCGTCAAGTGCCTCAGACAAAAACATGGAGGACAAGAATGACGATAATTTTATTTCTGAATTATCAAATGAACTTCATTATCTAAACCAAGAGGAATTAGATGATCTAATTAGAGACTTAGTTCTAAAAAAGTTAAAAGCAGAATTGATTTCTCCTTAATATAATTAATGATTGGTGCTCCTCCTTCAAGAAATCCAATCACCAATCATTAAAAGCAGAACTTTTGGGATCGCGTTTTCAGCAACGCAATGTGCTAGATTCTAACTGTAAAGTCATTATTTACAGAAATGGACACAAGAAATTTTCCAACTTTTTTGAAATGTCAGAGAATTTGTGCTATTATAATAATGTGAAAAGCCTTTTTTTTTAAACAATTGGTATTTTCCATGTTGTTGAGGATACTTATGGACAGTTCTTTCAAAAGTATCAAGACAGTACTGTTACATAATGGAAATAGATATCCATCGATTTTATTGGAACATTCCGTCCTACAATATTGTCAAGTTTTTGCTTAAGAAAGTCAAATATAAATTGCATCAGTAGGATTTGTGTGACGACTTTAAAATGCTGGGATTTCAGTTTGGGTTGCAAGAGAGATATACAAAGTATTCATGCTTTCTATGCCTTTGGGAACATCTTCAGAACACTTCATCAAAAGCAAGTATGACAGCAATTAGTTCCAGGAAAGCACAACGTTATTTACAACGATCTTGTTGCAGTCAATAAAATTTTGTTGCTACCCTTACATAGGTCTCATAAAGCAATTTGTCAAAACTCTGGATTATTTTTTAGAAACGTTTTAAGAAATACGAGCAATGTTTCCAAACATATTAGATGCTAAAATCAAGGTAGGTGATTTACTGGACATCAGATTTGTCAAATTGTAAAATCGTAGAGCCTAGAAAGCAACATTTTTGCAACAGAGAAAAATGATTGGCAATCTTTTAGACAGTTAGTGGAAAATTTTCTCGGCAATCACTATGTCGGACTTGTAGAAAATTTGATTGAATACCACTACCAACTCAAATGTAGAATGTCGTTTAAACTCCAATACTTACATTCACATTTGGATTTCTTCAATCTCAATTTGGTAGATGTTTGCGAAGGACAATGTTATGATGGTAGATTACATTTGGGGTTTGCTTCGCAATTACAACAACTCATCTCACAAGCGTAAGAGGTGGTCTAATATTAGTTCTAATGTTGGTTGTTAATTTGCTATTGTTATTATGCTGTTTTAATTAAGTATTTATAACCAATATTTGTTTAGTCACAGTTTATCATATACTATATTATTATTAACTCTGACGAAGCGCAAAACCGCCTTTCAATTATTTTTTAGTTCTACCGACACTAGAAAAAAATGTGTTGTACACTTTTGCTTGCTAAGGCTTAAACTTCTAATAAACACCAACAAAGCGAAATAAACAGGAATTTAATCCAAATTTGTTGCCTAGTGTAGTCTGGGTAAACGTTGCATTATTTTCAGCACACATCATCTCGAAGGGGCGTGTTGTACTGATCAGTATACTGAAGTCTTAAATAGATTTAACAATTCGTACATCATCATTAAGTTGACTCACCAGTAGAATAGTTTCAGGCAACTATCTAACTATCTTGCAAATTCAAAAATCATACTCACTTTTCATGGCGTAAAAAAACAAATCCTCTTAAGTATGTTTAAAACTAGTAGCGGTCAAACACACCACACTAAACATGAGGAAGCTTTACTCAAGGCGCCAATATTGTCATAACAAACGAAGATATATATTGTGATTATCTTTATGGCAAACATTAAAGTAACCCATGAATGAATGAACTTAAACGGCAACAAGAAAAAGATTATATTTTTAAAATACTTGGCAGCACAAATTATTACCAATTGTAATAAATTTGTATTTATTCTTTGAAAATTGTGTAACGGTTATGAATTATTAAAATTTTACTGTTTAGATGCAGTAAAGTTTTAAATTTATTGGGGGTGAATTAATAATAAACGAACTACATAATTTGGAAAAACCGAAAGTTGTTTAATAAATCTCGTACGAAATAATTAGTACAGGTATTTTATAAAAGCTGTATATAATATTTAATGTAAATGTATAGGTAGTTGCAAATTTTTACAAAGAAAATTCCATGCAATAAGCCTCTTAAACAAAAATGTAAATATCTGCAGAATTAGTGTAGAAAGTACTTAACATTAATTTGTACAACTAATTGCCTCGTAACGTGATCCACTTTAAAAAGAAGCTTACTTATATCAAAATTTTGTCTCATTTAGTAAACATTAGGAAAGTCGAGGTGTAAGGCAAAGCAATTTACGAAAGTGCGTTCTCAAACAATCTTGGCAGCTTTACTAAAGCTATATAAACGGTTGACAAGTCAGTTTCATCGTGATAATGTAGGTAACCATTTCTACTTCTACCGAAATTCTAGTTAAAAAAAAGAAAAAAAAATTTAGTGGCACTTATCCGCAAATTACTTATATAATATGTTTTTTTTTGTTTCAGGTATGAAACCGCGCTTGAAAAATCACTTTAGAGCTCATCAGCTTAGCGTATGGTTGAGACTTATACCCGAACTACACAGAGCTGGGATGGAAGACGTTGTAGCAAGACATAATTTATTCAGAAATCATAATAATGCGGATCTCTACGACGGTGCAGTTCGACCCGACCCACTTTCTCGTGTTAGTTATTATGAACCATCGACCGATCTTTTTCGGAGACGAACAAACTCTAGTATTCAAGCCATTGAATCACCTACCACTATGGATACTTTAGTTACTACTTGTGTTAGTGTCGTTTCTACGGGCAACTTTAATCATCAAACTTTTCAAAATCAGAACTCTTCAGCGGACACGTTAGCTAGTTTGGAAGCAGCTGGATACGCCGCTTACAGCACAGCTCTCAGTGTCACAATCGCGATTGGGTGTTCATTACTTATATTAAACGTATTAATTTTTGCGGGAGTCTATTATCAGAGAGACAAAACGCGGATGGAGGTGAAATCGTTGCAACAACAACAGCAACGCAATCAAGCAAACTTTGAAGCAATTTCCAAGCATAGTCATTATCACCTGGGACATTCACAAAGCACTAGTGTTATGGTCGACGTGGAAGATACATCTGCTATGATGTTGGCGGCAAATGCGCAACAAGACATAAATACTTTATCAAAGACTCAATCTCATCTTTGCTCTGCAAACATGCAAATGTCAAATACTCTGAAAGCGCCACCTTCCAGTCCCAACATAATGATGCAGAGTAACTGTATGACGCTTCCTAAAAATTCGGGAGGTTGTATGCAAAACTACAGTCAAGGATGCATGACTTTACCTAAAAACGCTACGCTTATGAATAACACAGCTAACGTAATAGCTGAAATGCAACAACATGGAATTGTACAACCACCAAACGGAAGCGTCACAATGCCACTGAGTGTTCCTCGACCACCACCACCTCCTAAAGTGAAAAGCCCGCCGGAAAGTCAACCCCTTTTAATTTCGCATCACAATAACCAAGGGAAGCTGACGAATATGAGGGTGCCACAAGCAGCCATGAGCGAAATGCGCGTGTGATAAAGTTAAAGTGTACAACTCCATAGTGCCGTTATGCTCAATTCGTCCGAGAATGCGGTATAAACGCATATTGTTTATAAATTAAGTACGGCCTATCCGATGGCTTCAAGTTTCCTAGCATATTATATACAAAATTTAATTATGAATGTTTGTATGTATAATAAGTGTACATTTCAGACTCTGTTCTCGTTCTGTTTTGCTGTGACGAGTTTATTCCATTGTTTTATATAATTTAAAGCTATATGAACTGTTGTTAAAGTTTTTATAAGTTTGCTGCAGCACATGATCCTTCTTTCTTTTACTTTACGAATAGAACGTGGCTTTTTAGATTTTATATAATTGTGCCAAAGAAATAAATGGAAAAGTATTGGCACCGACGCCGAATTGACTTCAAAGGTAATTTTCACAAACGTAGGTACGGGACAATCCGTAAAAAACATGTATATAAAAAAATAGACTTGGTACGTTTCAAACTTCAACGAAAAATAGATTTAGATAAATTAAAGAAAATTACTTTTTAGAACTTTTAAAATGTTTAATGTAATTTTTTTCGGTGAATTTTGGAACTTTAGCATATACTACTTCTGAAATAAATAAATTAAAAGAAATTTTAATACTGGTCCTTAAAATTACAAATGTACTGAAAAGATATTTGTATTCCGCGACTCGTTAACTGATGTTTTAAGTAATGTCACATATTAATTATTAATAAAGATTTAATGAAGGATTTATTACTTAATAATGTTAAATTTAGTGCGAGCTACGGAAGAATCAGGTAAGCCGCTTTCATAAAAGGATTTAGGCTCGAAGAGCGTCATCTGGAGCTAATAAATTAGACGCAGTGGTATGAATGCTATGATAATAATGAAACATAAATCTGATTTCTGTCAAATGTCATTGCGTTAATAAAGAGGTAAGTTATTGTTGACTAATAATTAATTTAGTAATGCCAATAGAATTCAGTAATGATAGGTAAACGATATTGTCGATAATTCCTGTTATATTTGGTGTCTAATTAGATAGGATCAATGGCAACAACACCTGATCTCCCACGCAATACATTACCTACCTCTTTTACTTAGTATAGGTAATTATCCGATTTTCGTTAATTAGTAAATACTGTTACAATATCGATTAGTTTAAATACGAACCTATACTTCTGTTCTTCTATAAAATTATGCTAATATGTTACTAACACAATTTATATATTAGACATTTTTAATAGAATCAATTCTACAACGATTTAAACGTCAATTTTGCTAACATACTGTTGAAAATAACGTTGCTATTTTATTCATATTTACGGAATAACACCACAAGTTAGGTATAATACAATTATTTTATTTCAGTAGACGCAGTACATTATCTGCGTGTAACAAGCTTTTGATTTCTAACATTTACCCAATCTTAATTACATAATTTGCATGAAATACATTTTAATCTACATATTTATTGAACTTCTACAATCTGCATTTTTCTTCCACACATATACAAGCTTTGAAATAATATAAATCCACCATTATAGTAATTTAAACATATCTGTCAATTCATCAAATTTATTTATAACTAGCTCACCTGGCAAACTTAGTACCACTATATTTTTGTTTTTGTGAATATTTTCACAAATTTTCTGTAAGTCTTATTTTACTACATATACCTGCCTCAGTTTCACACGATTGATGTACAATCGCGGACTAAGAAAATGTAACATTTTCGGTAAATTCAAAGCAGTTAGTGACAAATAATTGTAAACATAAACAAAATAGAAACAAGTCATACAAAAAACACTAAAATACAATATGAAAAAAATCGTTAATATTATACAAAGCCCTCTCAAGTAATAAGCTTTTCAATTTTTTTTTAAAAGCGTTGAACTTAATTTTTTTTTTAATTGATTGGCAGGTGATTATAGAATTTACAACAATTATACACGGTGGCCAGAAAAATACGGACAAACGCCAGGTAGAACGATTCTTTGTTCAATTCTGAGGCGATAATCTTAATCCAAAAAGTTATGCGATCCTTCCTTAAGGCGCACGAGACCATCAAACCTTAAGATGTACGGCTAAAATTTATCAAAATTCGTCAAATTTAGTCTATGTAAAATCATTGTGGTGAAATTTAGAAATGGAATTATCTCAAATACATCGATGTAACTAATCGATTAATCTTTTGTTTAATTCTGTTGGGTCTCAAATTCAGTGGAATATTATCCAGTACTTCTTCTAAAACGTTAACGTACTCAATTCCATTTAGACGATTTGGAAGAAATATTGGTCCAACAACTCGGAGATTTAAAATCCCCAGCCAAACATTTACCGAAAATCTTCTTGATGTCCAATTTCCCTTACTGCCTTGAGATTTTCGTCCGCCCAAAATGAAAATTATGGCTATTAAAGACGCCGTCTCTCGTAAACAAGCATTCGTCGCTCCAGAGAATTTATGCAATAAAAAATTCGGCTCTTCTTGAATTGCTTTGTAAAATAATGGTCTCGTGCGCCTTAAGGAATGAATCGCATAACTTTTTGGATTAAGATTATCGCCTCAGAATCTGAACAAAGAATCGTTCTACCTGGCGTTTGTCCGTATTTTTCTGGCCACCGTGTATATAAGTGTTGTTTCAATTATTGACAATTTATGATTTGGAATTGTGAAATAGTTTTTATTTCTAGTTGAGTACAAATGGTAATCAGAGTGTAGTTTAAAAAGGTATGAATGTATATAGGCAAGTAAAATTACATCATAAATGTAAATACTATATACCGTCATAATTGTATGTTCTATAAATTACATTTTACACGATTCTCTAGGTTTAAGCTGAAACATGGCTCTTACGGCTTTTTTCTGCAGAACAAAAATGCGTTTGATATTTTTTGATTTAGACTTACCCCAATGAATTATTCTAAATCTCGTGCGAGAATGAAATAATCCAAAGTATAAACCTTTTAGGACATTAATATTGCATTGACGAGACATCATGCGCAACTAAAAAATTGTTTTGTTTAATTGCTTCGCTAATTCATTAACATGGGAGAGAGCTATCGACTGTAACCCCCAGAATTTTACATATTTTTACTAATTTTATGTTGCCATTATTTGAAATAATATTATCAACTGGATGATGTTTTGATTGGTTAGTTTTGTACATTATTGTTGTGGTTTTATTTTTGTTCAACACCAGTTTATTGTTTGCAGCTCAAAACTGTACGCTGTTGTATAGACTATTTGCTATTCAGTAAATGAAATCTCCTGTCTTAATTGATTACAGTTTTGTTCCACCAAACGATGGGCCTTCTTGTGGGAGTATTTTTTGGAGTGGACTATTAAAACTCCATGTACTAATTACGTGCCAATCACGAATTGTTTGCATGGCAACATGAGATTTGTGTGCAGGGGCGTTGTCCTGCAAAAACAAAACACCTTTGGATAGCTTTCCGCGTCTTTTCTCTTTAATATTTTCCCGTAGAGTGGTCAGTAATGTCGAATAGTAATCTCCAGTTATTGTTCTACCCTTATCCAAAAAATCAATCATGATTACTCCATGGCAATCCTAAAAAACTGAAGCAAGAACTTTTCCAGCAGATTTTTGGACACGAAACTTCTTAGTTGTTGGAGAACCAGAGTGTCGCCATTTCATCGATTGCTGCTTTGTTTCTGGATCGTACAAATGTACCCAAGTCTCATCCATAGTAACAATTCGGTTTAAGAAGTCTACATCGTTTTCAAATCGAGCACAGATCGAACGCGATGCTTCTACTCTTGCACGCTTTTGGTCAACATTCAAACATTTGGGGATCCATTTTGCAGCAATTTTTCTCATGTACAAATTGACGTGAACCATATGATGAACGCGTTCGTATAAAATATTCAGTGCTTCAGATATCCGTTTTAGCCCAATTCGACGGTCTGATAAAATCATGTCATGAACTGCATCGATATTTTCGGGGACTGACACAGAAACTGGCCTTCCCAATCGGTCATTATCTTCAATGGAAAATTTACCTCTTTTGAAGCTTTCATTCCAATTTTTGACGGTCGCATACGAAGGACATTGATCACCAAGGGTATTAAGCATATCTTCGTAAATCTGCTTACCTCTGAACCCTTTTAAATACAGGTACTTGATGATGGCTCGATACTCCAATTTTTCGATTTTCACAATTTCGGCGGACATCTTTTTTCATTTAATTTATTGCGTGACTCTGGTTTACTTTTTTGACATCAAAGTTTACACTGACACTTCTAATAAGTTATTGTTCGTTGCTATGGTAACGCAATATTTTGGTCTAGGCTAACTAGATATCAATACATCCTCGTATTGTGACATTACAATACTTAAATCATTACTATATATTAGGTAGATCATGGAACATAAAATTGAACCCTGTGGAACTCCGATATTTGTTTTAAGAGAGTATGAGAGGCTTACTGCATAACACGTAGTTTATGTGTGTGTGTGTGTGTGTGTGTGTGTGTGTGTGTGTTACATTTACTGTGGCATCTTGTGCGTGCATCATCCTGTACTGTGACCTCTGTTTTTGTTGTGGCATCATACACCCCGATGCCACAGTTAAATATCATTTAAAACCATCACGAATTATAACTCTTTTCTCAAATTCAAATCTGGCGCTACTTACCCATAACTGCATTATATGCTATCGTTGATTTTCGCCGAAATTCGGTTTGTATACATTTTACCAATTGTGTATGTGATGCCGTAAATGATCATGTAGTAGGCATGAATTTCACCGACTTCTCACATCAGTTTCAATTGTCATAAAGTAGTTCCCTCTGCAGAATACACTTTTATTATTTTGACTGTTCGTGTGTTAATATTAATGAGCGTTGAGCCGAGAGTGTGAATAGACGTCTTTTGCTGTGACATCATTTTTGCAATAATACTTATATATTTTAACGGTGTTTTGAGATTAGGTAAGTATTTAATTATGCTTTAACTGTAACACTTCTATCTTCTAAGGTTTAATAATATATCAAACGATGAATACGGAGAACAAAACGTTGTATTAAATACATTTTGCTGACACGGTTAAATTATGCGGTTTAATTTTTATATATGCAATATAGTCGTTAGGATAAGTCAATCAAAATATACAAATGAGAAACTTAATGATATTCTTTTTACGCATACACTACATTTTTCAAATAGCGTATAAATTCATTACTGGACTAAAAATCGTTTGATAACAAAATATTCCGTAGTGGTCTAACAAAATTATTATACAAGATGAATCACGTAGAAAGTCGGTTATAAAACTTATTTACTTCTTCAAATCGTATTTATATGAAATTTGGTATCTAAGTATAATCGAGTACTGTAAGTCCAATTAAATTATTTTCAAAATGGCGACGCTTTCGTATATAGCGAAAATTAACGCCATTTTTGATTTTTTTAAAAGGAAGGACTTTATTTGAATTTAGTATTATAATTGTACCTTAAATTGTGAAAACAAACAACTCAAATTGTCAATATTACCTCCAATAGTTTTTGACATATGAAACATTTAATGCTTACAAATTAAAATTGCGAGAGTTTATTCAAAAATTTACAACTTTTGAACCGTTGAAGATAAAATAATGATTTTTGTGTTATGATTTTTAAAGGTTTAGTCGTAATTTTGAATAGTAGCTGGCATTTCTGTCGCATTTCATCCGCCTACTGCGATTTTTAAAAGTTGACAATAAGATATGGAAATAAAAAACGTGGAGTTTTTTGTTACGGTTAAATTTTGTTATAAAAATAGGAAAAGCCATGTTAAAGTTGGGTTTTGCTTTATTTTAATATGTTTACATATTTTTGTTAGCAACAACATGGCTACTAAATAATAGATATTAATTCCATATATTCCAACACATTTTCTGTTTAAGACCTACTACATGATGACAACTAGAGGGAAAAAAATGGTTTGTTTGGTGACTGAAAAGATCACAAGATGCTGAGTCAGTTGAATCTGCCGCGGTATGAAACAACGAAAGGTATAGACCTAAAACTGTCAATATAGACCAGTTGAAAGATGTTTTTGTTCAGGTAAAAATTGTTTTAGTATTAGAAATTTTGTTGAACTTTTGATTATTTCTTTAGTGGAGTAGGTAAATTGTTAGTTTTTCAATTCAATTACATCTTCTGCTTTTGCCAATCAAAAAGCTAAATGTTTGAATATTATTATCAATGTTTGATGCATTCTGTCATTTTACGTAAAATAATGTTTTCAGAAACCGTAAATCATGCAAAATCATATCAAAACCAACGGCTTATGTTACGCCTACAAAGCATCCAAGTACCAGTTGTAATAAAACACTTCAGCTGTTAGAAATTTAAGTATTCATTTGGATAGTGGTATTTCTCTTATAAATGCTTCTACCAGTAATGAACCTATTAGTCAGATTAGTACACGTGATATAAATGATCACGGATATTACACTAGAAAATTTTTAAAGAGGTCCCTAATACCTGAAGAAGAAAATGATTCAGACCCTCAACCTGACCCTTTTGAGGATTCAGGGAGTTCCTATTCTCCTAGTAGCAGTGTTGTGTCAGATTCTTCTGTTTCTAGTGCCGAAATTCCAATTCAAATACCGATAATAGTTCAAGATAACTTTGAAAATGACATTCAGAACAAAAACAACAAAGTTTGATAGTTAATAGAGAAGTTAAATTTAAAAAACAAAAATGGTTAAATCAAAAAAATATCACAAACTAAAGCAATTGACACTAAACCAACAGAAAATATTATTGAGCAACGAAATAAAATTGAATCACAACGTTTGAAAGTGTCAGTAGGTGTATCTGAAAAAATAATGGAAAAAGAATTCGATCCAAAGGGCATTCGTGTTATTTTTGTCAAAAATAATATCTACTAACTTTGCTAGGCACTTTGAAACTCATCATGAAAATGAATCCGAAGTAGCAAAAATTTTAGCAATGCCCAAAATTCTAAGAAACGGAGAGATGCATTTGCCAACTTAATAAGATATGGTGACTTCTATCACAATTGTGAAGTTTTAACTCTCAAAGAAGGACAACTTATTTTAGTTAGACGTCCAAATGCTCAAGAGTACGAATTTACATCTTATTCAGATTATGGGCCCTGTCCTGAATGTTTAGGTTTTGTTTTAAAAGACAGTTATGGCATCATTTAAAATACAAATGTCCTTCAAAATTGGACAATACTGATAAAGATGAAGCCTCTGGCAAAGGCCCTATAGCGGAAAGTTCCGCATTGTTGAATGGAATTTTACGAAGTGATTTTCCAGAAGGATTTATGGATGTAATAAACAGATTTAGAAACGATATAATTTCAGTCAGGTGTAAAGAAGATGATACAATCATGCGCTATGGTGCTTTCCTGTACGAAAAGTACAGTTGCACACAATCAGAGCTTATAAGACAATCTATGAGACAGCTTGGAAGATTAACCTTAGAATTAAAAAAACAAGGAGCAATTTTTGAAAACTTGTGTGAAATGCTTGCTCCAGAAAAATTTGATTTTATAATTAATGCAACTAAGGTATTATTATTATTATTATTATATGCATGCACTAATTTTTAAAATTTGCCTGAAGTTATCTATAGTTTTACTTGTTTTATTTTAATAATTTATGACGAATTGGAGATAGTCGGCTATAAAAAAATAAGTTTTGTTTGGTGTTGATGACTAAATAAATTTCAAAAATTTCAATAACACATTTTTTTGCACTCACAAGCGTTTTTTAAATTATTTAAATGTTTCAAAATTATCTAGATAATTCTTACATATTTTGTAATTAGGTATGTAATCTAGTAATACACTGTATTCAAGATAAGGATTTTTACTATGGGGATCTCGAAAATGATAGTAGATACAACTCCGGTTAAATGAAAAAAAAGTTGTGTAATTGTGTGACCAATAAAATAATGGCGTGTTTTGGTTTTAGAAATATTTGAATAAAATGGAATTTTTGAAATTTTGATTTTGTATTTTTCTAGCATTATTATAAATGCTAGAACAAAAATACAAACAGTCTGTAGTGGCAACTTGTTACGGACTTTAACAAAGCAAAATTAGTTTTTAAATTCGGACGTTCTGTATTTTTATAGCCATCATCAATTTATTTTTGTTTAGATACGGTCTTGATATTCTGAAAACCGATTTTTAAAGATTTTCTTTTATAAAAAACCGCAATGTATTATATTTGATGGTCTAATCGCGTTTTTTTTGTTTGATAATGATCATATAAACAGGTCACTTCAATAATATTTTATTTTAGTACGTTTCCATATTTTTTTAATATTAAATACAAAGGAAACGTTAACTGAATAAACTTTCTTGTAAATCCAGACCTGTATTAAATGATCATCAAGTAAGTAATTTCTACTTTATTTTGCACTCAGAATAAAAGAAATTAGTATGTAGTATTAAAAAATTTCGTGAAGATGGTTCATAGAAAGTGCAAAACGCGATCAGACCATCAAATGTAATACATTGCTAAATTTATAAAAAAATTCTTTAAAAATTGGTTTTTGAAAATATCCGTATTTAAAAAAATAAGTTGATGATGGCTATACATTTGTATCTATTATTATTTATGAGATTCATTATCTTGGACTCAGTGTATATGTATTTGGTTACACACAGGAAATTTGTCAAACCACTCGAGATGATATATCAAAAAAACCTGAATATAATACACCATCGTTAGCGCTTAAAATAGGGTACGCTATAAAAAAGTGCGCTTCGATTGAAAGAGGACAATGTTTAAGACGAGGGGATTTGCACAAAAATAGACAATACGTGGGATTTCTTCAATTGTTTAATTTAGAATGGAATGTTAGAGTTTCGTCAAATGCTCTGTCGACACTTTATTCAAGAAAGCAGAATGCAGAAGATTTGCTTCCTGTTACTAGTGATCTTCTTAAACTGAATAACTTCTTAGACACACAAATAAAAATAAAAGAAAACATTTCGTCTTTAAAGTACAGTGAACTAACTTCACTTACTTTAGCAAGAATTATAATGTTTAATAAAAGACGTTCTGGAGAAACAGCAAAATGACATTAGCTCAATATTCATGTAGACCTAATTGGAAGGATGTAGGTACAGAGGAATTAAAAAATTCTTTAACTCCTTTTGAAAATAAATTAGCGTCTACATTAACTATGGTAAAAATAGTTGGCAAACGTGGACGAATTGTTCCTATATTACTAACAAAAGATATGAAAGAATCCATCGATTTGATTATATCTAAACGAGTTCAGTATGATATACTAAGCGAAAATCCTTATGTCTTTGCCATTGCTAATACGCCATCAAGTCATATAAGGGGACACGATTGTCTCAAAAGTGGTGTAATGAGGCGGAACTCAATTCACCAGATCTGATTACCAGTACCAAGCTTCGAAAATATGTAGCTACTGTTTGTCAAATTTTTAACTTGAACGACAATGAATACGACTGGCTAGCTCGTCATCTCGGTCATGATATTCGTGTTCATAGGCAGTTTTACCGTCTCCAAGAAAACGCTGTTGAGCTTACAAAAGTGAGTCGTTTACTTATGGCAGTAGACCAAGGAGAGGCACACAAGTTTGCAGGAAAAGAACTAAAAGACATACATTTGACAGGTAAACAATGTTATAAATTGTAACATATACATATTTTTCTTTCGTTTTCTTTGTTCTGTAGATTTGGAAGGAATAAACGTAGAAGACCAAAACCGAGAAGAAACAGGTCCCTTAAATGAAACTGAAAATGACAGTGAAAATGAGGAAATAAGTCAGGATAGTAATATAACCCAACATAACAATTTAGAATTGAAAAGTACCGAATCAAGTTAGTTAATTTTTTTATTTATTATAAGTGATATAATTTGGTCTCATAGATTCGTTCTTCGTGGAGATTCGTTGTTTTGTTCAGTTTACCTTCACAAAAAAAGGGTCTACCAGACCAAATCATATCACTTATTAATTTTTTGAAGAAAAACTTACCTTACCTTATTTGTTTATGTTTTTAATTGTAGACAAAAATTTCAAAACTAAGAATAGACGAGAAACTAAAATAAAAGCGTAAAAAAACCATGGACTACCGAAGAAAAAAATTATTTTTAAATATTTTAAAACGCAAATAAAACATAGTAATCTACCAGGAAAAGAACTATGTACTAAACTAATGGAAGAACAAAAGTATTTGAAGGAAGAAAATGGACAGATTTAAAGTTTTTATAAAAATTACTTAACAAAAATACATAAATCATCTAATAAAAAAGATTAGCAGATGTATATAAAACATTTTAAATTAAGAGTTAAAAAGGGTTTGTTTTGAACTCTACTTTAAATGTATTTTAACTATTAAGATTTTGCTAGTGCAATGAAATTGTTTAGTTGGTTGTAAGTTGTATTAATACAAAGATCTTGATACTGTGAAAATTAAATACAAATATATATGGTAGGGATTTAAGAATTATAATTATTTCTAAGTTAGTTATATATTAATAGGCTTTTTCTTTTATTTTTGACTTTTTTTCTTAAATACTTTTCTGAAACAAAATTTTGACAATAAACTAGAATATTGAAACTAGTCGACTTATCTCTTTCCTAATTCATGTCTTATATGTATTTTGTACGTGGATATACTATTGTCAAGTGTTTGCGACTATTATCCAGAACAATTTTTTAAAAATAAACTCTAGATTTTATGCACAATTAAATTATAAAGAAATTAATTTAATGATTATGAGCAAACTGAAAGATTACGAAGCATATATGATTGGGTAAGCAAGGTCCAGCTAAAGTAGTAAAAATATTTCATTATTTCACATCATATATAAAAGAGCGTGTTTTATTTCAAGTCCGTACTATTGGTAACTTTATTGTTATTGGTTGTTGGATATACGAGGCCGGTATAATTAGCCAGTTATAATACTTTTCTTGATGATTAAAATGATAAGAACAAACATAACAATTGAATAGATCATTTAAGTTTTGTACCAAAAAGTTAAATTCATAGTTTCTCCAAAATTACAAATAATCTTTTTATTGGCAAGCTTTGAGTTTTGGTTATTCAATTCATTCAATTCAATTTATTTAAATAAAAGCAAATGCTTTAATATAATATTTGACTTGTAATAATAATAAAAATACATACTTACTTATTGGAAATAAGATCAGTGAGGAAATTGTATTGTTTTAGTTATCGAAAAACGTGCATTGTAATAATAAAATATTTACAATTAATATGTATTTCTTAAGAGATCAATTATTAGCTAATATCATTTTCTTGGCAAAATATATCTAGCCTATTCTGAAATTTCACAATCTGAAAGCAAACCAAATGTAGCAATAATGACGTATTTTAAAGTTTAGACATATTATGAATATACCTTTCTTTTTGATACAAAGATATTTTAGATTTTATACACCGTGTCCGTAAAGTAGGGGATATAGGCTATAAAATTGTTATAAAGGGTTTATTGAAAAATCGCTGAAACAGGTCTAAAGATTAACATTTTTTGCAATTTTTTGATGTAGATTTTAATTTTTTTCCACCATTTTTAAACGACTTATGACGTCATCGATAATTTTTTTAAATGGCAACCCCCCATTTTTATTACGGAATATGAAAGAAGATTTTTTTCTGAGTTCAGTGCAGTGAATATTAATATCGGTTACATAAGAAAATTTTCGAGAAAAATACTTTAAAGTTTAATTAATTCGAAGTCCAGCGGATAACTCCTGATGTCTTAAGGAATTGCCAGGAAGAATTTAGAAATCGTTTAGGTTATTGTCTAGCAGTCCAGGGTGCACAATTTGAGCATTTAAATTAATTTAAATTATTAACTGTTTATTTAATTTATTAATTTTATTTGTTATTTAATATTTAAATGATTGTTACCATGGCAATTGCTATTTTTATCATTTTAAGTAAATTCGAATTAATTAAACTTTAAAGTATTTTTCTCGAAAATTTTCTTATGTAACCGATATTAATATTCACTGCACTGAACTCAGAAAAAATCTTCTTTCATATTCCGTAATAAAATGGGGGTTGCCATTTAAAAATTATCGATGACGTCATAAGTCGTTTAAAAATGGTGGAAAAAATTAAAATCTACATCAAAAATTGCAAAAATGTTAATCTTTAGACCTGTTTCAGCGATTTTTCAATAAACCCTTTATAACAATTTTATAGCCTATATCCCCTACTTTACGGACACGGTGTATAGCAAAAAATAAACTTTAAGCTGTTTAATAAAATTACTCAATCTTTATTTTTTCTTAAGCGACATATTACATTGTTGTTTTCAGTAAAGACACCTATACTGTGACATCAGTTAACACACGTGCTAATAGCATATACTGTGGAAACCATAAACACTTGTGCAAATTATACAATTGTGGCTTCGATGCCACAAACTTTGTTAATTCATGTTTCAATAAGTTTGGAATGGCGGAGTGTATCCGAATGAAAGTTAGCGTATACGACAGTTAAAATTTTTCTGTCTCTTGTAATACAGTGCTAACCAATGTGGCTACAGTTAATGGTAATTCACAGATGCCACAGCAAGTACCGGAACGTGTATGTGTGTGTGTGTGTGTGTGTGTGTGTGTGTGTGTGTGTGTGTGTGTGTGTGTGTGTGTGTGTGTGTGTGTGTGTGTGTGTGTGTGTGTGTGTGTGTGTGTGTTTGTTTTGCTATATTTGTGGCAACTTGTGTGAGCATATGCCTGTACTGTGGCAACTGTTCCAACTGTGGCAACATTTCTAGGGTGCCACAGGAGAAACAGTAAAATTTTATGTATTCTTTTGTACTTTTATGTTACGTTAGTAA
Organism: Abscondita cerata; assembly: GCA_030710515.1. NCBI lineage: Eukaryota > Metazoa > Arthropoda > Insecta > Coleoptera > Lampyridae > Abscondita > Abscondita cerata. The sequence goes on along the minus strand of JALBCR010000157.1, from coordinate 49,401 downwards.
TCTTCATCCTTTTCTTAACGTGCATAACAATTATGAACATTTTAAAACTAAATCTTACACACTTTTTCAACGTAAACATATTAATTGTGTGAGATGTCACATTTGCCTCTAAACCATGTTCAGAAATATACCAACTTGTAACAACTTTCGCAACATATAGTCAGAAGCGCCCCTGGATGTTACACAAATAATTTTTATAACCAGGCGTGGTATGTCATCATTTCTTATTTCAATACTGAAAGTTTACGCATATGAACGCTAGATATGAAACGAAGTGAAACTGAGTGAAATTTACCCGTTTGAACTTGATAAAACGGTAAATATAGTATCTATTTATAATTACATTTTTTTGCATAATTAATTTTAAACTATTTTTATATTAGTCTTTAAAGTTGAAGTAGTTTTTAGTGGAAGAACCTTAAATAAATGTAACTCTTAGACATATATACCAATTTCAATGTATACATAAGAATTGTTAGAGTTTATCGTATTTCTGTTTATATCAGCATGCTCGACATCATAAACAATCACGTAACCATTTCGGAAAACAGACAACGTAAACGCTATTAAATATTAAGATTTTCGATTCATTTACAGAATATACAATTGAAGAAATGGAGACTAGAGGGAGAAAAATATTAGCAATGTTAACTGATCCATTATATGATATTCCAAAGCATGAAACTACTAAAGGTACTACTAAAATTGAACAGCAGAAAGCTCTTGCAGGTAACTACATACTAATTAAAAGATCTTAATAAGTTATAAGTGTGCAGGTCAACTACTTAATTTGTGAACCTTTTGAGTAATATTCTTTGTTGTTATTGAAACCGAGTGTACTTTAAATGTGAAAATTATATTAATTTGTTATCGGAAGTTGTATACCTTTTAAAAAGATATTTAAATTGACAGCGTGCCGGTCCGGAAGTCAATTGTATTAATTAAAAAAAACACACAAAACATTGTATATTATTGCTAAATTCTAAATCAAAACTGTTATCATACGTCAAAATTTAATATTTTTTGAAGTTATTCACTTTCTGCTTAAGTTTTAGATAATTATGAAAATTACAGTATACCTAAATAGAAAAGTATTTACAAAAAATAATTTTCTGTTGTTAGTAATCTTTACAAAACAATGCTGACACAGAAACAAAATTTAACCATGTGTAATAATATGTTTGCAAAGATTTGTAAAACGGCCCAAGCTGAAAGAATAACTAATATTTTAGGAAGGCACATTAGATTCTTTATATGTTTATGTACTAGTAATTTTGAAATGTATTAGTAATTTACATAAAACTTAAAGCAATTTCCAATACTACTTTTTATTACAACTTTACAAGTTTCAACTCATCATAATACTTTCTGAAAATGAATGACAAATTAGGTAAAATTAGCCTTGAGAAAGCTTTCACTGTGTAGGGCGAAACGTCGGTAGTTTTATGAAAAAGTAAAGACTATTTTTATATACCTTCACATAGAAAGACACAAAATCAACAACATCCATGAATCACAAAGTTATTTGAGGCGAAGCTATAGTAAAGTTATAAAAATAGTATTGGTAATTGCTTCAAGTTGTATATACATTAATAATATTTTAGATAATTAATATTTTACGCTTATGGTGGCAACAAAAATCCGTTTAATTGCGGTTTTAGGAAAAAAACCAACAATATATAAAACAACAGTCGAATGTTAAAATAGATGTTTAAAAACGGTTTTGAAGTGAATTATTAAATTTGTTTTTAATGTTGTCTTTTTAAATCATATTTAAGATTGATCTTTAAACTGGTTTTAAAGTCAGGTTTTTGAGTCGCTTTTTTTTCTTGTAAAACAATCTACTTTTTTTATTAAACGTTTTCAGTAGTTGTGATTCTCTAATAATGAGTAAAATATAACTTTTTTGGTCGTCGTTGTCTAGATTGAACACATTCTTACAACTAATAAATTATGATGTGCTCCAAATATAAAAAAAATGATGGAATACTTTTTTAAAAATTTAAGCAAAGAAAATTAAAATTATTTGTAATGTGATCTTAAACGCTCATTTAAAGATCGGTTTCAAAATAGAATTTAAAACCACTATATAAATCTATTTTAAAAACCAATTTTAAAAACCAATTTTACAACTAGTAATATGTTAATCGATTTTCTCGCTTACTCTATTTTTTCTATAAACAATTAATAGGTTTTGGTGTTCAACGTTGTGCTACCGCTACTCTAGGAATGACTACGTAATATGTTACTTTAAAAAATAATATACCAAACACGGCACTACTTAAAAAAATATTCTTTGTTCTAGGAACAAATTTCATATCTTTTAGAATTGTTAAAAGATTTAACACCTTAATCTTAGAGGTACTTTACTTTAATAGTAATAGTCTAACATTTAGTAAATCATTTTAAATACTGTCTTAGGCACTTACTTTCAGAAATAACTGTTTATTTACATGTTTAAAATACTCAAATTTGTACAGAGTTTCTGATGAGACATTCAATATAAAATCTGTACATAAATTACCTTTTATTCTAAAATTGAAAATGATAAAACTGTTGATGATTTTTGAAATTCTTTATATATTCTTTATTTCATTACAAAACTCATTTGTTGTATGAGAACAAGATTATGTCAAATTTCTGTTTAGCTAATCAAGTGTTTTTTAAAGAAAAAATTTTATTTCAAGAATACAAAAGAATATGATATGATGGAATTTTTAATCTTTTGTCAAAAAATACCAACCAATCTTGAAACTTACCACAATAGCTTGCCACATTGATGCTACATTACGTTTTTGTATTATAAGTTTAGATCTAAGGTAGATATGTTGAAGAAAACTAGAACCATTAACAATGCTTAATTTGTGAAGCTACTGTAATCAAAATCTTAGATTAATTTAAAAATCACCTTAATAACTAAATTATGTTTGGCGATCTATTAATGCATTCATACTGAAATCATAATTTATGGTTTAGGGTGACGTGTCAAACATGTTTAATAGGATAAAAAAATCTATTGGAGTCGAGAAAATTCGACGTTTCTTCCGTTTTTGTAATGCCCAAATTTATTTTAGTATTAATGTCTGGTGTGGTTTGATCGACTCAAGGATTATATTTTATCAAAATACATTAACTGATGGTACACTAATATGTTAACCACCACTTTTTAAAACTTATTGGATAGCTTAAATTTAATGGTTAGTCAACAAATCTATTTTCATCAAGATCCTATTAACTCCTACCAATAATATTAGCAAGGTTAAGACTCTATATTTGGTGTAATTTTTATTAACAAATTACGAGAAAAAGTACGACTAGTTCACTTATTTAGCTAGGTTTGTCGCTAGAATAACATCTAAGTAAACAATAGTCTTACATTTAAAAACACTTTACATCAATACCAATAGATATGTATAGGTATTTCATTTTTAAGCAAAAAAAATTTACAATCATAAAATTTTTAAAAATTGTTTTCAGAATTTGCAAAACAAAAATAAGAGAAGAGAATGTGAATAATAGCTCAATAGATGTACCACCAAAAACAAGCAATACAGAAAATATTTCTCCAAATTTGATGTTTGGTGAGGTTCCGATAGTGTCGAAAAGCAAAAATATACCTGTTGCACGCGTCACTCCCATAAAAAGAAATAGTGAAAATGATATGGAAGCTGGTCCTTCTTTATATTATGAAGCAAGTGATAGTTTAGAACATCGAGACTATAGTGATTCTGGTAGTGAGTACATACCATCCGATGAAAGTAGCAGCGTAGTAAGTAACAGTACCGATGGGACTGTTAGTCCTGAAATTCAAACTGTAAGTCCTATTATGTTTCAAATTACAAACCGTGATACAATTGATAAGTATTCAATTACTCCTTGTAATTCTAAAAGAAAAATTCAGAAGAAAATACCTACTGACGAAGGTCAAGGTTTTGTAAACGATGTAGATACCAATTCAGTTGTCATTCAAAACGCAGAAAAGAATAATTTTGGAAAAAGAATTCGAAACAAAAGACACGCTTGCTATTTTTGTCACAAATTACTACAAAATATGTCGCGGCACTTTGAAACTAAACACTTTCAGGAAATAGAAGTAGCTAAAGTTCTTGCGATCTCCAAAAACAGCAAAAAAGGAGAGACGCATTTGGAGAATTAATTAAAGCGGGTGATTTTATCATAATTGTGAGGTATTGGCATCGAAAACTGGAGAACTTATTTTAGTTAGGCGTCCAACACCTGCAGAAGCTTTTAACTTAACATATGAAGAGTACGGCCCGTGTTCTAAATGCCTAGGTTTTTATTAAAAAACATCTTTGGCATCACCTTAAATACGGGTGTCCAAAAGCAAAATCCATGCTTGATGAAGACTGTGATAATCCCAAATTTGCCCAAATTGAAAGTTCTGCAATATTAAACGGAATTCTTTCATCTCAATTATCTCCGGAATTTCTAAACAATGTTGTTGATAAGTTAAGGGTTGACGATATTGCTATTGCTTTGAAAGGTGATGATTTAGTAATGCGCTTTGGAAGTTTTTTGTATGAGAAGTATAGTGATACACAGCAAGAACTTATACGCCAATCAATGAGACAATTAGGTCGATTAATATTGCATCTTCGTACAATAAATTCTAAAATTCAATCTTTATCCGATGCATTAACACCCGAAAATTTTGATTCTGTAATTAACGCCACAAAAAACTTTGTGTGTCACTAAAAGGTAGCATAACGTCACGATCTGAATTTGGTATACCATCACTAGCTCTAAAAATTGGATACGCTCTAAAAATGTATTGGCATTCAAAGAGGACAATGTCTACGCCAAGGTGATATTATAAAGATAAAAAACTTGTGGCATTTGAAAAATTGTTAGAACTTGAATGGAGCGTAAAAATATCGTCAAATGCGTTATCAACGCTTCAACGAAAAAAATTTAATACAACTGAATTATTGCCTGTAACAAATGATTTGGTAACTCTTAGCACTTTTTAATTAAAGAGATCAACATTGCAATAAATGATGTTAAAAAATTAAAAACCTGGAATGTTTGGGCAAAATTGGCATCTTTAACTTTAGCTAGAGTAATATTGTTTAACAAACGAAGATCTGGTGAAGCAGCTAGAATGACAGTCCAGCAATATATTTCAAGACCTATTTGGAACGCTACAGGAACTGAAGTTTTAAAAGAATCCTTAACACCTTTTGAAAAAAATTTGGCCGAACAGTTAGTTTTAGTTGAAGTTGTAGGAAAACGTGGGCGAAAAGTACCCATTATTCTAACTCCCGAAATGAAAGAATCCGTAGATTTACTGGTTGAAACACGACTAATGTGTGGCGTGCCAAAACAAAACCAATTTCTGTTTTCATTAGGAGGTACTAGTACCGGGCATATTAGAGGCCATGATGCTTTAAAGAAATGGTGTTTAGAAGCACATTTAGAACAACCTAACTTAATTACAGGCACAAAATTACGAAAATATGTCGCAACAGTGTGCCAAGTGTTTAATCTCACCGAAAACCAAACAGATTGGCTTGCGCGACACCTAGGCCATGACATTCGAGTACACAGAGATTTTTATAGGTTGCATGACAATGCAGTAGAATTAGCAAAAGTGAGTCGACTTCTTATAGCGGTTGATCAAGGATCTGTAAAGAAGTTTGCGGGAAAATCTTTGGAGCAGATATCTATGGAAGGTAAAATAACTATTGTATTTTCAGTACATGATTTGAAATTATAATTTTTAGACTTACCAAAAATAGTAGAAGATCCTGAAGAAGAAGAAGAAGACTCTGATGAAGCTAATGATAACTACAACGAATTAAATATTAACATAACATCCAATGTAAGAGAAGGTAAATGTTTATTTCTTTTTATATAAAAATAATTACTATTCTACCAAAAAGTTGCAGATAATGATCTTACATTAACTCCCACGGCTACGAAAAAAACAAAAAGTCTACACATAACCGTCAGTCATGGACATCAGAAGAAATTCAGTTAGTACTGAGTACATATAGAACGCTCATCAAACAGAAAAAATTACCGGGAAAACTAGATTGTGAAAAACTCATGAAAGATAAGCCGACTCTATTTAAAGGTCGTAAATGGAGTGATATTAAATTTTATGTAAAAATCACATTACGAAGATGCAGAAATAGTAAAATATTCAAATTTTCTGATTACTTAGATCCGTCATTTTACAAGTCTTGTTAAAGTATAATCAGTAACTATTATATCATTATTTTTTATTTACCTTATACCATATTTGCAAAGAAATATTTTTTTTGTTTTTAAATAAATTGGTATCATTTATAAACCATTATGATGTATCACTATTTCATTGACTACGCCCATTATGTGGCTCAAATTCTATGGCTTCATAATATGCATTTAATAAATTATTGAGTATTTACTCAAATTATTATTATTCGAATTACAGAATAAAAAATTTGCCACAATATCGATACATCAATACAGATCTATGTACTGTTTCATTTTAGATGATTTTTACTTTATTTATCAATCGTTTTCCACTTTTAACTTTACTTTACTTTTAATTATTTCATTAATTTTTATCACAGTCAATAATTAAAAAACTAAAGTTGGCAAACTATGTACCTAACATTTTCAATAATACATGTTGTTACAATTTTGTTCAAATCATACACAAGGTGTTACAATTTCACACACATGAATACACACAACTGTGACAACGGGTGTCAGAATATTGTTGCTTTCATGAAATATATCTCAGGAAGTATGGAGTGTATTGAAAAACCGACGAGACCTCCCAATTCAACAATTTTTACTCGAGTCAGCGCAGTAGGTATCGTTGAAGTCGTCACAAGTAGCAATATTTCTAGGGTGCCACAAATATTGCAAACCCCGTATGTGTGTGTGTGTGTGTGTGTGTGTGTGTGTGTGTGTGTGTGTGCGTGACAACCGACGTTTTCTAAAAATTTAAGAGTGTTAGTTGCCACTAATTCATTTTTTAAATGATACCACACACTTTCATAATAGTGGAATCTTTAAAGTTTGTTTGGAGCAGCGCCATCTATATTGCTATACACACTTATATTAGTGGCATCTTCACTTCGGTTATTGTTTTTACCCGAAGGCATTGGTTGGAATTTATTAAATAAAATTTATTATGGTTCCTTAATAGTGTGTGCATTACAGATATTAGCAAATTCTATTGCTATTAGTGACTACTTCAAAAGTAGGTAAGTATAAATATATGTTATTAGTTATTCCATTACTATTACTTTAGTAGAATTATGAAGATGAATTATAAGCTTATTTAAAAATTAAAATGCAAACGTTAATAGTGTACGTATAAACGAAGTCGCTGACTGTCAGTTTTTAAAGACGTATAAAGCTGAATTGATGCATCTTTGCTCAATTACATATGCATTTTTAACAGTCCTAAGCACAACAAATAATCTAAATCTACATCCTTGTAATCACAGTGTCTTAACTTGCAATATTTAGAAAATTATAAGAACAGGGACATTTATCTTAATTTATTTAGGTTGTTAGTATTATCAGCAAAATACCGAAGTTATCCTGATGTCATTGGGGGAACGATTTTGCGCGTATTCACAATACAGAATAATGTTTTTTACGTTCTTTTACTGCGTAGGATGGTGTCCTTGTTTTGTAAATTCATTTTTCTATTTCGCAATTTCTATAGCTTTGTGTCCGTCGTGTATACGATACGGAAAGAGACGCTCTTTCCGTACTGTGTTAGGGATTTTAGAAATTTTAGTGTATAACCAATGAATATACAGTTTTAATTTTTGACCTAAGAAAATTAAGTGAGGTTTTGTTTGATTAGATTTTATTAACTTAATATTAATATTTAAAGGAAATTTAGTGTTAATTTATAGAACACAACTTAATAAACAATTTTTAACTAACTTAACCATATACTTTAAAACATTTGAAATTAATATCACTACTGTACCAATCTAGCTTCAAAACAAAAAAAAACACTACGTCCAATATCAACATTTATTTCTTAAGGTATTTCAAGTAAATTTTTGCGAAATAGAAAAATAGTATGAAAACAAGTGTCACAACAACACTTTTGTGGCACGAAGACAAAGTTTGCAGATCGACCGAAGGGAGGTCTGCAATTGTCGGAGTTGTATTTCAATATACTATTTTCTCTTTAAAATGTCTTTTACTGTTTTGTACGATTGCTCTAATTCTTGAAAGAAAAACAGCATCATTTGTAAGATAATTTTGACAAAGTTTAGGTTTTCTTGAAACTTAAAATAATGTTACAAGAAAAACTTAGAAACCACCGGTCCTTACCATTATTCGAAATTTTCTTCAGTAACAGAATCTAAAACATCAAAACCAAAAAAATAATTATTATTCCATCTATAAAACTATAAAACAGTCAATATAGTTACATTTAGTTTAAATAACTTTGGATTGAAAATCTATATGTGGAATTTATTAAAATTTTGCCTCCGAATGATATCATTAACTTACATCCTAGAACCAAGACGGACTAATAAGGTACACGCATTGAAGTTTCCTCTTTGAAATTGATTACGAATGCTGAAATTGGTTTTGAACTACAGGTAAGAATATTCGAGATTGTCATTGGTAATTTTAATAAATGGGTAAAAAATAGTAAATGGAATTTGTAGTCTCGAATTACTTTTTATTCAACTCGTCTACCGCCCGATTAAGAAAAAAATCGTTCACAGTTGAAATTTGATACTATACGGTGTGTAGGTTAATATTCGAGCTATAGAATTAATTAAATAAGCAAAGTTTTTGCCAAGTAATTTGTACGATAATGTCGCATAAATAGTCGTTCCAAAAGTACAGTGTTACTGGACATGTTGAAAAAAGTAAGATGTTGTGTTTTAGAAAAGTCTATATAAAGTTGTTGTTTTCAAATTCTTTTTAAATTTGTAAAAATCTTTATAACAGTTAAATAAGCTGAATTGACTGCGCACCCAGTATTGTTCTGCGACGTTTCGGTTTTCTAATATCATCAACAGATTTTTTATTTGTATTTATTGTGACAAACAATCAGGGATATAAAAAATAAAGAACAAAATTTTTGAAGAAAATTTTTACAATGCAAAAATGTAATGAAATAAAAGCTAAATTTAAATCTAGTACAAATTTTAAACGTTTAATAAATATCTAAAATTACTTAAACTGATTGATAATGAAATTAAAGTTAAATAAACAATAGTTGTTTGGAAAATAACTAACTAGTATACAGTGTGTCCAAAATTCGATGCTCACCATTGGTATTTTGGAAACGGTAAGAGTTACAGGGTCGGTTAAATGGAACAATATGGAGGTATTTATCTTACCTCTTCAGACCTTCTCTTGTTTTTCCAAAGAAATGCTTGCCTACTAGATATTGCAAAAAAAGTGAAAATCGGCATTTTCTTTAAACTTGCGTAGAATCCACACTATTTATCCTATCAAAATATGTAAATATAAAAGTTGTAGACATTTAGATATTGAATAATATGCGTCATTAAAATATTTTTTGCTTGCATCAGTAGCGAAATATGACCCAAAGTTGCATTTTTTTAAATGGAAATGATAATTTATTTTTATACAGTTGAACTACTTGATTTTTTTTTCCTTTTCAACGATATAAGGTTCGAGCTATTTACCTTGTGTACTTTAGAAGATATAAAGAAAAATCGTTTTTGAGATCTGTAGATGTATTTTAAAGCACATCACACTATCCATGATTGCAAATTTTTAAGAAACAAACAACTGCACATCAAATCTGTCAATAATATTGTTACAGTAGTATCGTGTCAGAACTTGTAGTTGTTGTAGTAAGCTATTCATATTCAAAATTGATGATGCAGTTTTCAAACCATGAAAAACGGACATGTTTGTTGTCTACATAAGATGCCATCGTAATTCAACTGCGGCAGCAAATGAATATCACAACTTATACCCCGAAAGAAGGCAACCTCACAGAACTTTGTTTTCCTGACTCGAGCAAAATCTTCGACAAGGTGGATCCTTCACCGCCATTCGTCCTACAACCTATTAAAATAACAATGAGGATGCTGAAATAGCTGTTCTAGCCGCTGTTAATGTTGAGCCTTCCGTTTCAGTAAGAAAATTTTCGAATGACAGTGGTATGGCAAGAAGTTCAGTACATTATGTTTTAAAAAGAAGAAATTTCATCCTTATAAGCCAATGATATGCCATCATATCAAAGAGAATGATTATGCTCGAAGAGTTACATTTTGTAGATGGTACCTGGATGAAATTACAAACGATAATTCTTTTTCTAAAAATTCTTTGAGCGATGAAAGTAGATTCACAAACAACGGCATTTACAATCGGCATAATTATCATTATTGGAATAATGAAAATCCGAAAATAGTTCGAGAATCGCGTTTCCAAGAACGATTCGGATTTAACGTGTGGTGCGGTATTTTGGGAAATCGTTTGATAGGTCCATTTATTTATAATCAAACGCTTAATTCGACTAGATATCTTCAACTGCTGCAAGCCGAAGTCGAAGATGCATTGGACGAGCTACCTATTCAAGAAGAAAGAAGTATTTTGTTTCAGCAAGACGGCGCCCTGGCCCATAATTCCAGGATCGTCACTGAATATTTATCAGCAAGATTTGGAAACCGTTGATTGGAACAAACGGTCCCATACGTTGGCCTGCGCGATCACCAGATTTGTCCATACTAGATTTTTTCCTGTGGGGACACATAAAAATTTAGTATACGTTGTCAATTATGAGAACGTTAATGATTTGCAGCAGAGCGTCATGCAGGCCTTTAATTCAGTTAGCGTCCGTCAATTAATGAATTGCCGAATAAATATTGAAAAACGCTATACAAAATGTTTAGAAGTCAATGGCCGCACTATTGAGAATCTTTTATAGGAAAACTCATTCGTTTTACGATGTTATCCACCCGTTATGTTTTTGTTATTATTGCTTACAACTTGGTAACATTATAAATCTGCCTCAAAATGATTTTTCTTTATATCTTCTAAAGTACACAAGATAAATAGCTCGAACCTTATATCGTTGAAAAGGAAAATAATCAAGTAATTCAACTGTATAAAAATAAATTATCATTTCCATTTAAAAAATGCAACTTTGGGTCATATTTCGCTACTGATGCAAGCAAAAAATATTTTAATGACGCATATTATTCAATATCTAAATATCTACAACTTTTATATTTACATATTTTTGATAGGATAAATAGTGTGGATTCTACGCAAGTTTAAAGAAAATGCCGATTTTCACTTTTTGCAATATCTAGTAGGCAACGCATTTCTTTGGAAAAACAAGAGAAAGTCTGAAGAGGTAAGATAAATACCTCCATATTGTTCCATTTAACCGACCCTGTAATCTTACCGTTTCCAAAATACCAATGGTGAGCATCGAATTTTGGATTACACTGTATATGTAGTTTTCAGTTGTCAGGATTTCGAGGTTGGAGGGTAGTTTATAAAAAACGGTTTTTTAGTGAAACTGGAGATTTCAAGCGGGAGCTTTATCACGGTTCGAAAAAAATTTTTATTATTATTACTGAAAAACACAAAGAGCATTGAAAAATATACAAAGCGGATTATAATAAATAAATAAATAAATTTATAATCCGCTTTGTATATTTTTCAATGCTCTTGTGATCTTTGAGTAATAATAAAAAAAATTTTCAGCCTTGATAAAGCTCCCGCTTGAGGGCAAAACGTCGGCCTGTTTCACTAAAAAGTTTTTTTATATAAACTACCCTCCAACCTCGAAGGGTCCTACCAAACAAAGGACGAAATTCATATATTAATTAAATTTGGAGAAAACTACATGAACTAACTAGTGTACTTCAGTCCTTTACGGCTCAAATAATGCTTGATCATTATTTTCAATAAAGGATATTACATTTACACCATAAATATCTTTTAAAAATCACCTAATTTCAGGGAAGTCCTGTTGAAACACCAAGTTATTAAATTGATTAGGGTCAACAAGTTCTTGAATGGTTAGAATTATATGACTTTGTAGCATAGCTAAGTATTTATGACCTGTCAAAGTTTGCTCATATGTAGTACATAAGCGGACCAATCAGTTGAGTTCCTATAAATAAATTACGTTGTAGTTTGTAGATTAAGATTTTATGTGGTAATTGAAAAAAATTTGTTTGTTAGCTAGAGTTCTGTGTCCAAACATAAACCAAATTGCATTTGAAATCAGTTTGTAAGAGCCCGATAATAATTAGTTATTTTTATTAAAAACTCCACAATTAGGGAAGTGTGTTTCATCTGTCCACAACACTTGATTGGAAAAAGAAAGATCTTTTTCGGCATTCACCAAGATACCAATTGCTAAAATTGACTCTTCCAAAGTCACATTAACAAAATCCGTATGCTATCAGTACGTCAGTAACTTGGTAGTAAAATATCAGTTTATATCTAAGTTTCTTGACGATGGTGTTCACGTTGACGGATTTTGATTACCTGATAACTTGATGAATTTGGTATGCCTGATCATCTCGTCTAGTTATTTGCTGATTATTAGCATAATTCCTTAAAATATGTAGGAATCTCTGGTTTTAGGCCTTCTAAGTCCTTTGATACACCATCTAATGTTCCTCTTGGCGCTGTATTGGGGTGTCCGTTATTTATGATTTTTATTAATTATTATCAACATCTTTCTGGTCATTTGAGTGCTTTACGCTGATGATATATTTCTACAAAAAATTTTTAAAAATAAATAAATTTAAAATAAGTTATATCAATGGTTATATCGACTAAAACTTTACTTGTTTTAAGATATATGGAGTACAGTTGGTCAGGCCGTTGTTTTCTTTTAATATAATTCAAAATTTTGTTCTTGAAGGCCACACTGTACGTAAACGTTTTAGTTAGATTAAAATTTTATTTTAAGTTTTATCATTCTCATGCATTCGAGGTAGTAAATTCAATTCGACACGTTCGGTTTTAGTTACAGTTCTTTCATATAGTTCCAAATAGTTACAAATAGACACAATAAAATCCTTTTTGCCTTCCTTTCTGTCCATATTACATATGTGAAGCCGAGTTAACTATTTTGGTAAGTTTTTTTATTATTACTTAATTTCGGTTTTTAATTTTTTTGTTTTATTTTTCTTGTTAATATAACTACAGTCCATTACCAACAGTACTTTTGGAACGGCTTTTTAATCGATTATGTAGCTCTAATATTATAGGAGATCCTAATAGTGACAATACGGACACTCTGCAGTGTAACCATGATATTGACTCGTTTTTCATTTAATTACGAAGACTAAAATTGAATTTCAACCACTAAGTTTTGAAATATTTAGAATACTTCGATTTCTGATATCAAAATCTTTAACATTAAATCGCCAAACGGCAATCCTGGGATTTTACTCTGCTCACCTTGAGTAAGCTCACATTCTTAAATAATACTTAAATAACCATTACTTTTTCTCATACCAGAAATGAATGCATTCATTGAAACAAAAACGATTTTAATAGTGAAATGAAATTATCATACTTTTTTATATTTAAAAAAAATAACATGTTTTATTAATAGTATAAACCTACTTGCCGGGATGTGTCTATGATTGTCGAATGAACCCAGTAAACATTGCAGAAATTGCTTTTACTTTTAATACAATACGTACCTACGTAATATTATTCCCTAAAACTAACTTCAATTGCATTTGTTTTGGAATTCATTTTTGTTTATTTTAAGCGTTGTGTATTTTTAGCATGTCAAGAAGAAGTCGCCAATTGGTTTCTCTGGCTACCAAAGAAAACAAAGAAGTTTCTGATCGACTTCTTAATCTTCCTTGCTATGAAACTACTAAGCCTAGTTCTATATCTGATATAACAGGGTATTTAGATGTGTTAAAACATAGCGAATGGGCGACTCAAGTAGCGTCCGAAGGGCTCAATGTCACTTCCAAATCAGTATTTCATGAGACTTCTATGAATGTAGACATGGCACGTAAAAGTGTACCCCAACCTACTTTAAATAAAGAAGACTCGCGCAAGCGAACACGTTACAGGAGCTTGGTAGAAATGAAGGCATAGCAGTGTTTGAAACACTACAAGATGTTACTATTGAACCACCACCACTTATATATTTTGATGAAAATGTGATCAAAAATATTAATAATAGTGATTGTATAATCGAAAAAGATACTAAAAGTAAAATTTCTGAGGAAATAAGGTTGCAACCGAATATAGTGATACATCAAAATGAACTTTGTAAAACAGTAGAAAGAAATGCAATGAACGAGAGCAGCACAAATTGCGATTATCTTAACGAGGACGATGAAATACAGGATTTGTATTCTACATCTGATAGTGATGAGTATATTCCTTCAGACGTAGTGTCTGATACGTCTTCCTATAGTTCTGAAGTGGATGATAAAAACTCGTGGTGTGATTCTCTACTAAAAAGAGCTGTAAAAAGTTCCACAAACTCCAAGAAGCCTAAGAAGAGTAAACTTAGCAATAAACTACGTAAAGCTGAGAACAGAGAAACTGAATCATGTCTTTCGAATAGTTCTGATGAGGACACTGTAAAAGTCACATGTTCAATAAAAAGACGGAAAACGAATAAGGAACAAACGGTATTGTTGCTACTTATGCCAAAAAACTTGTCTTAAACCTTTCGCGACATTTAAATACCGTTCATTCTAATGACACGGCGGTAGCTCGAATTTTAGCATTACCAAAAGGATCGAAACAACGACGTGAGGAATTCGGAAAGCTTATGAGGGAAGGTAGCTTTTACCACAACAGTGAAGTTTTGCAATTAAAGCAAGGAGAACTTATACTATTACGACGTCCGACACCGTTTGAACAAAAAAAATACACATACATTAATTATGGACCATGCCCTGATTGTTTAGGGTTCATGCTTAAAAAAATATTGCTTATCATATGAAGTCTAACTGTAGTGCCAAATCAAAATTGGACTAAAAACCCGAAAGCCAATCAGCGAAAGTAATGCAATGCTAGCGGAAATGTTTGGACCTAACCTTACATCTGATTTTACATATAATATTTTAACTAGAATGCGTGATGACGAAATAACAGAAATATGTAGACAAGACCAACTAATTCTGAAATTTGGTTTTATGATGTATGAAAAATACAGTACAACACAATGCGAATTGATAAGACAGTCTATGCGACAGATAGGTAGATTTTTTAAAGAAGTCCATAAAGTTCAATCTGACATAAAATGTTTAAGTGATTGCTTAAAACCTCAACATTTTGATGTCGCTGTACAAGCAACAAAAATACTATGTGTTACTACTACTAACTTGGCCAAAAGAGTAGAATTTCAAACACCTTCACTTGCTTTAAAAATTGGACATGCTCTTAAAAAATGTATCAGCTTTGAGAGAGGTAATGCATTACGTGCTGGTAATACAAAAGAAATAGAGAATTAGAATCGTTTTTATCGCTAATGGACATGGAATGGAGTATCAGAATTTCTTCGAATGCTTTGAACACATTACATACCCGCAAATTCAACTGCACACAGCTTCTTCCAGTTACAGGTGATTTGATTAAATTAAATAATTATTTAGAATGTGAAATTAAAAAATATAAAGCGGAAATTGAGAAGACCTACCAACCATCACCAAGTTGCTGGTCTAGATTTGCAGCTCTTATTCTTAGCAAAATTGTAGTATTTAATAAACGTAGATCAGGAGAGACTTCACGAATCACCTTGGAACAATATTCTATGAGACCTTTATGGTCAGAGCAACCTACAGAAGAGTCAAAAAGCGCAATGACCGATTTCGAAAAACAATTAGCTGAACATTTTGCTGTGGTAGAAATTCTAGGAAAGCGTGGAAGAAAAGTTCCGATATTGCTATCACCTGATATGAAAAGCGGGATTGATTTATTATTGAAGACTAGATCATTAGCTGGCATCTCTAAAGATAATCCATACGTTTTTGCTAGAAGTGGAACTTCGTTAGAATACTTGAGGGGCCATGATTGCTTGAGAAAATGTTGTGAACGTGCTCAGTTAGAATCACCAGAGAATATTAATGGAACAAAACTTAGAAAATACATAGCAACTGTTACCCAAATAATAACTCTAACCGAAAACGAAACAGATTGGCTAGCACGACACCTGGGTCACGATGTTCGGGTTCATCGCGATTTCTACAGATTGCACGAAAGCGCTGTTGAACTGACTAAAGTTAGTAGACTTTACTGGCCGTTGATAGCGGTCAAACCCATAAATGTTCAGGAAAAAAATTGGACGACATTCAATTATCTGGTAAGAAATATTTGTCTTTAATTAATTGATACATACAATTTTTATGAATAAAAAGATGTGAAGAGGTTGAGATCCTGTGACTTTAGATAACCAAATTGGGTTAACTTGCACGTAATTGTTTTTATTTTCCTAGTGTATGATTTCTCATAATCATATTCTTCTAATGTTATACATTAAATGTATAATTTGCTAGAACATAAGTGAAAAATTATTAATAATGTGTGAAAGTTTGTTTAAAATTATATTTTTGATATGAACACAGGATCCGTCTTGGATAAAAGATAAAAATCGCTTGGATATTTCTAACTTACATTATAACTAAATGTCCTGTATAAAGTTCCGTATAAATTAAAACGAAACTAGAATCAATATGAAATTGTATAACATTAGTAAGTTATGATACTGAAGAAGAGTTAAAAATAAGTTTTACCTACCCAGAAAACCTTCTCAGTTTCTTTTGTAACAAATGTGTTTTAGATTTGCTAGACATAGACTTAGAAGACAGAGAACCCGATGAAAACCTAGATCGTGAAGTTACATCAAATGACATTCCAATTTCTGAGAGAGAATTTACACTTGACAATACTCGAAACAATGAAGAACAAAATATGCCTGAGAATACTAAGAAAAAATCTGTTAAGTCGTCGTGTGTCAAAAAAGTATGGAGCGAAAAATTTTTTTCACATTTCATTAAAAAAGGAACTGTTCCTGGAAAAGAAAAATGTGAGGAATGTATGGAAAAGTATCCTGTTTTTGGTACCAGGAAATGGACAGATTTAAAATTTTATATTAAAAACTATTTGACCAAACTTAAAAACAAAAAATAATATTTTTAATATTGGCACTTCTTTTTCAATTGTTTTTAAATACTTT
This sequence comes from Abscondita cerata, assembly GCA_030710515.1. Classification (NCBI taxonomy): domain Eukaryota; kingdom Metazoa; phylum Arthropoda; class Insecta; order Coleoptera; family Lampyridae; genus Abscondita; species Abscondita cerata. Next base: position 32,234 of record JALBCR010000157.1, on the reverse strand, counting down.
TGTAACATTTCGTTTTGTTTTGTTATAATATACTGTTTTATAAAAATTACCATTGTGAATTAATTAATTTTTGTTTTAAGTAGATAGTTTTCCAATTATTGACCATGATCAAAGTTGATACACTTGTAAAACTGCAATTGTGGCGGCTCTACCAAACACACAACTGATATTTTCCATTTTGTGACAACAACGGCGCACACTGCTTGTGTCCACATATTTGTCGTAACTTATGCACACGATCTAAATTCTGCATATTTGTGACGTGGGGAGTCACAATTGTGTTTGGTCAATATCTCGTTTATTTTCGAGTGTATGAAAAAGGAAGTTACATTGTTATATTCCCGCTAGAATGTTACATGTGTTCGTACAAAAAGAACGTCGGACTCCACAATTTTGTTTACTGCACAGAAGGCAGTAATATTGCAAAACACGTATGTGTGTGCGTGTGCGTGTGCGTGTGCGTGTGTGTGTGTGTGTGTGGGTGTGTGTGTTTGTTCGGTAGGAAACAGGCGTACCTGATAGTCTGTGGCCTTCCCTTGCACGGTAACAATGAAAATTTGCTATGTTCGTGTTTCCTCACGTTTACCCCAGGTTAGCACTCAAAATCTTTCACGCGAATAGAATTTTCATTCCAACCTTGTTATAATATGTATTATTCTATTAATATATGAACATCTCTGAATTTTTAGTTAAAAAGGAATTCTAAGTGAGTAAAAATAGATACCCCATTAGTGGAACTACAAAACAAACAAAAAAGAAAATTATTTAGGTGAACTATACTTATTTACAGTGTACATCCGAACCTTCAAGAAAATTTAAAAACATTTCTTAACGAAAAAAAAATGCTTACTATTGGCTACACCCGTAACTTTTGTCATCAACACCACGGTCTGTAAAATACACAGGAAATCATCTCTATTTTAGTTACTCTAAAAACCTGATAAAGACTCACAATATACCAACTGTATAAAAAAGTACCCCGTCAACCATAGAGACTATCTCTACTTCATAAAACTACAGCATTAACAAACACAGACAACATTATACAGGGTGATTTTTAAGTTAATGTTTTTTTTAAACTGTATATTAAACTACTTATAACAAACAACTTTTTCAAATAACATTTTGTAATTAACCCAAAAATAAAAGAGATATTATTCCGTTTTAAAAAAAGTATCAACTTAAAAATCACCCTGTATAACGTAGGCCTGTTAAAGCAGATAGTAATAATAATAATAATAATACGTATTTATTTCCAACTAAAAATTTGCTTATGAAGGAATATAAACGGCACAAATATATAATAGATGTTGTTCATAATAAAATACTTTGGCAACACAACAGAAATAAATAAGGATAAGCTTAATGGATTTACTCACTTAAGCAGTACAGTACTACTTGTGCGTGAGTACTTAAATATAAAAATTTATTGTCGCGAGTATATTAAGGAAATTAGTCTGTTATGCACTCAATTTGATTGTGAATGAAGGTCCTTTCAGTATTTAGTAACCATTGCTAAATTAATTTTTGTATTTGTTTATATTTGCCGTATGTTTAATGTATGAAGGAAGTGTTATATAAATACGTGGAGCAATATAGCTGTGTGAGCGCTGACCAACAGTTTTACAAGATACATCAACCTGTCTGTACCTCTGCTTGTTGTTTGTGTCTAGTGTTATAGTTATGGCTATTTTGGTTAAAGAATTTTTATGTTGAAAACATAATAACTTATAACAGTATACTTGTCTCAGGAATCAGCCATTACAACTTCACACACTTCAACAAAGTTCATGTCACATCAATCTCAACCTGCTGATCACATTCCAATAATCAGCTGACGTATTTACAACTATATTAACTAATCTAGTAGAACCACTTATACCACATTGTGAAAAACTAGCGCCATTATTACTAACTCTATTTAGTACTTGGATTAATAAATAATGAATCGAAATCATTATCAAAATAGTGTACACATTGCTTACATAAAAGAAGCACACCATAGCAATTATAATAAACATAAATCACCATAGCAATTATAATAAACATAAATATTACCCATTGGGTGTTGACTCTTACTTTTACATGTAAAATTTGCCTATGCAAAGTCTTGCTCCCTAATTGTATTAGGGCCAAAACGTAAGTGTAAAAATTGTTCAAACTAAAAATGCTACCTAAGTAGTATGTTATCTTCGGTCTAAATTCTCCTGTAAGAAAGAAAATGAAAAGAGTAATTGTTGAATTAGAATTTGCCAAAATCATATTGCCATGATTTATTAAATTTACTATTTACATTGAACTAATGAAAACAACGTCAAATTTCGACAGTTGTTTATAACCCAATGTGATTTTTGCAAATTTTAAAATTATGTCAATGTGATTTTTGTAAATACTAATTCAACATGTAATTCCTCTTTTCATTTTTAATCAGAAATCAAACTACACAACATTCTGAGTGGTCACGGTATACTAATTTCGGCCCCTACTAAATATTACCTACTACTTGTACAGGAGCTACTATCATCCTGACATATTAGATGCAGTTTTACACAAAACCTTAAAAACCAAATCAGCAAACAGTAATAAATAAACTGAACTCTGATAACATTTATATAATTGCTATTTTATGACATCCCAACTAAAGCCACCTGGCCCTGAACTGAGTAATGGTATAACTGTTTATATAACCGTTCAAAAATTCATAGAGGGTAAACTAAGTTGGAGTGAATCTCAGACATCCCATCAACTCCTTAGAATATCCGTCTAAAAATGATTTGGAATTTTTAATCGAGCATTTAATGGGCTCTCGATTGAAGAAGCAATAGTATCTATAGAATGCAGTAAATTTCACATACACTGGTTACAAAATGAAAAATAAAAATAACTTCAACTTAATTAGAGGTTAAAATATTTAGACTCAAGTGTGGAAAACCTACAATTAGAATAAATAACGATGATGAACTCGGTGAACTATTTTGAGTTCACCTACATGCTAAACTTACCGGGGCATCACATAAAGAAAGAACTCGATAAGACCCATACCTGATCAAATTTTTACTTACTGAGACGTTGTTGATAATTGAAATATATTCTTAGAACATAAAAAGAACTCAATTGTTAATCTTCATTTTGACAAATAAGGTCAGATAAATTCAGATTTGCCATAATCGTGTATTAAGAGCTAGGTATTAAAAAAATGTGAAGCTTGGTTGAGAGATTGTAAAAGTTGTAAAATATGATCTTTAAAGTAAGGTTGATACTATCTAGTTTAATAGCTACAGTTGATCTTATAATTTTTTATAACAATTATGTTAATTATTATGGGCTTAATATAAAATTGTCAAGCCTTAAAGTGTTTTGTTATTTTATTTCATTATTATGCCAAAGTGACAGGTCAATAATACTTGTAGGAAACAGAATATCTTTCTGTTTTGCTAAGAACCGTTCTAAATGCAATATGATAAAAGTAATATCAAAGCTTAAGTGAGTAGAATTTGAAATGAGAAGAGCTGACCAAGAACCAAAATTATCTATACAAAAGTTAGTGCTTCAAAAGGATCGACAAACCTAAAACCCAATATTGCTGAAACATCAAAACGGTGAATCACTGACTCAGATATAATGGTAGTCCAACCAACGATTCCATTAAAATCCAAACTTTTCTACTCATACAGAGAAAAACGTCAGACCGCCGTTTAATGTATGGTCACCAGACACGCAACCCTGAAACTGATATATGTCACATCTGCGACAATTGCAATGCCAGAATACATTTAATCTTAATGTACACTTCATTACACTTAAAACTGCAGAATATCGAGCACCAAGAGGTCGAAATAACTTACACCCAGCAGGCTTGCTCTACTTAAACCTGGTAAAAACCATAATTCCGTTCTTTCGTAAACAAACGCTAACAATTTTATGGAAACTACCAACCAAAAATTAAGGAAAACAATTTTAATTAATTGAGTTTCAACAGTCCCACAAGGACTACCGTAGATGTGACCTCAACAAGGACTTGAAGCGCACAACCACCAAATGTAATCGGGCTTAAAACAAGTGTACTTAGAGTTTAAGATGTGACCTGAACAAGGATTGAAGCGCACAACCATCAAATGTGATCGGACTCAAAACAAGTCTTAGAGTTTAAGATGTGACCTCAACACGGACTTGGAACGCACAACCACCAAATTGGATCGAACTCAAAACAGGTCTACTTGGAGTTAAAGATGTCACGGTAGATTTTATTTATTTTTTTTTTTGACTAAAACTTAAAACATTATGCTCATATAGTTATTACTTTGCGATTACTAAACAACAAGGTCATTATGATATTTTAATACAGATTCTATTTGTTTGGTTTTCGTGAGTTCAGTGTCGGTTCGAGAACTCAGGATTTCGGAGTTCAGGCAGGAGAACTCCCTACAACTTAAAGTTTATTTTAAAAAGATAAAATCAATAGCAGTTTATCAACACAATTTGAGTCTGGAGTTACTACGACAATAGTAAATCATGCCTCAACAGTTATTAGTCTGGAGTCATAATACAAAATAATTCTCATTACAGCTTGTAACATAAGGTAAAAGAAATACGTAAAATTGAAAGAACTGTTTGGTTTAAATTGATATTGATTCTTTTATTGACTTTAGTGAGCAGTGAAACGTAATACTAATCAGAAAAAAGTACTATTCACTTTATTTTGTTTTTGAATCTTGAAGAGCTTAAGCCGATCACTGGCAACTGTATCACGGAATTGACGCCTGTCCTTGGATAAGCACCTCTATGATATTGACCGGTCCAATGTACTTCTGAACAAGTTTTCCGCTGGTGAGACCTTTGATGACTGGAGTCCGCTTTACAAGGACTGCATCTCCGATTTTGAATTTCATTGTATACAAGCAATTTTTATCGTAACGTTTTTCATTACACTCGCGTTTTTAACATGATTTCTCGCAGCTTTATCACGCTTGATTTGAGTTTGGTCTAGTCTATTTTCAAAGTTATCATTGATTATGGGACAAACGTCGTATTTAAGCGAGGTTGGAATCTGTACAAAAGTTCCGAAGGGATTAGCCAGTTGTGGCGTTCAGCGTCATGTTAATCCCTCGTTGAACATCAACCAAATAATTCTCCCAAGACTCATGCAGGTCATCAATAGATGCGGTTAAAGCACTTAAGGTGGTACCATTAAACATCTCAACTTGTCCATTGTTTCTAGGGCTAGCATAACATTTAGAACATGTTTGATGTTCTCGGATTTTAAAAAGTTTTTCATGGTTTGACTGGTAACCCTTTCTTCTATCAGTGATAATACGAGTGGGGTTTCTATAAAATTTTATTAACAATTATAAGCACTGAATAACTGGTTTAGCACTTGTATCTTTTACGGCTCGATCCAAGTAAACTTAGTGAACGCATCCACAGTTACTAAAGTGTAGACGTTACTATTAGGACTTCGACAAAATGGTCCAAATTTAATGTGTGGAAGAGTTGCGCAATTTTTCTATCGGGTTCAAATAATTGCATCTTTTGTCTTTGGTCATTTTGGAGCATAAGCAGGAAATGCAGGCGCTCACATACTTGGTGATAAAATATTTCATCGTAGGAAACCAATATTTCTGAGTTATGACTTCCAGTGTTTTATTTACACCAGGATGTTCACTATCTTCGTGGTGTTGTTTTACGATTCTCCACCGAACATCTATTGAAATAAGAAACTTTGTTATATCATTTAAGATCCTAGAAATCTTATTGTCCACTAATGTGTATTCTTTGCTGGTTTTGTTACCAATTTTGCTGCGGATTCTGTTAAATTCGTCATCTTGATTTTGTACGCATTCTAACCAATCAATCTTATTAATTAAATTGATGATAACTGGTTTCCTACTAAGAGCATCCACGTGCTTCATTTGTGTGCCGGGGCCGTAAATGACATCGAAATTAAATTCCTGTATTTCAAGCCACCAGCGCCTTATTCTACAGGTTAAGTCGTTCTTAGTCGAAGTGAGTCTTAACGCGTTACAATCCGTGACTACGGTGAATTCTTGTCCAACAAGATACTGACAAAATTTTCTTATAGCTACCACGACGGCTAACGTCTCAAGCTTGTAGCTATGGTACGCAGATTCACAAGCAGATGTTTGTTAACTCATATAGTCACAGAGTTCCAATTGCCTTCCAACTGCCGTTGCATCAAATTAGCACCTAAGCTATCCTGACTGGCGTCGTTGTGCACCTGTGTATCTAGTTCGGGATTAAACAAGAACAGAACAAGCCCTTTTCCAAAATCGATTTCAACAACTCAAAAGCTTGCTGTGGACCATTCTAATACCAATCAATTCAAGATTTTGTGAGTAGAGTGAATGGTTTAGCTTTCTTAGCAAAATTGTAAATAGATTTTCGAAAATAAGACATGAGTCCCAAAATTTTCACATTGTGTACATTCTTCAACGGTCGAAAGTTTAGCACAGCTTAAACTTTTTGGAACGATGTTCTAATTGGTGCATCGCTGATAGCTGACCCCAGATATTCTACTTGACATTGGAGAAATGAACATTTTTCTTATTGAGGGTCAATCCGGCCAACTTAAATGTCTTTAAGACAGTCTCCAATCTTTCTAAACCTTCCTACACTTCTTTCGAAATAATTAGTACGTGGTCAAGGTAGCTAAAATTTAGTTTCCGATAGTCGACACACATCCGTACGTCTCCAGACTTCTTCTTTGCCAGAACGATTGGGCTGGCGTATTCAGAACTTGTTGGTTTGATTATGTCGCTTGCTAATAGGTCCGCAACAATTTTTCGAACTTATTCTCTCTTGTGGAAAGACAAGCGGTACGGTCGATAACACACTGGTTTCAAACTAGTAAGTTTGATTTTCACCTCGACATTGGTATTTCCTAGTTGTGCCGCAGTGTTAGTGAAGCCATTGCTATATTTTCCCAACAGCTGATCTAAACTTTTCTGTTCGTCGTTTGACAATACTGGAGTCGCCGCAGGTACTTTATGTTAGACTGATTTATAGGAATTCCCGTGCGACGCCCTGCCGTTTGGTGAAGGTTAGAATTCGCATGGCCAATACATAAGACTGTTAAACGGCCAAATTATTACAAAATTTTATAGGTTTGGATGGGACTATAATTGTAGTAGAGTTGACACTCAGAAAAAATTTGGCATCACCATCCTATGGTGAAGATCTGATCAAACTATGATTCCATTTATACCTGGAACTACGGTAGAATCGTGGTCGGACCGAATTAATAACTTCTCAGGGGTTTCATCAACCTGGTATGATGATAGTAACTTATCTTTAAGGTGATTACTTGATTTGATGACGTAGGTATTTGGAGACTCGGTAAAGGTCGTCCAAACGAGTAAATCGAAAGCTTGCTAGTTATCATTGACCATTTAAACTGGTACAAAACGGTTTAAATCGTTAACAGTTAGTTTGACTTCTACTAATCCAATAGTTGGCACAACCGCACCGCCGTTGGCATTCGATTTTCGCGTGTTTTAAATCAATTTTAAAATTTATATTGATATTTTTTACTGTTGTTGTGTTGTTTTGTAAAAATACTATTTTTGGTTCGCGTGTGCATGCGCTATTACAGAAAATGTCGGTAGTGCAGAAAATTAAACAACTAAAAAGTGCTAACGAACTTAATTTAACAAAATTAGTTAAGTTCAAGGCAAATGGTCGTCCTTTGCCAGAACTAAGTTTACGACAAACTAGCAAAGACAAAAATAAAGATGTTCAGCGAAACTTTCGCAAGGTAGTGTACGATTTAGCTGACTGGATATGTGGTTGTGCAGTATCAAACGTATTTACTGTTTTGTTTGTTTATTATTTTCTAAAGACTCGTCAGACTCGCTATGGTGCAAATCCGGTGTAAGCGATTTAAAACATTTAGAAGAGAAAATAAAAACATGCTTCGTCTGCAGAACACATGAAATGCTCGGTAAATTTTGCAACCGTAGGAAATGTTGATATTCGTACACAGCTAGACAATGCTTATAGAAAACTTTAGAAATTTTAATGAAAATGTTTCGAAAAATCGCCTATTTTTAAACAAAATTGTAGATTGTATAAAATTTTGCGGTGCATTTGAGTTGGTACTACGTGGCCATGATGAAACGGCTTTATCTGATAATCCAGGAGTTTTTATAGACTTATTGATTTTGTAGTCGAGTTGGATCCGATTTTTAAGGAGCATATATGGAGAAGGCAAACTGTTTTTAAAGGAACATCCAAATCGATTCAGAACGATCTACTGACTAGATGCTGGCTGTAGTTCAGGAACAAGTAAAGCAAGAAATTAAATTAGCTAAGTATGTTGCTGTGCAAGTGGACGAAACTACTGACAGTTCTACTAAAACCCAAGTGGTTTTTATAATTCGTTATATTTTGTCTGGCGTTGTACACGAACGGTTTGTAAAATTTGTAAATCCTTTAGGAACCACAGCTTCACATCTTACAGATGTAATTCTTCATGAATTAGAAAATCTTGACATTCATAAATTTCCAGAAACATTAATTGGGCAAACTTACGACGGGCGTCGACAATGAGCGGGAAATTAGGAGGCGTACAAAAATTAAAGAACATTACCCTGCCGCGAATTTTATACATTGTTATGTCCACCAATTCAACTTAATTTTACAAAAAGCAGCAGGTAAAGATTAAAATGTTAAAGTTTTCTTTGCAAATTTACATGGTTTCTCAACATTCTTTAGTCGATCCCCAAACGCACAGCGGTTCTGGATGAGTTTGTAAAAGCTCGCTTACCTAGAGCAGCTCCCACGAGGTGGTATTTTAATGTACGTTGTGTGGAAACTGTGTTTGTCTATAGTGCAGACATTCAGTTGTGTTTAGAAAAATAATCGAAATAAAAGAAGATTCAAAGACGATTAATCAAGCGATTGGTTTAAAAGGCTTTTACAAAATGAAGATTTTATATTTTGGTTGAACTTCTTCCATCTTGTAATGCCCCATTGTGACATACTTTTAATGAACTTCAAAACGTAGTATAGACATTTTATCTGTAAAAGATTATATCGACTCCTTTAAAAGTTCAATCCAAGCAGTTCGCGATAAAATTTTAAATGACCTATCCTCGGAGATGCCTACAATTTCGTCAAATACTACTAAGCGATCACGTAAAAATGAAGATTCTAAGCGTCGAGTGGCTTTGGAAGTTTGCGACATAATCATTTCTGAAATGCACCATCGGTTTAGTTTCAGTGATCATTTAGTGATCAGCCAACTGTTTTATAGTAATCAGTTTGAAAAATTACAAAACAATTTTCCAGATAATATTTTAAATTTGGTTAAAAAGACAATGGTTCTATAAATTTTTAAAACTAAAAACTGAGCTACAAGTTATTTATGATCGTCCTGATTTCCGAGGAAGTTCTAGGGTGTTCCACTACTTCAACTTTTACGAATAATAACTTGAGTGAAACGTTTTCTGAAACTGTCAATTTATTAACTTTACTGTGCACACTGCCAATGACAACTGTTGAAAGTGAGCGTTGTTTTTTGACCTTAAATAGAATAAAGACCTTCTTACGCAACACCATGGGGCAAGACAGATTATCCGCTTTAGCGATGTTGAGTATCGAGAAGTCATTTGTAAAAGGAATATGCGATTTTAACGAACGTGTTATTCAACACTTTTCAACTGCTAAAGAACGAAGAATGGACCTCCAGTTCAAGACCATTTAAAACGGAATTTAACCCTTAACTAGTCGCGTGGGGTCAATATGACCCAGTCCTTTCTTTTGGTTTGAAATAATTTTAAATTTAAAGATTAAAACACCTGCGCGTTCTCCCTACCTTCTCATCTGAGTCTCTTAAACGTCGTTACTGATCAGTATTGCTATTGCTGTAGTAGAAGAAAGATTAGAGTGTGATTTATACAGTTTTGACCCCACGCGACTAATTGAGTTAGTAATTTTTTGTTACCGAGGAATTGAGAAGTAAGCAAGTAAGTACCGTTTTTGTTTATACGGCTTAGTTAGTTTGCAGAATACTATTGAAAAAATGTGTGAATAGAAATTATATGTTTGATTTAATTAGTATGACACTTTTTGAAACATTTTACGATATTATGTTTTACTAAAACAATTTGTTTTAGAATGACTACAAGAAACAATAAACCCTTGACCGAAAAAGAATTGCAGGAACTTGCCGAACATATATGGTCGGATGAGGAATTGATAACATTCCTCATGAAATCGATGATAGTGATAGTGACAAATCTGCACATCATTCTGTCCACAATTCCGATTCTGAACAAAATGTTTCTGAATCTGGAGTGAGTGATGAAGACAGTGAGTCTGAAGAGGAATCAGAGAATTATTTTTACTCTAGAGATAAAAACATGAAATGGCGAAAGTGTGCTCCAAAGACGAATGTCCGAACAAGAAAACACAACATTGTTTCTCGCTTACCTACTGTCAAACCACTAGCAAAAACAGCATCATCTGCGCAAGATATATTTTCTTTGTTTTTTGATGAAAGAATTTTGAATTTACTTGTAAAGTACACAAACTTGTTTATTGCAAACGTACGTGGCAGTTTTGATCGACCTCGAGATGCAAACGATGTCGATATAGACGAAATGCGTGCCTTTATAGGACTTCTTCTTCTTAGTGGTGTTTTAAAGTCTGCACACCTTAATTTTGAAGAGCTTTGGGCTACCGACAATACAGGCTGCGAATTGTTTCCTCTAACAATGTCATCTAAACGATTTCTTTTCATACTGAGATGTCTAAGATTTGATGATCTTGCAACTAGAGAAGACAGAAAATTAACAGATAATCTCGCTGCTGTTAGAGAATTTATCGATATTTTATCTGAAAATTTTTCTACATCCTACGCAACTGGAGCTTACGTCACAATTGACGAACAACTAATCCCATTTCGTGGTCGTTGTCGCTTTAAACAATATCTACCAAATAAGCCTAGTAAATACGGTATTAAGGTATTTGCTATGGTTGACGCCAGGACTTTCTATTTGCAAAACTTTGAGGTATATGCAGGATTACATCCTGAAGGTCCTTACAGAAAGAGTAATTCACCATCTGATATAGTCAAGAGGTTAGTTGAATCTATCAAGAACTCCTATAGGAATGTGACTACTGATAACTGGTATACCAGTATACCACTTGTGGAATCATTACTTAAAGATTATAAATTAACAATGGTCGGTACTCTCCGAAAAATAAGAAGGAAATACCGAAATAATTTCTGCCAAATAAAATTAGGCCGGCTAAAAGTAGTCTTTTGGATTTACAGAAGAAATGACAATGGTATCTTATGTGCCTAAAAATCAAGAAGTGTTATACTAGTATCAAGTATGCACCACAGTAACGAAATCGATGAAACCACAGGAGCTTTGTATAAGCCGGAACTGATTACATTTTATAATTGCACAAAAGCTGGTGTTGATGTATGCGATCAGCTCTGTGCTACATACAATGTCGGTAGACGCACCAAAAGATGGACATTGGCTGTATTCTTTCACTTTCTGAACGTTGCGGCTAGCAATGCATTAATATTGTATAAACTAAAGTCCGAACATGCAAAAAAATTTACAGAAGACAGTTCCTAAAAGAACTAGCCAAGGAACTTGTAAAAATCACCAGCTTTCTCGGTCTTCTTCGCAATATATTCCAAAGATTTACGGAAACGAATTCGTCTACATCAAAATATTTCTGAAGTAAATATTGCTCAACAGAATACAAGTGGACCTTCTCGAGCAAGATGTGGAAAATGCACAAGACGAAATGATAATAAATACAGCGTAAAATGCAGTAAATGCACCACATTTATCTGCAAAGCACACACTGCAGCTATTTTTTGTGCTGACTGTGTTGACATTTTTTAACTTTAAAGCTATGTGGTGGAAAAGCGACTCTCAGTTTTTCTTCCCATTTATACCAGTTAGTAGGTGCTACGGTTTGGCAATCCTACCACAATTTTGCATTTCCGCTAAGGCGCACAATTGTACAAAAGATTTTTGCGTGGTCATTCCAATTATACAGAAGCCTAATCGAATTTATTTTTTCTAACCATCGATCTATTGTAAGCCCATCAGTGGAATCATTAAATTTGGGAATTAATTCTAATCGACCGATATAGCGAGAATTGTCACGTATGTTACGGGTAAAAACAATTAGTCTGAGCAGGGCCAGCCGACGAATCATGCGACAAAAGTGAGGGCTGGCGCCGGTTATTACCGTGTGAAAGTTCAAATTCTGCAACGTAGATTGCCGGAGGTGCGGTGAGTCGTTATTTCGATCTTCGGGAACCGATGGATTAACGCTATTTCTTTTCGTACAATGTTTTCTAAAATTTTTAGTCTTTGTTTTAGAATTTCGGCTTCCGTTAAAACAGTATCAGAAGATTGTGAACGATTCGACGTCGTCGCGAGCAAGACTTTCGCGTTCGTTTGGTGTCATATTTCGCACATGTGGGGTTGCGCATTGTTTATCAAGATAATAATCAAATCAAAATCAACGTTCACAGTTACAAGATTTAAGAACAGACTAGACTAATTCTAATAAAATAAGACTGGCTACTCACAGTGTTTCAAACTCCGGAATACCAGCAGTTACACAATAAATTACACACACATAAGAATGTCTTTTTTTTTAATGTTTATAGTGTGAGGGTTGACTAAAACATTAAATAAGTCAGAAACGATTGAGGTGAGTTATGTGACACTGTACATAAAATATGCCTACAATTAGACGCAGAATCTAAAATGTAGTAATATATAGGGTGCTCCATTTAAAATAAGCAATTGATACATACTTCCGTTAAAACCGGAAGTTCTGCCATCTTCAAAATATTTTGGTTAAATGATCCGCATCGACTTTGGTATGTTCGCAAATTAGTAGTAAAATAGGATATTTAAAATTATGGGTGGAGAGAGAAGAAAGAAGGTGGGTGGAGAAGGAAGGAAGGATAAGAAAATAAACGCAAAAAACTAGAAAGTTAAAAGAGGAAATGGAAGAGGAAGTTTATATAGGGAAGGAAATAAAAAAATAAAGAAAAGTAAAGTATTATTTTGGAACACTGCGGGGATAAAGATAAAGGAGAAAGGTTCTGGAAGTATATAAAAACTTCAAAATGGTAGGGCTGGTAGAAACGTAGATGGAATAAAGAGAATGGGAAATATGGAGTCATAAATTGCCGGAGGACTTCATATGGGAATTTGAATTCTTGGAAAGAGATAAAAGAGGAATAAATATTGGAGTAAGAAAGGAGTGGGAGAAAGAAGATTTAATAGGGATAAATGAGACCAAAGCAGCGATGAAAATTATAGTAAAACTAAAGAAGGAGAAAAATACGAAATAATAACGTATATGAGAAAGAAATGGAAAAGACTAAGGGAATAATAGGATTACAGCAGGAGAGAAAGAAAAGATTATTATAGGAGGAGATTTGAACGCAAATAAACGGGTAAGGGGAAAACTACTAGAGTTATGTGAAGAGAGGACATGGACAATACTAAACGAAAATATGCAGGAAGAAAAAAGAGAAATTTATAGGAAGAAAAGGGGTATAAGATTGTAATTGTAAACGTGAATAGTAAAGAGAATATAGAATTTATGAGAATAGGAAATAAAGATGATAATGAAGAAATGAAAATTAGGAATGAAACACCAGCATGGACGTTTGTAAGTTGGAGAAGAAAAACGAAAAAAGGAGAGAAGTAAAATAGATAAAAATGGGAAAAACCACATAATAAGTACGCTACGAGGAAAATAAGAGAAACACATAGTACATATAGAAAGAATAGATAAAAAAATAAGACAAGGGAGAATAAAAAGTAGAGTCGGACAAAGCTTTAAGAAAATTGAAGATGAGAAAAGCCGCAGGCACAGATGTAACACAAGGAGAACAGTGGAAATACACAGGGAAAATAATGAGAGATAAAATCAGGAAAGTAATGGAAATAACATGTCAATAAGAAGGGTTTTCAGATAGGTGGACGGAAGCAATATTGTGCCCAATATACAAAAGCGGAGATAAGCAAATGTAAAAATTACAAAAGATAAGCATACCGAATGTACGATACAAAATATACGGAGAAATAATAAAAAGATTAGAAAAAGTGAAATAGAAAAAAATTATACCAGATTGGCAGACAGGTTTTAGAAAAGAAAGGAGGACAATAGACAAAACAGATTTTAGCAGAGTGGATAGAAGAATACTATGAGAAATAAGAGAAACATTGGCATAAGTGAAGACATAACAGGGGCAGTAGGAGAAATATACGAAAAACAAAATGCAGAATAAAAGTGAAGGGAAAGCTTGGGAAAGTATTTTGGGCAGAAAAAGGGCTGAGAAAGATGTCCGCTAAACCCAATGTTATTATCACTATATATAAAAGACCTAAAGGAGGAACTGCGTAAAAATCAAGCAAGGAGAATAAAATTGGAAAAGTAAACATAATAACACTAGCTTATACAGATGATATTCACAAGGATAGAGGTTAAGATGCAAAAGATAATAAATACGCCAAAGTAATTTAGAGAAAAAAACTGGAAATAAATGTAATAAAAAACAAAAATAATAATATTTAAGAAGAAAAACAGAAGAGAGAAGTGCAGGTGGGGAGGAGAAAAGATCGGAAGTAAAATTTTAGGGCAGATATGGGAAATGGGAGAATGTGCTTTTGGGAAAGATATGGAAAACAGAAAATGGTTGTTCGAGAGGTTAGTGAAAGGTGTGATGATTTACGGGGCAGAAATTTAGAGGTGGAAAGAATGGGAAGAGCTAGAAGAATACAGGAAAATATTGGAGATGGACGCTACGTTTGAATATTTAATAGAGGATGAAATAAAACTGGAAAAATAAGCGTAGGAGCAATACGATATGATTTGAGGAAAGAATGGAGAATAGGAAAGATTGTGAAATTTTGTATGAATGTTGGATAGAATTAGAAAAAATAAATCACAGTGAAAACGAAAGAAAAGCATATTATAGAAGAAAATGTTACGCAATAGAAAAGTAAGAAGGTAAGAAGAAAATGAAGATAGATGGAAGAAGAAACAACAAAGAGGAAGAAGGATAATCGGATACAAGAAAAAGAATGAGGATAAGAAAAGGAAGGTACAATATGAAACACATGGATGTAATACTGTAAGGAATTCCAATTTTTCAAACTGATTAGACGGTTGGTTAGAAGTATGACTTCCATAAATCAGAGTCAGACATAATAAATCTGCAACCTTATTTCAATGAACCCAAAACAACAGTTGGGTGGAAATGCTTGCAATAATAAATTTGACACATATTACACTAACAATAGTGTATTAGCAGAAAAATCATTTGGTGTTAATAATTACACTTAATAACATTTTCAACGAACTTCGTTCGTTTATGAAATCGATTTGTCGTCCGTGCGTCCGTGTGTGCGTCCGTCCGAGCCTTTCTAATGGTCGGACATCATTGTGTGATAGATCAATCGATTCAGCTTGGTGTCCAAAGCTTAAGTTTTGATGTGCATTAAAATCGGGCAACGGGGACGCCGAGCCCCCGCGATATTCCGTCGAAAAATTAAAATTTCAAATACGTCCAAAATCAATGTGTGGCATATATTTAGACTCCTCTGGCATAGCTGAGTTGAAATATCCTATCCCCCATAAAATCACACAGATACCTGATGCCCTCGGGAAATTAAGTTTATTTTAAAATCCAAATATGTCCAAAATCAATGTGGCACATATTTGGATAATAGAAAGTTAGCAATGACGGTCTATTGGGCTAATTATAACTTTGCCATTCTTTCCATATTTGGATAATACGAAGTTCGTTGGGACAATGCCTGCATTTTCAACTTGTTTATTTGACATTGTGATTTTGTAGTAGAAGTTTGGGTATTAAGTAAATCCCTACCAGGTCATCTTAAAAAATCTTTACTTCTTAGCAGTTCAAACACAAGAATTTTAAAAAGAAAATTGAAACTTTATTTCGGATTTTTTTGTTTAAACCAGTTAGGGTAGCTAATTAAAAAACAACACGAGGATCTAACATTAATGTCTACATTTTTACGGAATATCTCAAATGTAAAATGAAAATAATATTGTTTGTGCTGAATACAACAAATTTATTATTAAACTTTTATAAGGCGTGACAAAAAATTTCATTCTAATATAACAGTTTAATCACTAATGTTTTTTAAAATTTTTTTATATTTAACAACTTTTTGTTTATACAAATAGTTATCACTCTTGAAAATTTCATTAGATTACAACAAAATTAAATTAATACTGCGCATTGTCTTTAATCTTCATACACCACACGTTTAAATAAATTAATAAATAGTTTACTATAAGTTTGTTTTACACGCACGTTGCTGACAAACTGAAGTCTTAATTTTCCTAGTTTTAATTTTGGCCGTTACCAAAAAAAATAATAAATTAATACTGTAGTAACTAATTAAAAGTGAATTAAGTAAAAAGCCTTGAGAATAAAAACTAATTATAACTAATGAGAATCGATAAGTATAAAAAGAAATGGAAATTCATACTCAAGTAATGCTTACGCTCAGTATGTTAATCACAAGTTCAAGCACGTTTTACTACAGTTCCTGTATCAGATTCTTCCGATGGAGTAGATTCGGAACTTCGACGACGTCTTGTTTGGAGGAGTCGTTGCTTTCGTAGGGTAGGTATTTGCGAAGGTTTTTGATTTTTGTTTTTATTTATGTTGTGATCCAAAGAACTTCCCGCAATTTTGCTTAAATCGTATTTTTCATCAGCGCTATTGCGGGCAATTACCCTTGCTCCAATTTTATTTATAAGTTCGGTTGATTTTTTTGCAATAGTAGGTTTAATAACTATTTTTGGATCCGGTCTTTTGACGGGGTGTTGTGGATTTGCCGATATAATTGTTTTAGGATCCTTCTTTTCAGGAGTTTCCGTAGGTTTTGGTGGTTTTAAGTGTTCGTAAATTTGTTGAATGCTTTGTTTGTACGGATCTGGAGTTTTATCTTGTTTTTTGGCTGCATTAGGCACTAAAGGACCAATGTATAAGTTGTTGTAAGTCACTTCGGGTTCTTTTGGCAGGGGCGGCTCCTCCGCTAATGCAGCTGGTGACTCACAAACGCGAGGAATAATAGATTTTTTGGGTGCTGATGTTGTTCTTGGAGGAGGTGTGGGAGGAACCCGCACGTTTAATTTATTTGTTAGTTGCGAAAACGAAGACACTTCCGGTATGGGTAAATTTGAAAACCTTGCACAGGCATGGATCTTCGTTTTGTCGCAGAACTTTCTTTAGAAGGAAAATCTGGTAGTACTTTAGAAAGTTTCTACGCTTGATAGTTTGGAGTTGTTGTTCGGCTGTTAGCGGTTGAACTACATCGTCAACTTCATCTTTACATGTTACGTTAACGTTCACGGGTATTTCACAATGTTTAAAGTTTTGTAAAGTTTCTAAAGGTAGCAATTTATTGGATCTGATCTTGAATGTTGATGATTAATTCGTACACGAGGATGTCTGAGGTTCACGTTGGTTGATAATGTTTTTTGCATGTCTTGTTTGGGTAAACTAACTACGTCGTCTAACGTGAAAGAACGTCGTAGTTGCGGTTCTCGCTCTACATCTAAGTGGTGATAATCTAATGATTTAGTTAATTCAATGGGCTGTTGACGTAGAACACTTTTTCCGCGTCCCGAAGGGGTCGCATCTACAGCAATAGATACCTTCTCCGTTTTTAATTGATTTTATTACGGGTATTTCACTAGAATTAACTTGAGAACTTATATTTATCAACTCGTTAACTTTTTCTTCAGGACTTACTGGCCTAGTAGGGCTTCGTCCTAGAGTAGAATCGCTATCGACCGCATTAGTGATCTTTTTAGATTCTTGTTCTTGCTTTGTTTTGCTTTGTGCTCTTCTGCCAACTGTTGCCTAGTCCGTCTTAAGTACCTTGGACTGCATCTATGCACAATCTCATGCGCAATCCAATCTCTTACTTTAGTATGTGGATCAATGGTGCTTGAAGATAACTGACGCATTAACTTAAACTTTGAATTTGATCCATCTTCACTCATTTTGATTGCTTCATAGATGTCTTCACTTTTAGCAGGTTTTGAAATAATTTTCATAATGTTGCAGCCGTCTAATTCTGGTTTTGTATCAGGTGGTTTTGTACTTTTTTCAACACTTTCTACGACAACGTTTGCGGCGTATTCTTCTTGTCGCTTTTTTTCTTTATTTTTTAAACGTATGCATTTGTAATATAAAGCGACAAAAACAAATATATTAATCAATAAAATAGGCAACCAACTATAACCAACAAGTTTGTTGCGCTGCTTGTCTTTTCCTCGTCCGGTTCTTCTGTGATTATGGTTCCATGTTCTACTGGATCTTTACGGCTACTGTAAACGGTTGTTGTGGTTTGTGGACGTAGCGGTTTGTGAAAGTTGTTAAAGTTATCGAAATTTGTAGGTGGAGTGGGTTTATTAACAGGTTTCGGATATAACCATGGTGGCGGTGTCCTTGGTGGTTTAGTAGTAGTCTTTCGAGTTTCGTAAAGTGTTTGTTCTGTTTCACTTTCGTGAAGAAGTTTGGGAAGAACTTCATTCCAATATTTTATCTCTCTCTGGTTCTGTATTTGTACTTTACTTGAGGCGGTATAGCTATAAAAAACAACATCAGTTAAAATAGTACACAGTTGTATTTAATTTACCTAAATACAGGTATGCTTCTGTTTTCAATGTCAAACTCGGGCCATTCTACTTCAAATTGAACCCAATCAATCGGGTTTAGATTGTAGAATTCGCTCCTACGATTTACATTAGGATCTCTAAAAATTTTAAGTTATATTAATCAGTTAGTTGTGCAATCTTTCTTAAAGTACCCGGTGTAAGCAAAGCTTGTTAAGTATGTCATCGTAATTTCCGATAGAAGACGTTCGTGTGCTGTGTAAACTTCTTTAAAGTGAAACTTTGGCCCATCCAAAGGAATACCAAAAACGTAAGGCAATTCATCACCTTGCACGCTTTTAGTTCTCTAAAATAAAAATTGAAATTTTAAAACTCATACAAGACATATAATTACTATATGTTCTTTTGAAGAAGGCGCGTGGCCAAATACGTAGAAATATGACTGTGGATTTGCTACAGAGTGCAATTTTCCCATTTGCACGATAGGTGCTACCGATCTGGCGTCTGAAAGCATTTCTAACAATTTATCTCGAGCTTGCTTTGCTCTGTCGATGCCCGGCGGTGAATAACTATTGCGCCCTTGATCATGATAAGCGAATTCTGTTACTTTTCCAATGTACTCTTCTAAAGTACGCGATAAACACAATTCCGGTTTAGTTTCACATTTAACTCGCAAATATTTTTTTAGCTCTTGATCACGTTCTTTCTCTAATAGTCCATGCGTTAGCCCAACAGGTCCTAAAAGATGAGCGCTTTGATTTCAGTTACCCCGTACATTAGCTCAAACCTAAAAATAAATGGTAAAAAATATGTGTGTATAAAGCCTAACATATACTTTTTAAGCAAGTCGCTGTATTTTGCTAAGTTTTTCTCTGGGATCGTTTGGTATTATACGGGAGTCAATAATAGGACCAAACTTGGTTTCAAAATAATCACTCGTGGCTGAAGCATTGACAATTTCATTTGAATTTCTATCTCTCAAACATGTTGCAAATTCAGTTTCTGTTCCTGGACAATTTAAGGATCCAGCAACTTGATATGTTACTTTGCGCGGCTTACTAGCGAAAGCCCAATCTGACAGTGCAGTACCTCCCATTAAAATTGCTCGTTTGAATAATTCTGTAATGTATCTGCTTTTATAAAAGTAATTATAAATGTAGTGTACTTACGTTTGCTACCTTCTCCGTTCACCATAGGAGACAGCATTAGTAAATTTGCGCAGACGGCTCCGGTACCGTGACCAAATACGGTTACTAAGTTTGGATTTCCTCCAAATGCTGCAATATTGTTCTGAACCCATAGAAGAGCAGCTACTTGATCTACTAATCCAAAATTGCTTGAAGCTGTTTCCTCCATACCAGTTTTTAAAAACCTATAAATACGTGCAATTAAAAACAAAAACTAAAAAAAACTACAAAATAAAGTACGTAGCAGTGTAGCATCTTTAATAACTTTAGTAACCTTAAAATCAAACGACTTTGTACAAAACAAAATCTGTAGACAGGAGAGAAGTAGAAAACAACAGCGTCATTTTACAATTTTTTGTCTTGTACCTCTTCTAAGATACTTATCAAATTAAAAATGTATTGCCACTGAAATGTTTTAAATTTTCTGGACTAAGAATAATAACAGAACCAAAAAACTAAGTGCATATAAAACTTATGTATTAATAAAAATTTTCCCAGGCCTCCTTCCAATCTCTTCCGACAAATACCATAACTTACAGTACCTCAAAAATTTGTGGCGATGAGACTGCTGAATATTTCAGTATGTTTTTACATAAATAACAAAATATTGTTGTAAACAGTATGATTAATTTAATAACATTAATAATGTTTATTTTTTATAACATTATCATTTCTATTATTTTTAGTTGTGTTCTTTGTTTACTTGTAAGTAGGTACCTATGTTTATCTAAATATTGTATTGATTTACATTGGAATTTTTCTTATCAAGCCTCCTTTGTTCGTGGAAACTAGCAAGAATATGGTAAGTTTTCAGACTTAACATCTTGTTGCACTGCAATTTACAGTTTACCCTAGTTTAATATAAAATGCATGCAAACCGTATGCACTTCAATAATAACGTGTTTACAGAATCAATTAAAATTAAATACGAAAATTAACTATCACATCAGAATAAAAGAGTTACTTTATGACCGCCTGCAAAAAGTACTATGAAAACATATTTTTGAATGGATATCTAGAGAAGCAGATTCAAAGTTACACTTTGAAAAATAGTACTACGTACACTGTGAGTTAGATAGCTAGACCTTGGTCTGTCAAGCCGCCAGTCTCACACTACATTATTTCGCACTACCAAGATTATTGGATTGTGTTTTACAGTAAACCTGTAGTCGTTTTGATTATTTTGTCAGAGAAAAAAGGAACATTAGTTTAGAGAGGTGAATTTCGAAACAAGGTTTGAGAAACAACACAAAAAATTATTTCCTTGATATGCTGTATCACTCATGTAGAAAGGATTGTTCGGTTTCTTTCTGAATTACCCTGCAGCTTAATTTCAAATGTAAATAAAACTAAGAATTCCATTGCACAGACTAAGCTGAGAATTCAGTGTGAGTACAGTTGCCAACCAGAAGTGCTGCAGTAGACCAACAAACTGGTAAGTTCTCAGGCAAACTTCGTCGCTCGGAAAAAATTTTACTTCAACGATTTTATGGATAGTAATAATGTCAGTAATAAGAAGAAATAACAAATTAACAGATACATTATGCTATGAGGCTTACAGCAACGCTGCACTTTTGCACACTTAAAATACATTACCTAAACATCCAATACCCACGCTCAGCATGGACCGGCACAATAGATTTAAAAACTGTGAGATCGATTGAGGGAATTTAAACCTTCTTATAGAAGTGGTAAATTCAACACAGACTTTATTCTGCACTTATGGGACGTTTTGTTGCAGCAAGGGTGAGTACTTTCACACCTGCCTTATTCAGTATAAAAAATACACTTACTAAAGTGGCCTGAAGAAATGCTCACTTTGCAGCATGAAACGTCGCCAGAATTACACCGTGTGCGTGTGTTTGATTTGGTCCCCCATAAGAAGGCTTAAATTTTCAATTCGTCTACTAATTGAGGAGGAAATAAACCAACTCCACTGTACTTATTTTCTTAATATCTAATAATAATCTGTAATATACATTGAATGCACTGTTACTTAATGTAATTTGTTTCGGTGGGTATTATGTTATGCACAAACGCATTTTTGTGTCATTCATTCTTGTTTTTTTATGTTCTATTTTGTTGTATTTATTGCTTAGTCTCAGGTTGAGCATTCGTTTCAAATTTTTAGTCGACTTTATATTTTCTTGTAAACTATTTAAGTATTGCTTTTAGAAAGCACTAGAATCATACAAATTTTTGTAAATGCTGTTAAAATCAATCACCATTAAACGCATAGGCCACCGTCTATTCAGTATATTTTTTATATCCACTATTGTTAAACACATTGTTTAAAAAGGCACTGGGGTTTATTTGCCCTTTAAAAGTGACTAAGAGTCTCATGTCTGTGTTTTCCAACAAATATGTGTGCTTAACTGGCAAATCAATAATTCCATTGAATTAACATAAAATCCAAGATGATAGTCGAAATTGTGAACAGGTCATCAAAAATACCACCAGACGATCATAAAAAAAGTTATCTTGCAAATAGTATAATTTTTAGTAATTTAGCTATTAACATTCGTCAAGTAAACATAACGGCACTGGTTGTGATGAGGACATTAATTTTCAATTTTTTTGCCGAGGTTCTGGAGTTTATTTAATGGAGAAATAATTCTTTAAGTATCATTTGATGGTATTTTTTAAATACGGTTGGGAGTTAATTCCAAGTTTAATTTTCTATTTTGAAATATTGTGAAGTTGTTGAGGTAATCTAGTTATGGATTGGGTTGTTTTCAATGAGTCTTTTTGAATTACTTTTGAGAATTCATAGAAAAATTTGTTTGAGTAGTAAAGTCTCTTTTTGATAATCGACAATTTTTTTCGTCGTAAGATTGTGTTCAGCGATATTAAACTTTTAAATAATTAAAATGTGTGTGTCTTGCGACATCTCGTGTAAACATTGACACGTGAATAGTATAAATCCAAGAAAAATTCAACAGTTAACTGTAACGGCATGTGTGTGTAAAAGTGCAAAGCGCTATCTAAGCGATAGCTTTAATGATTGTAACACGGTGCCGATAATGCCGGTAGCTACAATTGTACAGAAGCATACACGCGTGTTCTATCTTAGTTTATACTATTCACAGGTGTCAATGTTATTAACGAGATGTCGTAAGACACACCCTTTACTATGTTCATTGCTCCACGAGAGCTTAAAAGACCAACCGCCGTCTTGTACAGTCGTATACCGCACTTAAGTATACACCTCTGATGAGCTCTACAATAAGAACGAAATGCTGCATCAGGTGTTCTTTCGTTGCGTGTATGCTTTATACAGAGTTATACTCTGGTTTTATCGGCAACGTGTGTTACAGCATTAAAGCTGTCGCTTAGATAGCGATTGCACTTTACACACATGCCGTTGCCAGTTAACTGTTGGCATTTTTCTTAGTTTAAACTTTTAAAGTTTATCCGACGTTTTTAACTGAAAAAGATGTGATGAAACAAAGTTCTACATTTTAAACTAATTAATGGAATTTAATTAAATGAGATGTACAACTAAATTTTATTTACATAGTTTAAGAATTGTATACAATGTCAATTAATATTTTATTCATAACATTTAATTACTAAACTAAATAATGTTTACTCAGTCAAGTATTGATTTGTGTAGCGGTAATTAAAAAAAAATTGACATTCTGTAAAAATAAGTGTTATTAGACTTCTATTTTCTGTAAAGAAACAAACTAACTGTGTGTAAGAACAAACGATAAACGCACTGTAAGGGAGTCTTCTTAATACGTAATCTCAGTTATATTTGTGCGCGTTTGCGTTAATTTGCGGTACCATTAAAATACATACTTTGAAAAAGTAGGTTTTGTGAACCTAGGGAGGTGGAAGCTTTATCATCTCCGTTTGGCCCCCCATTGAATGTTCACAAATTTCTTAACGATTGACGCAGACCCCGTCAATACTATTTGACCTAGGGTTTAATTCACGAAAGCAGATCCCTCATGCAAATCACGCTCTTTCTCTTCTAGCTATGTCATCCCTCTCCCAATTTATGTTGCGTTTTTACTTATTAATGACGTGGAGTTCTTTTTTGCACGTAATATTGTGTCATTTTATTTAAACTGTTCATTTGATTTATAATTATTTTTGTTATCAAGTCATTGTTGTAGGCCTAGCGAAATGAAGTTTAATTTCAAACTTCGTGTAAGCGATTTAAATCATGTTAATTTAAAATTCACATTCCGCAAACTCTACTAAGACTTATTTAAATTAATCAAATAGCAGGTGACTAATGTGAAGACTCCTTAAGTATCTTGTAGGAGTTAGGTGGTAACGAATCCATGAAACACGGTACCTTTCTAGTATCGACCGTTTTGCCTGGCTGAGGTGAGTCTTTTTAAAAATATCAATGGAATAGTGTAGTCAAGATTCTAGAATAAGTGCCTCTTTAGACCAGACCATAAAAATAAAGTGATTAGTGTTGGCATAAAAAACGTAGAAAAAGAGAAAATAAACGTATACAGACACAATGAATAAAAAATTTCTAGGGAATACTAATTCAGATAGATGCCAAAATAATTTTCTGAGTTAAATGATATAAAATTATACAGGGTGTTCTTTTAAAATAAACTAGTTCTTCAAGAAGTTTAAAGTTATATAATTTTTGAAACACCCTGTACAACTAAACAATTTAAATGTTGCATGTCAATTAAAAAGCACCACTATTTTAGTACTCATAAATACTAAAATTCTCAAGTATCTGATTAAAATAGTACCTTGGGTCTACAGAAGACTAAAAATTTAGAAAAAAAATTGAATAAAGCAAAAACAGTTAGAAAAAATATGGTATCACAAGTTTATAAAATTTTATACTGAGTTTAATATTTAAATAAAAATATAGAGTGTTTTGTTTAAAATGACGAAGTTATTGTTTACTTCGGTTGTACAATAACCATTATATTTTTTATTTGAAAGATCTTAGTTTTTGTATAAATTTTAAATTTTTAAAACATCAAATGATTCAATCTTCATAAAGGCCTAATTGTCGCCTTATGATGGGACATGTATACCAAATAAATAATATTCACAAAAAGTGTAATTTTTTAATTCAGACATTCTTAATCCTTTTTAATATATACGCCCTATAGAACTACTACATAAATCACATAAGTCTCCAACACCTTGGTTCACTAATTCACTATAAATCATTAACCTTAGTAACGTATTATACGTAGTAAAAAAAGAGTAGGTAGGTCCTGACAATTTAAATATTCAATTTTAAATTTAATTATGTTGTTATTCAATAGTTCCTGTTGTTACGTTAATCTTGTGAATACTTGTTTGCTTGATTCTGTTTGTCCTCAAACTTTGAAACATGTTTGAGCATGTTTTGCCAATACCAAAGTCAAAGAGCAATTATGTGACCTCCATCCGGATAAGCATTCTCTCTCCACTATCAAAAATTCTGAAAAAAATCATTCCATGTCAAGTGAATGCTCATCTCAACAGATTTCATCTTTTCCCACATGTCCAGTCAGGGCTTAGACCGAGATACAGTTGCATCAGCGCTAGATTCCGTTAAACTCAGGCCCTAATACAGCTCTGGCGATCTTTCCCGATTTTTTTTTTAAGGCGTTGACACCATCAATTATGATCTACTGACTGTCAGTTATGCACTTTGTTGAATTTGGATGCATCTTCCATAAAATTTTTAAAAATATTTTTAGTAATAGGACTCACTACTGTATTCTATTCATACTTGTAATATTTTGGAATGTTTAAAATTTGAGAAATATCATCTGTTTGCTGACTATTCACAATTATACTACTCTGTTTAAGACATGTGATATCTAAACAGCTGATCAGTGCATTAATAAATGATCTTTAAATAATTTACGTACAACTTATGAGCACCGCCAAAAGTATAAATCCCAATAAATAGTCTGTACTTTTATTCTGCAATAAAGCTGAAAGATCATTCTAGTCTAACATCAATATCTCTCTGGGTGACAATGTCCTTATGTTTAAGCACGTAGGCAAAAATGTATGGTTTGATATTGGATGTAGACTATTAAATTTAGGAGTCACATTTCTACAGTATAAGGAATCTACCCATTCCCGACAACCACTTCTTCTTATTTATTTGAAAACTTCCCGTCTGATTTGTTAGTTTTAAGCCATTTGAATTCTTCAAAAAGTGCAAAATTGTTGCTGACGATTTATATATTGTATTGGCCAAGTTGTCAACATATTTCTACAACTGTGGAGTTGGTTGACCATGACTCAGATATCCTACATCTCCTTACATCTACATTTATTTTAGAATAACAATATGTAAAAACGCCACCTTACCTGTTCGGATAGAAATTTGAATGTCGCTTCAGTATATAATACGGTAAACGTTGATGGAGGATAATGTTACACTACTGTATTTAATAAGTTCCTCAAAAACTGTTTCTAAATCTCTTTCTTTGCGCGCCCGATTCCACTAAAGCGTCAATTATTACCCCCCAGTTTCTTGATACTGGGTCGGATTTCAAAGAATCTGCAGCTGGAAAATTACGATATCGTTGGCGTCAATGCTGCATGACGGATGCTTGAATTAAGGTTTGGCGTAAACGTGTTATTAATGGCGATCGCAAATAAAGTGATGCTCAGGATGGAACCCTGGGGGATGCCATTTAAACGTTCGGCGACTGAGGTTTCAGCCCCAAACAAGCTCAAATATCTTTTCTCAAAGAAATGTAATGAAAGAAGACAAGTTGTTTCTGTAACCCAATCTTGTAGCCACGAAAAAACGGCTGATATTTTACCAATTGGTCTTTCCTCTCCATACACCAGACGAGTCTTCAGATTACTATCATTTGGAGAAGCTTAATTGCACACGGCACGAGACTTTATCGAATGGTAATTTTGAGCTAACAAAGAATCTTTATCGCTCTTAAGTAATGAAAAAGGATGGCTCCTTACAAGATGAACGGTACGTGCCTCGGTTCATATCCACTGCTGTCATAACAACGAATTTTAAAGAGGTCGTCGGCTTGCTGACAGAAAGCGTAATAGCGGCTATGATCACCGGGGTAGCTGTCTTTAGGTTTGGTGTGACTGACCTAACTCCCGTTTCGTGAATTAGGCGTTGTAGCCGTATTAAAAACCTTGGTGCAAAATTGAGATGACGTTCAAAAAATACGCTTGCGTTTAAGGAAGCTTTTGTCAAAATTTCTCGAGCTGCTCAAGCACCTGCTCAAAATAGTCTGGAAATTTTTAGACTCACTTGCCGGCTCGCTCTATCGCAATGCCATCCACCTGCAAAACAGGACTTTGCAAGGACTGCTTACATCCGGAAATCCTACGCACTTTCTTCCGTACTAGCAAAATCGGAGAATCGGTGTTAATTGGAAGACGCATATTTATTCCACGACGCTTTTTTTTGTTCCATAATATTGTTCAACGGGGCTTCTACTTCTGGCGCGTTTCAAAACATCATGTTTTTAAAGGTTTTGTGCCTCTTGGAAAACGTTGAAAGCCGAGTTTTTTTGAGTGATAGCCTCCTAGACTTTCTTATTTCCAACATGGGACGCGTCTCTTTCTAAAGTGATAACCTTAGATTCTTAGAACGGCGATCGATGCCGCGTTCCTGATATGCTGCGTCAGGATAGAATATCTAGTCGTCGATGTTTGTTCCTGTCGGAACGGCCAGAGTAGATAAGTTTGATCTAAAAAAATCCCAATCTGCTTTATTGATATTCCACCTTTCAGGAATGTAGCACTCGGAAAGAATCACATTCCATCGTGATGGGAAAGTCGTCACTATTGTACAGATCGTCGAGTATCTTTCATTGGATCTTCGGTGTAATAGATGCGGAGCAAAAAGAGAGATCGGGGAGTCGAAAAAATTGTGTTAGATCGAGCATTTAAAATGGTTGGTGAACCATCGTTCAGTAGCGTCAGATTGAGTCATTATAAAATAAACTTTCTAGCAGCCGACCGCAAGCGTCCAGCTTTTCCAATGGGATTATGCGCATTAAAATCGCCAACGAGCAAGTACGGATGTTGCAACAGGGTAAGTATGTTTTGTAGGTCATTGAGAGACCAATCAAAACGAGGTAAGTATATATTGCATATACACAGTGTAAAATGGATGAGTGATTATAATGTTTACTAATTGTAGGCTGGTGTTAAGCAGTATGGGTCTTGGCTTTGATATCCCTTCGAACAGCTATTATTACCTCACCGCTTCCCTTTGCTGAGTTGCGGTGTATGGTAAGCGATCTGGAACATCTCGTATTCCTTTTTAGTGAATACAGTTCGCTGGTTTCAGATAGGATTTTAAAAGTGTGGGGTTGCCGTCTCAACCTCATCGCAAATCGACACGATTAAACTTAAATCCACATAATTCTGACTCTTGGAATACGGAATTCAAACAAATACATACGATTAAGAAAATGCTTTACAATTGGGAAGCATTTCCAACGACCTTTGCTTAAAAGCAAACAAACCTACTTCGGGTACATATAAATCAAAGTAGGTACGATAACAGAGACAGTCATAGGTGGTCAGTCACAGTCCCAGCTAAGTTTAGTTTAGTGTAGTTTAAGTCCAGTTCGACTCCGACACTTAACTGGCGTCGACCAGTTTGCTACGACACGTGCAGCGGCGTCAGCAAGCACGAGCGCGCGTCGTAATCTCGCTGATCTCCACCCTGACATGTGATACCACAATATCAGATATCACCTCACGCAGCACATAGTACGCGACTCACCATGTTTCACGGCCGACACCGCTTTCATTTATTATTGTAAATAGTACAACTGGATTACGGTATGTGTAAATAATAAACGCTAGTAAACACCGACTCAATTCCAAATTCTTTTCTTCTAGTTCAATGGCGTCTAGAGTATTCACACCATAGACACCTAGATCACAAGGGTCTATATTTATTTATTGAAAATCCAAATGGCAGTAACGTGTTATCAGACCGTTACAACTCCATTGAAATATGTAAGACATCCAAAGTGTTAAAAGTATAAAACAAGTAGACAATAGTTACATAAATATTAGGCAAACAAAAGTATATAAATACAACTATAAAATAAATAAGTAAAATCTACTAAATACATAAATAAACTACAAATATCACAGGTTTTTTCTCTTAACGAGAATATCACAGAATATTATCGTCACTTGCAGAAAACGTGTGTTTTGTGACTTTTCTAGGTTTGCCTACAACCTTTCTTTGATTTAGGAAACTGAGTAGAGTCTGAGTCTTCCCTGCGGAGAAGGTGTCAAATTAGATTTTTTTCGTTTATTGAAAGTGACCAGAGGTAAATCAATATTTACGCCAGAAGAGTTGGCAGTTGGAGTGCATGTGACTAGGTATTACACTCGGTGGTAGAATTGTCGCCAATCTAATACGTTCACTTCATGCTGTATCACCTCTTTAAAACTGGTATCAGTTGTTTGACAACTTTCTTTTGCAAATTCGCGACGTGCGTTATAGTACTCTTTGACTACGTCTGAGTAGGAGACGCCTGTTTCAGGTGTGCGTATGACCACTTTTTCTTCGCCTCCTGGATAAGGTAAGTTTTGCAAGTTTTAATTTTTGTACAGCTTTCTTTTTTATACACTGAACAATTCCTCAATTGAGTAGAGTGTTTGCATTTGCAATTGGCACAATTCATAAGATCTTTACAAGACGTGCTCGTGTGGAGGCTTTCAGAAACACTTGGCGTCGTTATTACAACTTTGTCCAAACCTTTGACATTTAAACACCGAAGGGGGGTTTGGAAATATATAAGCGGACAGGTAGCGTGAAATCAAGCCTTTACCTTGCGGGATGGCCGGTTTGTTGAAAGTAAGTATTAGACTCTGCTGTGTCTTCCAAGATACCGTTCCTTTTGTTTTACCTCTGCGTGCTGGATATTGCGTCATTCCTTCCACTATTTTCACGATCAAACAATGTAAGAGGTTCCTTACATGTAACGACGCCTCTGCTTTGATTAAGCCTTTACATGTGGCTCCAACATTCACGGTCAAAAGTTCCTCCTAGTCTCTCGATCGCTTCCAATCTGGGGTGATTTCATCATTATTATTATTATTATTATTTTAATTATTTAGTGAAGCATCAATCCACTAGGGTTATTAACTCCCATCTATTAATATCAAAGTAGTATTATAATGTGAGTAGGTACAATCATACAATACCAATGCCTTTTAGAAATGTCAGTGTATTTTCAAATTCTTGTAGTGTCAGATACATTTTCTTTAATTTTTGGCTTTATATCGTATTGTCTGAGTTGGACATGAGTTGGCCAATTCTCTTTTTTCGGCAGGTGCTGGCGTGTAATACTTCATATGGCCGATGCGCACAACCTGAAGGCTTTTTCTTGCCTTAGAGAGTTGAAGTACAGGAGGTAGGGATATGTAACGGGCTGGTTTTATTGCGGTGAGTTGAGTATTAGTTCTGGACCATCGTGCCTGCCAACTATCTATAATCTTGTGCTTTATGGCATGTTCTGGTTTTTTTCGTTTTACAGACTCTTATATCTACTACTAGTTGTGTCGCCGCACAGCGGGCAAGTTCCTATCTGGCCCCTTTATTAGTCCATCACACCTATGTGACTGGGAGACCATATAAACAAGTTATTTCAAAATTTCCTTGATTTATGTGTTTTAATTCAGTGCCTGGCAATCCTCTGAGCCATGGTGACTTATGGTATCAATATTTCTCTAATTCTAATAGAGATAGTAATGGAATTCGTGACTATGATATTATCTCTCCCAGCATCTTACATACAGAGGGACAGTTTAGATGGCTTGTTGTTCCAGCCGTATATATAGATGTGTGCTTGTCCAGCGTCCACGATTGAGACATACCATTTTCAAAAGAAGGCCCAGCGGATACTCTAAAAAAATTAAACGAAAATATAAAGGATAATGATACACAAGCAATATAAAAAGTGTGAGGAAGACGATGAAAGGAGATTTCTAATTGCCGTTTACAAAGAAACAGCAAAACGAGTAAAAAACCCAATTACTAAGGTTTTAGATGGCCAACAAGTAAGAACTTGGGGAGACAAGAAAGTAGTACTTCATATTAAAGCGAACGGATGCACTAACAATCGCAAGCGAAGTAAAAGAAGCACGTAGTAGATACCGGATTGATAGAAAACCAATAGGACCAGGTAGAAAAGACCTTTTATGACCAACGATATCTGGTAACCAGTTTGGTACAATCATAATAAATAATAGAGACGCACGAAAGATTCTTGCCTCAGCATAGTTAGAATTGGTTTTAATCAATGCTACCGAAGAACGGACGAGGCACAAAAATGCTTCAAATGTTAAACTTTGGCCACACAGCATCAGAATGCAAGTCAGAAGAAGATAGAAGCAAAATGAAAGGAAGAATTGCGACAAGAATTCATATTGCCCGATATGCCAGACAGATGGTCACATGGTAGGGAGGCAGCGTGTGTAAGAAATTTAAACAAGCCATATTAGCACAAAGACAATTAATAAGACAGCAATTAATATTTAATGGTTAAACTGTTTCCAAATTAATACCAATAATAGTTTAGCGGCCAATAATAGGAGCTTCTAAACTACAAAAAAAGGTAAGAAAAATTATTTGAATATGAACTTGCATTGCAATTAAAAAACTAGAAGAGATCGATGACTTCCAGATTTTATGTAAAAATCTCTACTGTATGCCCTTCTAACGGTATGCGACTTTATGTTTTTTTAAGAATAACTGGAGTTATTCGTAATTTTTTTCAAATTGACGATTTTGACGAAACTACTTTGGAGAAAAATGGAATTGCCATAAAAATTAAACAAAAGTAGGACCCACTGTCTCAAAATCAGGAAAAAAAATTGTTGCTAGACTTGTCAATAAAAAGGAAACTATGGAAGTTTAAAGGCGAAAGTTGTTTTTTTTTTAAAAATTAGTAAAACCCAAAAGTGGGCCTAGGTCAAATTTATGGCTGAGCACATAAGAGAAGACCCCACCTACCTGTCATTTTCCCCAGGTTCACCCTCTGCCGAACACTCTATATATTGACAGAAATTAAAGATAAGAAAAAGAAAATGCTACCATTTAAAGTTTTTGAAAAACAAATAAAGAAGACTTAATTGAGAACTTTAAAAAGAAATGGAAATAAAAACACAGAAATGCAGAAGTAACGGTCAAAGTACATATATATAACAAATATAATAAAAGAAGCTTATCATCAAAGTACCCCTAAGTATAAACACAGGATAACGAATACAAACCCAAAAATATGGTTACAAAAAGAAGACAAAATTAGGATATATAAATGCTGTTTATAACAGAAAACCTAAACTTTATTAGTAAAAAATATTCGACAGAAGCAGATATAGCAATACGTAACTGAACGAAGTACATCA